>OY731401.1:7349216-7695785 GCA_963425845.1 Sphenostylis stenocarpa
ATCAAATTGAAAGGGAGTTATGAAGAATCAAAAGAAATATGAAACGGTTATAATTTCACGACGTGATATAAACAATTATAAATGCTATGTGGAAAAATAGAATTACTTGAAAAATGAAAGAAAAGTAGAAATGGAAATTATTTTTATTTTATTTTATTTCTATTTATCGTTAGCAATTATAAATAATGATAATAATATAAAGAGGTGAATAAATGAAAAAAAAAGTTATGATAAATTGTATTAAGATATTTATATCCTAAAAAATATTATGAACAAATAAAATTATTTTAATAGAATTATTTGTAGTTTGAATCACTACTTATTTTGATTTCGTGTTTTAGTTTCTCTTTTATTGTTAAACATTTATATTTCCAATATTTTACATTTCTTATAATTTACGTTCCTTATATTTTATATTTATTGTCATTTATATTTCCAACCATTTATCAAAATAGTTTATTTTTTCAGCTCTTTAAATCTTAAATTTTGATTATTTCTTGTTCTGTTAATGAATTCTCATTAAATAATTAAATAATATTTGAACTAATTAAAATTTAAATTTATAATCACGTAGATAATTTTTTAAGTTTAATTGAAATATTTTTTAAATTAAAAAGTGTTACTTATTAATGTAAACAAAAAGAATCCATAATATTAAAGATATTAATTCAAATAAGCTTATTAGAGTATATCAAACTATTTTTTACCATAAATAATAATAAAATAAGTTGTTTAGTAAGAAAATTAAAAAATAAAACGCAGGGCACTGGTTAGAAATAGATATTAGCAAATGTGGCAAGGTTTAAGGATTGAAAAGACAACATCAACACGTCGCTGTCGAGTACAGTGCGCAACAAACATATCTAGCACAAGATTCGCTTATGCCCAAACATGCGATGCATAGGACACTTCGATTCGTTGATTGGTGCAACGTTAAGATTTTACAAGATTTATGTCCCATGCTTCTGACACGCGTCGCAGTCTGGCTTCGAAAAGTTGATGGTGTTCGTTGCGTTCTCATTGGGGCGTGGCGAACACGCGCTCTGACTCGAGATTATGATGCGAGGTGATCTTGGGCAACAACTTTCCAGATGAATTGACACGTGGTTGGCCAATAGAACCCAATTACGTGTCCACATTCTCCAAACTCATCATCCATTGCAAACTCTCTTTTATTTACTTCACCTAATGTACAACCCCACCCAATCATATATTTTGATTTCAGTACGAAAATATTTAATTATATGTTTTAGAGTTAAATATATTTTTAATTCTGTCTTTTCATAAAAAAATTATTATTAATATTATAAAATTACAAATTATTTTTATTCTAGTATGGAATTTGTTTGTTTACATTTTGAAAATTAATTATTAATAAGTGATTCTTATATAAATGGAGCTTATATGATTTTTTTATAAGAAATAATGTTTCTCTCTTTCTTTTACGTATTTACTTTTTTTTTATTGAAATTAATTTTAAGTTACTTCCATGATAAATATAATTTTTTTATTCTTTTTAAACAAGTTTATCTAAACAAATTAAAAATTATAATAAATTATTATTTTATTTTATTTTTTAAATTAAGATTGGGCAAAGGTTAACAAACTAATTCAAGTTATTTATAATAATGTGTATGGTATATAATATGAGGTGACATTTAAAAAATCTTTTAAGATTTGTAAAATGATTATTTATTTACTTTAAAATAAATATTATATATTAAAAAATAATTTATTTATTTTTAGGAACAAAAATTAAAAAAATATTTTATAAAGATTAAAATAGTTATTTTATATTTTATAAGAAAGTAATCTTAATAAAAGAATATTCGAATGAAAATTACTAGTATTTGGTATCATATACATTAAAATTAAAATTTGTTAATTTTAGAAAAATTTAAAATTTATTTAAATTTATATATATATATATATATATATATATATATATTTATATAAAAAGTTAGTCTAGATGTATTGTGTAATAGTACATAAAAAACTCTAACTGTGATATAGTATTAGTAACACTTCAAAATCAAACATAAGATACTTGAAAGCAATGCACAACGTGAACATAGCACAATCCTCCAATCCAAGGTCATTCCCTTACTAATGTAGACTTTTAGCACACATAATCCAACTCAAGAAAACCCAATGGTCATCATAGTGTTCATTGTAATTGTAAGGTGAGAAAGACATTGATAAATTAAGAAATTAGTTTGGTTGACATGTTATAGTACTCGACCTTTCTAAAATTAAACATTTCATCTAACTTGATCATACCATATTTAGACTTATTCACTGCTACAGATATGCATTTCAACGTCGGTTAAATAAGGCTTTCAACATCGGTTATACAACCGACGTTGTATGAGACGACGTTGAAAGTATAAACTTTCAACGTCGGTTATTTATACCCGACGTTGATAGTTTAGGCTTTCAACGTCGGTTATTCATACCCGACGTTGAAAGTGTACACTCGTCGCTCAAGCGAGTACACTCGTCGCTCAAACGAAATAGAACCGAGAGTCCCCTTGTTTGAAGCACTCGTCGCTCAAGCGAGTACACTCGTCGCTCAAGCGAAATAGAACCAAGGATACCCTTTGTTTGAAGCTTTCGTCGCTTAAGCGAGTACAGTCGTCGCTCAAGCGATATGGAACCCGAGAGTCCCCTTTTTTTGAATCTTTCGTCGCTTAAGCGAGTACACTCGTCGCTCAAGCGAGATGGAACCCGAGAGTCCCCTTTGTTTGAAGCTGTCGTCGCTTAAGCGAGTACACTCTTCGCTCAAGCGAGTTGGAACCCGAGAGTCCCCTTTGTTTGAAGCTTTCGTCGCTCAAGCGAGAACACTCGTCGCTCAAGCGAGTATGGGTTTACTACGTCGGTTATGGTATGAACCGACGTAGAAAGTCTATTTTTTTTTAAATGGACGATTTGTTTATACTAGGGTACCCAATGTTTGTATATATACATACCTGCAAATTTGAATACAACCCAGGCAGACAATGTACAAGATATAAACAATTGAATGTGCATCCAAAAATAAAATTGTATCCAAAATTATTGTGTATCCAACTACTTATCTACCAAATACACTAACTACTAATCTAACTAATGAACTATCTAGTAAACTAACTAGTAAAGTAACTAAACTAACTACTAAACTAACTACTAAACTAACTACTAAATTAATAACTAAACTTGCCTACTTCTAACTTTAACAAACTTATCGGCCCATGTGTTTCTAATATCGTCAATGGTCTCTATGGGCAATGCTTCCCTGTCTGAAAATACCTGTTACAAGAAAAAAGATAATTTAACAGAATATCCAATGACACAATACTCGGGTCTTTTATTGAATACTAAATTTAAGCAAACCTGATTCCATGTATCCTCAATCTTGCTAACAACAATCGACCACATCCAAGTGCATAACATAATATCCGCACTCATAAGATCCTGGTTGCCTATTACACTACAAAAAATAATATATTAATTTGACATATAAAATGAATGATATAATACATAAATATAAAATGACTTACATTAACAAAAATCCAATCTGAGTCGTGCTTTTGCTTGTGTGTACTCCATCAATTGTATTGCAAACCTTAAATGCAATGTGCAATACAAGATATAATGAAACAATTAAGTAACAAAACAATTAATAATTGTTTAAATTATTATAAGAATGTGTACCTGTTTACAATGTTTTTAAGATCTGCATCAGGTTTCTTGCCCAAGTGAGCGGAACCAAGCCACAACATTCTGCTTTGGGCAAACAACCAACAACCGCCAATGATTTCTGCTTACATTACAAAAAGTTAGGATAATACAATACACTATAAAATTTAATGCGAATAATTTCATACGCTTAAATACTTACCGATGGTGGTAAGCACCCAAGTAAACTTTCTTCCTTGACTTCATCATCCAATTTTGGATGTATATTTGAACTTCTTCTCTCTTGTTTCCTGATTTTTGTATGGATTGGGGCTCAAAAAATCCATACACATCTTGGGTGCGTTGTTCCTCCGACAATTCATTCATCATCCTAAAGTAGCCAGTTCAATGTACATTAAATATGACGATAACTTCAAATAACATAATTAGTAAATAAAAATAAATACTTACATTGTCCAAAATTGTAACACTGCTATGTTTAGACACCGATTGCCAACTACTATCTCCACAAGCATCGGTGTGGTCAATGTAAAGGGGAAAGTTCTTATTGTCTACCCCTAACTTATCAACATCCCACTTCACTTGAAAAGATTCAATATACAACTATGGGACAATAGATAGTAGTTGAAAAATTGGATTTTCTCGGGACATCTACTTCCTTACCTTTACTAGTATGGGAAGTAGGAACCAGTTTAGGCAAGCTGGGGTGGCTTCTGAACATCCTACATAAAATAACATTGACTTGAGAAATAATAAAAAATAGTACCAGACTACATATGATAATTAACAGAAAGTATATGCAAACCTTTTTCAAAATAGGCCTGATTAGATGTCTAGGCCATGCAATGAAGGTCTGGAGGGCCTGTCCCACTGTCATCACCTCGTCTGTGGGCACAGGTACAAGAGCATAAGCATCTCGAACCTCTTCAATGACCACTTTGGCCATGTTAGGTGCTAAAGGCACACTATGAATTGTAGAGGCCCCCTCTTCAATTGAACCAACCGCCACCAATCGTGGTTCAGATCCATCCTCATCAACATAAAATTCACACTGACCTGATTACACAAAAATAAGACATTAATTATTTAATATGCACATGACTTTTTGTCATTAAGATATCATCCACACAAAATAACATTGCATGTAACTTGAAGCTCTGCTGTTGATATGCATCAAACACATCCACTCCTTCCTCCCACAATAGCCTTAAGTCATCTATTAACGGACTTAGATAAACATCTATGTCATTACCCGGCTGTCTTGGACCTGCAATCATGATGGATAACATCACGTACTTGCGCTTGAAAATCAACCATTGTGGAAGGTTGTAAATCACTAAAAGAACTGGCCATGAGTTGTGATTACTGGTTAAGTTACCAAAAGGATTCATGCCGTCTGTGGCTAGTCCAAGTCTAACATTTCTTGCATCACTGCCAAAACTTGGAAATAGGCAGTCAATTTTCTTCCACTGTGGAGAATCGGCCGGATGACGAAGCAATCCATCACGTTTTTCTGCAGTTGAATGTCATATCATATTCTTGGCATCTTCTCCATTGGCAAACAATCGCTTCAATCTTGGAATAATTGGAAGATACCATATAACTTTTGCAGGAGGTCTCTTTCTATCAATATATTCGCTATTATCATCCTTGTCTTTCAATTTGTAACGCGATACACCACATCTTGGACACTCATGTAGGCTTTCAAACTCTTTTCTGTATAATACACAATCATTAGGGCAAGCATGTATCTTTTTATACTCTAAACCCATTGGACAAAGTATTTTTTTGGCTTCATACATACCATCAGGCAAGGTGTTATCGCTTGGGAGCATATCTTTCAAAACTTCTAGTAACTCAGTGAAACTTTTGTCACTCCAACCAAATTTGGCCTTCAAATTGACCAATCTCAATACAGCTGACAATCGCGTGAATGTTGTACATCCAGCATACAAAGGTATCTCTGAATCTATCTTCAATTTATCATAGACAGCAGCATGTGCTTGCAGAAAATTCTCTTGACCTACATCACGAATCATGTCTTCTATTCAATCTTCCATTGTCATGTCCTCCTCTTCCTCAACTTGTGTTACTATTGGTGTATCAATCACTTCACCATGCCATGTCCATACCATATAATTCTTCATTATCCCATCACATAAAAGATGTTCCCGTATTGTCTCTAGTGTGTGTACTCTCCCATTAACGCAGTTAACGCATGGACAATACAATTTTCCATTAACCTTGGTGCCATTGTGTTCGGCAAATCGCAAAAATTCTTCAACTCCATTCTCATACTCTTGTGAAATACGACTTGCATTTACCCAACTTCGATCCATTTTGGAATTGGATTCTACAAATGAGAAACCAATAAAACTACATTGTTACTACGTACCATCACTTATATAACTACATTGTTATATGTAGTTTCCATGTTATACGTAGTTTCCATAATTCACACTTCATGATTAATTTCTAACCAAAATCCGACAGAATTTCCTTTGTTTTTTGGCAATAATTTTAAATGACACAGTGAAACCTGCCAATAAAAAGCCCCTTGGGCATATTCAAGCAGTCCAAGTATAATTGTACACATCATCAATACATTGAAAAAAACTATATTCATCTTAATTTTAAAACTGTATCATTATTTGTCTTCACTTGACTCGGAATGAGCTGAAACTTACAGACTAATCACTATTTTATGGGGACAAAACGTATAAACAATTAAAGCAACAGTTAACGGCCAACAATAACATGACTAAGAATCTCTACCTATGAATTGTAGTAAGTAAAATTTTATTACTTAAACTTTTTGCCCAACAAATATAAGTGCAAGAACATCGTACTCGTGGGTTAAGGCAGCAATGAAAGTGCGAACCACGAGAAAGAGAGCGAGTGTTAGGGTCGACGCCGTGGGGTGGAGGTGGAGGATGCAGTGTGCCGTTAGGGTCGAGGCTGTGGTGGGCTAGAGGTGGACAATGCAGTGCGGGCGGAGGCTGCGGTGGGGGTGGAGGTTGGGCGACTAGCATCGCGGTGGGCTGGAGGGTGCGGTGGGGTGGAGGTGGAGGCTACGGTAGGGTGTAGGTCGAGGCTGCAGTGCGGCTGGCGTCCAAATGAGGGTGCTAGGTGGTGGCCGCGATGCTCGAGAGTAAGGGGAGATACAAAAATGCTAGAGATGCAGGGGAGATACAAAAATGTGCTAGGTGGTGGCCGCGATGCTCGAGAGTAAGGGGAGATACAAAAATGTTGGAGATGCAGGGGAGATACAAAAATGTTAGAGATGCATGCATGTATATGGGTTTTCCACGTCGGTTATAATCACACCCGACGTTGAAAGACCTTTAGATAGCGGTTCTACACTAAACCGCTATTAAATTCTCACTTTGAAGAGCGGTTTAGGAGGAACCGCTATCATATTAATCATTATGATCGATTAAATTGCCCAAATAATCGATTATTTTTGACTTTACATAGCGGTTCCACAGCTTAACCGCTATTATATGCTAACTTTGAAGAGCGGTTGAGGAGGAACCGCTATCATATCTCCGTTATGATCGATTAAATTTTCCAATAATCGATTATATTTTCAAATAATTGATTTTAGATAGCGGTTCCACGATAAACCGCTATTATATTCACACTTTGAAGAGCGAGGAGGGGAGGGAACGGTCTATTCGCTTTTGTCTTCTCCGGAAGATCTATGATTTGGTAGCAGAGAAGGGTGTAGCTTGGAGCCCGCCATGTCATCAATAAAACCTCCCTGGAGCTTGGTCATTCCGGATGAGCCGAGCTACGAAGTTTGGCATTCGTGAGGACGCAGCCGTGTCGAAAGGCCATTATCACTTATCTCGTATATGAGAATTGGGTCACCGCTGCAGAGCTTCAATCGAAATATAGTGATTCTTTGGCCAGATTTGCTTATCCAACCCTCGAGTTTAAGGGTCCCGAAGAGACCAGACCTTGCCTTGGGAAGGCATCACTTATGCTAGTAATCATATCTGCACTTTTAATCGTTATGATCGATTAAAATTCCCAATGATCGATTATATTTTGAAATAATTGACTTTAGATAGCGGTTCCACAGTAAACCGCTATTATATTCACACTTTGAAGAGCGATTTAGAAGGAACCACTATCACATCTGCACTTCGATTATGATCGGTCATATATGTATTCTCGATCGGTCATAATGAGTTCGAAGGGTTTTCAACGTCGGGTGAGGGCATAACCGACGTAATTCTCGACTCCTTTAAGACATTTTAATCGATTGAAACGTGTTTTTAATCGATTGAAAACTTCTGATCGATCATAAATAAAATCCGATCGATCACATTTGATTCTGATCGGTCATATTTGTATTCTGATCGGTCATAATGAGTTCAGCAGGGTTTTCAACATCGGGTAAGGGCTTAACCGACGTTGAAAGCCCACTTTTCCACGTCGTTCATGCTAAAACGACGTAGAATGTGTCAAAATTCGACTTTCGACGTCGGGTTTTGACCAACCGACGTTGAAATTATGTTCAACGTCGGCTAAGATGTAACCGACGTTAAACAACGACGTTGAAAGTATATTTTCTAGTAGTGATTATTATAGTTTTCTAGAGAATGAGTTCTCACTCATAAATACATTGACCTCTTAATAACTTTGATAATAAGAAGGAGAACAAAAACATAATTGTTTGATGTATCCTTGTCAAACAAGACAACTGAATAACATCTTCATTAGGCAAAAAAACCTTAAATCAACTAGTTGTGTTTTCACCACATATGGCCATGAAGTTTCTAATGGATGGTGATATCATCTCCATCATCAAAGTAGGCTTAAAGTGTAACATCTCAATTAATGTAAAAGATAAACATTATCTTATATTAAAAGATAAACATTATCAAAATCATAATTACTACATTTATGATTACGTAATTAAATAAATAAAAAGAAAAAAAATTGTTATAAAAAGGGTAGGGGGAAGGATCTGTAGGGAGAAAGAGAAAGGGAAGAGAGAAAGGAAGAGAGAGAAAGAAGGAGAGAGAAAGAGAGAAAGGAAGAGAGAGAAAGAAGAAAAGAGAGAAAGAAGGAGAGAGAGAGTAAGAGAGAGAAAGAAGGAGAGAGAGAAAGGAAGAAAGAGAAAGAGAAAGAGAAAGAAAGAGAGAGGGAGGAAGAGAAAGAGAGAAAAAAAATTGTTTTTCCAAAAATTTTGGTACCTCATCCACAACTCTTAAGGTAGGGGAGGAGAATATTATCATTAAATCTATTTTATTTTGCTTATAGTTGTGGAGTGAGGTGTCCCTAACCTCATTCTATTTATTTAGTTATTTGTTTATTTATCTCTAACTACATAATGGTCCTACCTTATGCTTGTTTAATTATCTCCAGTTATGTACTGATCCTTTTTGTTTATTTTATTTTATCTCCAGTCTTGCACTGGTCCTATTTTAATTATTTCCAGTTACGTACTGATCTTGTTTGTTTACTTTATTTTATCTCTAGTAATGCAACGATCCTATTTATTAATCTATAGTTATATTATTCAATTACAATAATATCTATTTGTGAAGATTTGATGATATTGTAGATGGAGGTTGGACCTTGGGGATTTAAATAAGTAAATATCACTATGAGAGTGATTAAAATTGAGCTCATTTATCTTGACTAGTCACTACAAATTTAATTTAAATCTTCATAAAATAGAATGTGTTAAGGAAGTTGAAACATATATATCTATATATTATAAGATTGTATTATTGTAATTGATAAATGTTCCCACTCCGTATTGTGATCTTTTGTGCATGTTTTATTTAAACACCAACTTAAGTAGATGGAGGCGCCAAATATTCCAAATCTCTTTTCTGCAAGCATCACTACCTTCTTTCCAGGAACTACTTGGAACACGAATGTTATAGACAACTTGGTTACTTTTAGAGGGATAGGATTTTCAATAATAACATTTGTATCTGATATGGGAAATCTCATTATGTTAGATGGACCAGTAGTGGTTACCTTTTTTATGCCTCCTACCTTTTCCCAAAACCCCTTAATCAGTTTGTTTCCACCGGCAATGTAGATACTTGTAAAATTGTAGAAAAAAAAATAGAAGGAATCAAAAATAAAATTCTTTCTTCTTTTGTATATCTTATATAGTGATGTAAATTACTTTTACATATATGTAATATTTTTTGACCTCCTACTCTTATACAAATAAAAAAAAATGTCACATTAAATGGTATTAGAGCAATGTTTCATGTGTGACCTATAAAATGAGTCTATCATGATATCTTATGAATCCTAACTTATATAATTCCAGATGGCAAATAATAGAAGAAACAACGAGTTGACAGAAGCGGTACAAGCTATCTGAGACATGGCCGTTGCATTATTAAGGAACCAAAGACCTGAAGGAACCAATGGATCACAAGGTTTAGTTGAATTTAGGAGAAACAAGCCTCCACAATTTTCTGGAGGATATAACCCAGAAAAGGCCGAATTATGGATTAAAGAATTAGAAAAAATATTTCAAGTTATGAATTGTCCTGATGACCAAAAGGTGAATTATGTTGTGTTTATGTTGATAGGAGAGGCTGAATATTGGTGGGATAGTACCAGGAGATTACTAGAAGGAGGAAGAATAATCATTACTTGGGAAGTGTTTAGAACAAAATTTTTAGAAAAATATTTTCCCAATGATGTGAGAAGAACGAAAGAAATAGAGTTTATGCAATTAAAGCAAGGAAGTTGACAGTAGGAGAATATGCCTCTAATTTTGAAGAGCTAGGAAAATACTCTGCATTCTTTTATCACCCTAATAAAAGAATGAAATGTATAAAATTTGAGAATGGACTTAGGCCCGAAATGAGAAAAGCGGTAGGAATACTAGAAATTTCTGATTTTCCTACGCTTATTCATAAATGCAGATTTTTGGAAGATTTTGAAAATCATCAAAATAGTAAACCAAAATCTTTTGGACCCCAACATAATAAAAGGAGACAAAATGAAGAAAAACCTTACAACCGCCCCCACTGGAGATCCCAACCCAATCAATTTTCTGCAGGAAATTTTAATAACCGTATAAATAATCAGCTCAATTGTTTTAAGTGTGGACATGATCATTATGCTAAAGATTGTCATCTTAAAGGACCTGTATGTTTCAAGTGTGGGAAACCTGGCCATATATTCTCTGAATGTCGGCAACAAAAACCAAATTCTGATCCTTCTACACCAAAAAGAAGACCTCCGACAACAGGAAGAGTATATACCATGAATGGAACTGAAGCTTCTCAGAATAATGATTTGATCCAAGGTATGTGTTTCATTAAAGGCAAAACTTTAAATGTACTATATGACTCAGGCGCAACTCATTCATTTATTTCCAATGATCGTGTCCAACACCTTGAATTGCCGACTTCTTTTCTAGATACTAGTTTGATTGTTTCAACTCCTACAAGTAAGCCTGTAATCACCAATAAAATTTGTCTAGATTGTCCTTTGTTCATTGAAAACATAAAATTTCTTGTAAATTTAATTTGTCTACCTTTATCTCAATTGGATGTAATCCTGGGTATGGACTGATTATCTTCCAATCAAGTCCTTCTAAATTGTGCAGAAAAATCAGTAATATTTTCAAATTCTGAAAATCTTTTGAGTTTCTCTACCAACTCAGTAAATGAGTCTTTGAAGAACAAAATTCAAGGACATTTGTTACTATCTTCTATAGAAGTAAAAGAGGAAGTCGATTTGAAAAAAATAGCAGTTGCTCAAAATTTTTCTGAAGTTTTTCCTAATGATATTCCTGGTTTACCACCCAACAAAGAGATTGAATTTTCAATAGATTTAATGCCTGGAACTGGACCAATTTCTATGGCACCATATAGGATGTCCCTTTCTGAGCTGACAGAACTAAAGAAACAATTGGAAGAATTACTTGGAAAACAATTCATTCGTCCTAGTGTATCACCTTGGGGAGCCCCTATTTTATTAGTTAAGAAGAAAGATGGCAGCTTTAGGTTGTGCGTAGATTATCGTCAATTAAATAAATCCACTATAAAGAATAAATATCCTCTTCCAAGAATAGATTATTTGTTAGATCAATTAAGGGGAGCTTTTGTATTTTTTAAAATAGATTTAAGATCAGGATATCACCAAATTAGAGTAAAGGCAGAAGATGTACAAAAGACTGCATTTAGAACTAGGTATGGTCATTATGAATATCAAGTGATGCCTTTTGGTGTGACCAATGCTCCTGCAATATTTATGGATTATATGAATAAGATTTTTCGTCCATTTTTAGATCATTTTGTTGTGGTTTTTATAGATGACATTCTTATTTATTCTAAAACCTTTGAAGATCATGCAGACCACCTTCAAGTTGTTCTTCAAATTTTAAAAGACAAACAATTGTATGCTAAATTGTCTAAGTGTGAATTTTGGTTAAAAGAAGTGAAATTTTTAGGTCATGTGATTTCCAAAGAGGGAGTGTCAGTAGACCCAACTAAGGTTGAAGCAATTCTACAATGGGATCCACAAAAAACAGTGACTGAGATTCGTAGTTTCCTGGGTTTAGCTGGATATTATAGGAGATTCATTGAAGGATTTTCTAAAATGGCTATGCCTTTAACCCAACTCACCAAGAAAGGTCATGTTTTTGAATGGACAGAAAAGTGCGAAAATATTTTTCAAGAACTTAAGAGAAGATTAACCACTTTCCCTGTACTAGCATTGCCTAACCCAACTGGACATTTTGTGATATTTTGTGATGCTTCCAAAATGGGATTAGGATGTGTTCTTATGCAAGATAGAAGGGTAGTTTCATATGCCTCAAGACAATTAAGAACACATGAGAAAAATTATCCAACTCATGATCTAGAACTAGCCGCCATCGTTTTTGCACTCAAAATATGGAGACATTATGTGTATGGTGGTAAGTTTGAGGTTTTTAGTGATCATAAAAGTCTTAAATACTTGTTTGATCAAAAAGAGTTAAATATGAGACAGAGAAGATGGATGGAATTTTTGAAAGATTATGATTTTGAATTACATTACCATCCAGGAAAGGCAAATGTAGTAGCAGACGCTTTAAGTAGAAAATCATTACATGTCTCTTCCCTTATGATTCATGAGATGAGTATGCTAGAAGAGTTCAGAAACATGAATTTATCAATTACCATGAATCCTGATAAAATAAAATTAAACTTAACTCAAATTACTAATGGATTACAAAGACAAATTCAAGAGGCACAAGTAGTTGATGAATTTATTCAAAAGAAAAAGAAGTTGATAGGACAAAATAATGGAGAAAAATTTGGCATAGATAAAGCAGGAATTTTGAGATTTAGTGGTAGAGTATGTGTGCCTAATAATGTAGAGATTAGAAAGCTGATTTTAGATGAAGCACATAAGAGTAAATTGAGCATACATCTAGGCACAACAAAAATGTATCAAGATCTTAAGAAAATATTTTGGTGGCCTAAAATGAAGAAGCAAGTAGCACAATATGTAGCATCATGCTTAGTTTGTCAAAAAGCTAAGATAGAACATCAAAGGCCTGCAGGAATGCTACAATCTTTATACATACCTGAGTGGAAATGGGATAGTATTGCAATGGACTTTATAGTTGGTTTACCACGAACAATTCAAAAATTTGATTCCATATGGGTTATCGTGGATAGGTTGACAAAGTCTGCTCATTTTCTACCCATTAACATCAGGTGTTCATTGGAGAAACTGACTGAATTGTACATAAAAGAAATTGTGAGGTTACATGGAGTTCCATCTAGTATTATTTCTGACCGGGATCCTAGGTTTACTTCTAAATTTTGGGGAAGCCTACATCAAGCCTTAGGAACTAAGCTTCATCTTAGCTCAGCTTATCATCCTCAAACTGATGGACAATCAGAAAGAACCATTCAGTCCTTGGAAGATTTGTTGAGAGCATGTGTGTTAGAAGATTCTGGTAGCTGGGACCGATACTTATCATTAATTGAATTTACTTATAACAATAGTTTCCATTCTAGCATAGGTATGGCACCCTATGAGGCATTGTATGGGAGAAAATGTATGACACCTTTATGTTGGTTTGAGACTGGAGAAAATTTAATCTTAGGTTATGACATGATTCAACAAACCACGGAGAAAA
Organism: Sphenostylis stenocarpa; assembly: GCA_963425845.1. Taxonomy (NCBI): domain Eukaryota; kingdom Viridiplantae; phylum Streptophyta; class Magnoliopsida; order Fabales; family Fabaceae; genus Sphenostylis; species Sphenostylis stenocarpa. Next base: position 7,363,027 of record OY731401.1, read on the forward strand.
TTAAGATGATTAGGGAAAAATTAAGAACAACTCAAAGTCGGCAGAAAAGCTATGCTGACAAGAGAAGACGACCCCTTGAATTCCAAGAAGGTAAACATGTATTCTTGAAAGTAACACCGACAACTGGAGTTGGTAGAGTAATGAAAGCCAAGAAACTCACTCCTCGATTTATTGGTCCCTATCAAATTCTTAGAAAAATAGGTCTTGTTGCTTATCAAATTTCCTTACCCCCTTTCCTTTCTAATCTTCATAATATGTTTCATGTGTCTCAATTAAGAAAATATATTTCTGACCCTTCTCATGTAATAATGCCAGATACAGTACAATTAAAGGATAACCTTACATTTGAAACAATGCTTGTACAGATTACAGATATGAAGATCAAGCAACTGAGGGGAAGACAAATTTCACTAGTAAAAGTTGTTTGGAATGAAATTACTGGAGATGCTACGTGGGAATTAGAAAAGAAAATCAAAGAAAGTTATCCTCATCTATTTTAGTCACTAAAAATTTCGAGGACAAAATTTCTGTAAGTATGGGAGAAATGTAACATCTCAATTAATGTAAAATATAAACATTATCTTATATTAAAAGATAAACATTATCAAAATCATAATTACTGCATTTATGATTACGTAATTAAATAAATAAAAAGAAAAAAAGGGTAGGGGAAGGATCCCTAGGGAGAAAGAGAAAGGGAAGAGAGAAAGAAGGAGAGAGAGAAAGAGGGAAAGAGAGAAAGGAAGAGAGAGAAAGAAGAAAAGAGAGAAAGAAGGAGAGAGAGAGAGAGGAAGAGAGAGAAAGAAGGAGAGAGAGAAAGGAAGAAAGAGAAAGAAGGAGAGAGAAAGAGAGAAGGAGGAAGAAAAAGAGAGAAAAAAAAAATTGTCTCTGCAAAAATTTTGGTACCTCATCCGCAACTCTTAAGGTAGGGGAGGAGAATATTATCATTAAATCTATTTTATTTTGCTTATAGTTGTGGAGTGAGGTGTCCCTAACCTCATTCTATTTATTTAGTTATTTATTTATTTATCTCTAACTACGTAATGACTTGCTTAATTATCTCCAGTTATGTACTGGTCCTTTTTGTTTATTTTATTTTATCTCCAGTCTTGCACTGGTTCTATTTTAATTATCTCCGAGTTACGTACTGGTCATGTTTGTTTACTTTATTTTATCTCTAGTAATGCAACGATCATATTTATTAATCTATAGTTATATTATTCAATTATAATAATATCTATTTGTGAGGATTTGATGATATTGTAGATGGAGGTTTGACCTTGGGGATTTAAATGAGTAAATATCACTGTGAGAATGATTAAAATTGAGCTCATTTATCTTGACTAGTCACTACAAATTTAATTTAAATCTTCATAAAATAGAATGTGTTGAGGAAGTTGAAACATATATATCTATATATTATAAGATTGTATTATTGTAATTGATAAATGTTCTCACTCCCTATTGTGATCTTTTGTGCATGTTTTATTTAAACACCAACTTAAGTAGATGGAGGTGCCAAATATTCCAAATCCCTTTTCTGCATGCATCACTGCCTTCTTTCCAGGAACTACTTGGAACACGAATATTATAGACAACTCGGTTACTTTTAGAGGACAGAATTTTCAATAATAACATTTGTATCTGATATGAGAAATCCCATTATGTTAGATGGGCCATTAGTGGTTACCTTTTGTATGCCTCCTACCTTTTTTCAAAACCCCTTAATCAGTTTGTTTCCACCGACAATGTAGATACTTGTAAAATTGTAGAAAAAAATAAAAGGAATCAAAAAAATAAAATTCCTTCTTTTTTTGTATATCTTATATAGTGATGTAAATTACTTTTACATATATGTAATATTTTTTGACCTCCTACTCTTATACAAATAATAATAAAAAAAAATATGTCACATTAAATGAGGTTCAAAAGTGTCATGCCTTAAGTTTGAAGGTACAACGTATACACTAAACAACTCAAGAATATCAGTTTATATCCTTTCATCCTCGATAGAAGAATTGTGCCACCAATAGCACAATATAGAGTTTGAAAAAGATATGGTAGATGTTGATCTGTAATAAGAGTTCAAAGATATCCATTCAGGCTTTGACACAATATTTTTTTATTTTAACTTGGTATGTAGACAACCTCATCCAAAAGCAACTAAAGGAAATGCTCACCAAGAATGCAATCTTGTTACATGGAGCATAGTAGATATGTCAAGTATAGATTCTAACTTTACTTGCCACAAAATTCCTATTTTAACTTTAACTAAACTAGCACAAAATAACGTAAACTAGAAGAAGAAAGACATAAGATTGTTCAACAAGAGGTTGGTAAACTTTTAAAAAGGACTTCATTCGAGAAGTAACATTTACAACTTGCCTAGCTAATGTAGTACTAGTTAAAACAACTAATGAAAAATGAAGCATGTGCACAAATTACACAAATTTAATAAATCTTGTCCAAAGGCCTATATCTCTTGCTTAACATAGATAGTTTATTTCATAAATCCGTAGAACTGTGTATTCATAAAGCAATCCTTACAACGCAAAGTCCAAAAATTATCAAGAAAGGTTAATGATTAAATAACAAACTAGCTCTCTAGCTCATTTCTTGCTAAAATTGGCTAAAAACCCAAACCATTTTTAAAATTATTTAAAACAACCCAAAATATTAAATGGAATGAAAATTTTGACAAAAATGTTTCAAGAGATGAAGAAAGACATTACGTCCCTCCTAGTGTTAGTCTATCACCAGAATCAACCCTTCTTTCATATTTGGTGGTAACACTCCTAACCTAATTAGTAACACTAAGGCAATCCATTATAACAGTACCTCCACCTTAGCTGGATCTACTAAAATCTCTTAAGCAAATATAATATGTCTTAAGAATCGCAGTTAAAACTCACACTTAGACAACTTTTCATATAGTTGCTTCTCTTCCAAAATGTCTAACATTATCCTTAACTACTTCTCATGTTCGTCATAAGTCCTGAAATAAACAGGAATATCATCTATGAGACTATGACAAACTTATTTAAAAAGGGATAAAACATCCTATTCATGTAATTCATGGCTCAGATGTTCATCACCACATACTTGTAATTGACCATAACATAATCTAAAGATTGTATTTTTGACTTCTTCAGCCTTCACTAGTATCTGATGGTATTCTTGTTAGTCAAATGACATCTAGAGGGGGGGGGGTGAATAGATGCACAAATTTGTAAGTGATGAAGATCTTATTGAAATTCTCTGACAAAGATCCTGTTGATTTGATGAAGTCAAAGATAAAGTCAAAGTCAACTTTGTAGCAGTCAACAGTCACTTAGATAAAAGAGTAGAGAGATTAGTGTGTCTGCTGCTATGCTTAGGTATAATCATTTTTATCCTTTCTGCTGCATGAGGTTTCTTCACTTAAAAAGATTTTGCAAAATGCCTCTAAAATCATTTAAACAAGTTAAAAACAAAGTATTTTGACAAAAGCTTTCTTAAACAAGTTTTTAACTGATACAATTTTGAAATAACCGATTAAAATCACTTTGAATGTTCAGAGAAGTGTTTTTGCAGTATTTTAATCGATACAACTTGGTTTTAATCGATTAAATCCACTTAACATTCAGGATGATCGATCAGAATGCAATTATAACCGATCAGAATTTAGTTATGACCGATCAGAACTCTTTTAATCGATTAAATCTCGTTTCAATCGATTAAAACAACTTAGAAAATTTCTACAAAGCGTTTTAATCGATTAAAACTTATTTTTATCAGTTAAAATAACTTGTAAAGTTTTACAATAAAGTTTTGCAGTATATTAATCGATTGAATTGCGAAACAATCGATTAAATCAAATTAGAAGATTTTTTGTAAAGAGTTTTAATTGATACAAACGTTGTCGTATCAGTTAAAACAAATATGTTAAAGAATCAAGAACGTATTAATGGATTAAAAGAAGTTTTAACAGATTTAAACTACACTTTTAACAGATTAAAAGAATCTTTTAACAGATTGATTAAACCAGAGTTTTGAAAATCTTCTATAAAAACAGTTTGGCTTGAACATTTTAAAAACAACATTTTGAAATCAATCTTAAGCAATCAAGCAAGCAAACTTTAGCATCTTTTCAAGAAAGATTCGCGTCAGTTTTTGAGAAGCTCTTTGAAAATCTTTCTTGAGGCAATTTGATTTTTCCTGGAGAAGAAACACTTATAGCGAGAATTGCATAAACTGGTTTGAGCATTCTAGTTTCTTCTTTTTCATTTCTTTACATTCTTTTTGTATTGTTTGGTGCCTGGAATTTGGGCACTGGTTTCTCTGCAATTGGAATTTGGTTGTAGAGGTTATCAAGAACTGGAATTTGGTTCTTGGTGAGAGGTTGAGTGTAGGAACTGGAATTTGGTTCTTGTGGTAGATTAAGTGTAAGATTGTAAGTCTGTAAAACATTTGATCTAGTGGAACCCAGCTGGAATTTGGCTGGAGACTGGACGTAGCCCTGGTATTGGGTGAACCAGTATAAAACACCGGTGATATCTTTCTTAACCTTTCTCTCCTTTAATTTTGTTGCTGCGTTTATATTTGATTAATTGCTTTGTGATTAAAGAACAGATCTGAAATCTTATTTCTACAAATAGATAATCTGTTATTTGCGAAAAACTTTCAAAGATCAATTCACCCCCCTCTTGATCTAAAACTACTTTTCTAACAATTGTCATCAGAGCGAGGTGCTTGAAAGTTATTCAAGTTCTTCGATCCATGGCTTGAAGCAAATTTTCTGAGGGTGCGTGTATTGATAGACCTCCACTGTTTTGTGGAACAAATTATCCCTTTTGGAAGATTAGGATGAAGATCTTTATTGAATCTATTAGTATAAATGTTTGGAATATCATTGAACAAAAAACTGATATCATTAACAAAGATTGGTCTAGCTCAAATGACTGTGAAAAGAAATTAATCCAGGATGATTGTATTGCCAAAAATATTATCATATCCGCACTTAACGAAAACGAATTTTTCAGGATAGCACACTCGTCGATCAGCTGTACAAATGTGGAAGATTCTTGAAATGACCTATGAAGAAACAACAGAGATATGCCTAATGGTCAACTCGGATTCACCAAAAACCAGTGTAAGTTCTGACTCTATGAATTATAGTTCTTTACAAAATGCCTTTTATGAAATGCATGCTGTAGCAAAAAAATTATAAATTGAAAACAAAAGATTAAAAAGCATGAATAGGATATTAGAAAACAAGATCACTATTCTTGAAAAGAAAATTGTTGATGAAGAAATCAAAAATGAAAATTCAGATATAGATAATAACCTTGATTTCATGTGTAATGTTAAAGATTGTAAACATTGTCCTGAGTTGCAAGAAAAAGTAACATATTTAATAAAGACTGCATCTAAACTAGCAAAAGGAAAGACTAGTCTTGATATGATACTTGATTCTCAGAAATTAGTTATTGATCGGGGTTGCATAGGTTTTACACCGTCTATTGGAAAGAAAACCAGAGCATTTAAAAATTATTTTGCATATAGTAAATTTACTTCGTCTCCGTTTGTTAAATGTTTTTATTGCATGAAAAAAGGACATTCTGTTAAACATTGTAGAATTAAGAAATATGCCATACCTAAAGGTAGAATGAAGTGGGTTCCCAAAAATTCACTTCATATAACATAATTGGACCCAGTAATTTTAAAGGGTACCAGAAACATGCCTAATCTGTTTTGCAGGAACAAAATCTAGAAGTTCCTGTGTATCAAATCAGCGAATTTTGTCTCTGGATTCATGGACTGAGCATTTTAATTGATATAAAACTATTTCAATCGGTTAAAATCATTTACAGAGCATACCAGAAGAACTGTCCGAACAGTTTTAATCGGTTAAAATGCAAATTAATCAATTAAAATGTTCTTAGGAATATAGTTTAATTGTTTTAATCGATTAAAATGGATTCATATCAGTTAAAATCATTAAACAGGATAAAATTAACTGATTATTCCTCGTTTAAATCGATTATTATTCTGATACATTCTCTCCAGAACTTGATTAATCGATTGAGTATCAAATTAATCAATTAAATTTATACTTCCAGTGCAGAATTAATTGTTTATTTTAAAACTGTATTATTTTGTACTGCAACTACACTAATTTCATTTCAGGAAAAACAAAGTGAAGATCTCTGGTAGCTTGACAGTGGCTGTTCCAAACACATGACAGGTGATATTACAAAATTTTGCAATCTTAAACTAAAGAATGGTGGGACTGTTGTATATGGTGATAATAATAAAGGAAGAATTCTTGGAATAGGTGACATCAAATGTGCAGTAATCGGTATTATTAACAATGTTTTATATGTTGAGGGTTTAAAACATAATTTGATTAGTATTAGCCAACTGTGTGATAAAGGACACAAAGTTGTTTTTGGGCAAAATCAATGTCAAATTATCAGATCGGACTCGTAACAGGTAATGATTACTTGGTAAGAGGATCAACAATATTTACATGTTAGATACTAATTCTCGCTAAGAACTGTTGCTTAATTTCTAAAGAGAATGATTCCTGGTTATGGCATAGGAGGTTAGCTCATATTCATATGAATCATCTAAACAAATTAATTTCTAGAGATCTTGTAGTTGGGTTACCTAAACTCAAGTTTGTGAAAGACAAAGTATGTGATGCATGTCAAAAGGGGAAACAAGTAAAAAATTCTTTCTCACGTAAAAATATTGTTTCAACATCCGGACCTCTTGAACTTTTGCACATGAATCTCTTTGGTCCTTCTAGAACTATGAGCTTAGGAGAAAATCTATATGCACTCGGTTATTGTAGATGATTACTCAAGATTTACCTAGACATTGTTTTTGAAATTAAAATCGATACTTTCCATTTGTTTAAGAAATTTGCAAAACAAATTCAAAATGAAAAAGGCTATTTTATTTCTTGTATTCAAAGTGATCATGGGGGAGAATTTTCAAACGAAAAATTCAATAAATTTTGTGATAAACATGGTATCAAGCATAATTTTTCTCGCTCCTAGAACTCCTCAACAGTAATGGTGTAGTTGAAAGGAAAAATCGTTCTCTTGAAGAGCTTGCTAGGACAATGCTTAATGAGAAAGCATTAACAAAATATTTTTGGGCTGATGCCGTTAGCACTGCTTGCCATGTATTAAACCGTGTTTTAATCAGACCCTTTCTTAAGAAAACCCCTTATGAATTATTCAAAGGTAAAAAGCCTAACATAAACTATTTTAGAGTATTTGGAAGTAAAGTTTTTGTCTTAAACAATGGAAAAGAAAATCTTGGAAAATTTGATTCCAAATCGGATGAAGGTATATTCTTGGGGTATTCATTAAATATCCATGCTTATAGAATCTTTAACAAAAGACTAAAAACTGTAGAAGAATCTGTCCATGTTACATTTGATGAAACTAACCCAAATATGCAGAATGTTTCGAATATAGTACAGAAGAAGATATTTTAACTGATAAAATGTATCAGTTAAAACTGCCAGAATCAATAGTTTCTCAAAAACAGGTTGAAGAAATTGAAGAAACTGAAGAGGAACTGCCCAAGGAATGGAAAACTCCAAGAAATCTTTCAATAGACAACATCATTGGTGAAATAAATCAGGGAGTTTCCACTAGAAGATCTTTAAATAAATTTTGCAATCACATGGCATTTGTATCACAAATTGAACCTAAAAACATATTTGATGCATTGAAAGATAATAATTGGATTAATGTTATGCATTATGAATTAAACCAATTTACAAGAAATGAGGTATGGGAATTAATTCCAAAACCAGATAATGCCAATATTGTAGGAACAAAATGGGTTTTTAGGAATAAAATGGATGAAAATGGCATAATAACTAGAAACAAGGCTAGATTGGTTGCTAAAGGGTATAATCAGCAAGAAGGAATTGATTTTGATGAAACATATGCTCCAGTAGCTAGATTAGAAGCTGTTAGACTATTACTTGCCTATGCTGCAATTAAAAATTTCAGGTTATTTCAAATGGATGTCAAATGCGCTTTCTTGAATGGCTACTTAAATGAAGAAGTTTTTGTTACTCAACCACCTGGGTTTGAAGATCATATTCATCCAGAATATGTTTATAGATTGAAGAAAGTTCTGTATGGTCTCAAACAAGCCCCAAGACAATTGTATGAAAGGTTAAGTAACTTTCTTATTTCAAAGGGATATCAAAGAGGTTTGGTTGAAAAAACTTTATTTCTAAAGAAATTGAATAATGATGTAATTCTGGTTCAAGTATACGTTGATGACATCATATTTGGAGCTACTAATGAGTCTTTATGTAAAGATTTCATCAAAGATATGCAGGGGGAGTTTGAGATGTCTATGATGGGGGAACTTAACTACTTTCTTGGATTACAAGTTAAACAACTTCAAGAAGGAAGCTTTCTTCATCAATCCAAATACTGCACAGAACTTTTAAAGAAATTTGAGATGGAACACTGCAAGGAGGCATCAACACCTATGTCCACAAATTGTTATCTTGGCTCTGATGAAAAAGCAAAATCTGTTGATGAAACTAAATATAGAGGGCTTATTGGTTCTTTGCTATATTTAACAGCAAGTAGACCGACATTATGTTCAAGTGTTTGTATGTGTGCCAGGTTCCAATCCGCACCAAAAGAGTCTCATCTTACTCGCTGCAAAAAGGATCCTCAAATATCTCAAAGGAACCTTAAATGTTGGGTTATGGTATTCGGGTGAGTCAAAACTAAATCTAGTTGGATACTCGACTCGGATTTTGCAGGTTGTAAGCTTGACAGGAAAAGCACCAGTGGCATCTGTCATCTCCTTGGAAGCAGCTCTAATTTCATGGCACAATGAAAGTGAGTCATGTGTTGCTCTTTCTACAGCTGAAGCGAATACATTGCAACTGGGAGTTGTTGTGCTCAATCTCTTTGGATCAAACAACAACTTGAGGATTATGGTTTAATTCTCAGAAAAATTCCTCTCTTGTGTGATAATACTAGTGTTATTATGTTAACAAAAAATCCAATCCAACATTCTAGGACAAAGCATATAGAAATAAGACATCATTTCATTAGAGATCATGTTTTGAAAGGTGATTGCGAAATCTTCTTTATAGAAACTGAAAAACAACTAGCAAATATTTTTACAAAACCTCTTGCACGTGATCGGTTTTTAAATTCGCACTGAATTAGGTATTTTAGATGCATCAAACATTACTTAGATTTCAAAAACTGGTTGTTTTAATCAATAAAAATCTTTTAAATCGATTAAAAGAATTTATACAACATTTTTCTTTACTGTTTTAATCGATTAAATGTCGAATTAATCGATTAAATGCACTTATGTTTCATACTTTCAAAATCCTTCACTAGATTAATCGATTAAAACTTTATTTCAATCGATTAAAATCATTAACAAGAACTTTTTAATCGATTTTTTTCCTGTTTTTAATCGATTTTTATTCTGGAAAGATAAATTAAAGGCTTTAGTTAATGGTTGTTCTTATAACATGCTACTAAAGCGTGATTCCCTTATCTTTACACGTGTTAATTGTATTCATTATAAACATGTTAATGAAGATAATTTTGAATCAACTTTGATTGATCTTTACATGAGTAAGATATCGTATTTGTTTAAATTTTCAAAATCTAAAACTGATTACATACATTTGCATTGTTTCTCTTCTGTCCCCTATTTTTTTTTTATGAAGTCAAAAGAGGGAGAATAGTTGCTTTAGTTGCTTTACTTTTAATCAGAAATAATTCTTTAGTTAGGAAGCAACAATTTAGGGGGAGAAATAGGAAAATAATTCATTTCTTTATTACTCACTAATCTGTTTTATCAAGTGACTTCTTTTGCAGAGTTATTATTCAAAGTGGTGTTTGTCTTCATCAAATAGGGGGAGACTGTAAGTGATGAAGATCTTATTGAAATTCTCTGACAAAGATTTTGTTGATTTGATGAAGTCAAAGATAAAGTCAAAGTCAACTTTGTAGCAGTCAACAATCACTTAGATAAAAGAGTAGAGAGATTAGTGTGTCCGCTGCTATGCTTAGGTATAATCATTTTTATCCTTTCTGCTGCATGAGGTTTCTTCACTTAAAAAGATTTTGCAAAATGCCTCTAAAATCGTTTAAACAAGTTAAAAACAAAGTATTTTGACAAAAGCTTTCTTAAACAAGTTTTTAACTGATACAGTTTTGAAATAACCGATTAAAATCACTTTGAATGTTCAGAGAAGTGTTTTTGCAGTATTTTAATCGATACAACTTGGTTTTAATCGATTAAATTCACTTAACATTCAGGATGATCGATCAAAATGCAAGTATAACCGATCAGAATTTAGTTATGACCGATCAGAACTCTTTTAATCGATTAAATCTCGTTTCAATCGATTAAAACAACTTAGAAAATTTCTACAAAGCATTTTAATCGATTAAAACTTATTTTTATCAGTTAAAATAACTTGTAAAGTTTTACAATAAAGTTTTGCAGTATATTAATCGATTGAATTGTGAAACAATCGATTAAATCCAATTAGAAGATTTTTTGTAAAGAGTTTTAATTGATACAAACGTTGTCGTATCAGTTAAAACAAATATGTTAAAGAATCAAGAACGTATTAATGGATTAAAAGAAGTTTTAACAGATTTAAACTACACTTTTAACAGATTAAAAGAATCTTTTAACAAATTGATTAAACCAGAGTTTTGAAAATCTTCTATAAAAACAGTTTGGCCTGAACATTTTAAAAACAACATTTTGAAATCAATCTTAAGCAATCAAGCAAGCAAACTTTAGCATCTTTTCAAGAAAGATTCGCGTCAGTTTTTGAGAAGCTCTTTGAAAATCTTTCTTGAGGCAATTTGATTTTTCCTGGAGAAGAAACACTTATAGCAGAATTGCATAAACTAGTTTGAGCATTCTAGTTTCTTCTTTTTCATTTCTTTACATTCTTTTTGTATTGTTTGGTGCCTGGAATTTGGGCACTGGTTTCTCTGCAGTTGGAATTTGGTTGTAGAGGTTATCAAGAACTGGAATTTGGTTCTTGGTGAGAGGTTGAGTGCAGGAACTGGAATTTGGTTCTTGTGGTAGATTAAGTGTAAGATTGTAAGTCTGTAAAACATTTGATCTAGTGGAACCCAGCTGGAATTTGGCTGGAGATTGGACGTAGCCCTGGTATTGGGTGAATCAGTATAAAACACCGGTGATATCTTTCTTAACCTTTCTCTCCTTTAATTCTCGTTGCTGCATTTATATTTGATTGATTGCTTTGTGATTAAAGAACAGATCTAAAATCTTATTTTTACAAATGGATAATCTATTATTTGCGAAAAACTTTCAAAGATCAATTCACCCCCCTCTTGATCTAAAACTACTTTTCTAACAAAATTAAAATAGATGCCAAATAAAAATTTTATTTTAAGATGTCCAATAATTTATTAATTCAATTTTAATTATCAGATAAAATATAGATAAAGCAAAAGTGATATAATCAGATAGATAAAGGAAAAGATTCAAGCGTGGAGATGTAGGATGCAGTGCTGTTAAAGAGATAAAGGCAAGAGAAAAACACATAGTAATTTATACTGGTTCGGGTATAGTCAAACCTACATCTAGTTCCCAGTCAACTCTAATCATAAGAGTGACTCCCAATTCACTATCTTTAAAATTCAGTTAACAAATTACAATCAACTCAGAAAAAAGCAAACTAATTCAAAAGACAATCACCTTCTTAGAAACCTACTAAGGATGAACACCTCCCTAGAATTCCACTAGGGATGAACACCTCCTCTAAACAAATCAAAGGATGAACACACTTCCTTAGAATCCCACTAAGGATGAACCACTACCTAGAATCTCACTAGGGATGAACACCTCCTCTGAACAAATCAAAGGATGAAAATAACTCCCTGAACAAATCAAAGGGATGAACAGTTTCCACACAAGAAACCCAAAAATACAACATAATGACAGTGACTACTCAAACCTTAAACAGGGAATTTAACAATCAACCACTTAAGCCCACAAAGGATGAAGGTAATAAAATAAGAACAGTCACACCTGGGTAATGGAGACAACAAATTGTAGAAGCCTGTAGAATGTCAACCTCCAAGAACAAGTGTGATTAACAATGAAAGCACAATAGGAAATGGAGAATATAGTTTTGGTAAAATATCTTTGTGGCAATGGAGAAGAGGGTTTTCTCAAAACATGTAAAATATCTTTGTTGCCTTGCTCAGAATTCTTTTCTCAAAACTGATTGAATGTAAATTGCATTTTCAAATTCTGTAATTGTGTGTTTTTTATTTTCCATCAAAACTTAATTAAATAGAAAAATAGCATCAGAAAATGGTCGTTGGACATTAATATTTTCGTGGATAAAAAATCAGGATGTATTCAAAAACATTTATTCTTCAAAATGGATATTTTTAAAATTTGAACTGCCATAATCGATTATGTTACCAGTATAATCAATTATGACAGAGAAAATCATTTTTCAATTTCTGATGCATCATAATTAATTATGAAAGTGAAAAAAGTCATGTTATGAAATTTTATCACACTTGTGCTTTGGAGGCTTATGCATAATATTACTTCATCAACTTGTACCTCCATATCCAATATTTTAAGACTCTATCTAGTCTTCAGGAATAATCTTGGGCTTGCTTGAATGTTGAATAGAATTTTTATCAAAATCATATCTTGGGCTTGCTTGAGTCTTGAATGTTGTTCACTTGAATCATCATCAAAATCATCTCTTGGGAATGTAGGGACATGTTTCACATTGCCATCAATCTCCCCCTCATTGCTTTCAATTCTAACCTCAAATCTATTTTAGAGAACACTATTTCTCCAAGTAATTGGTCCATCAGATCATCAATCCTTGGTAGTTGGTACCTGTTTTTTATGGTTAACTTATTTAACTTCCAATAATCTACATATAGTCTAGATACTTCATCCTTCATTTTCACCAACAAAACTAAATCTCCTAATATGATACACTAGGTATGATAATATTCTTCTCCACTAGTTATGATACTTTCTTCTTCAACTCCATTAACTCAGCTAAAGTTATTTTGTAGGATTCATTTACATTGACCCTGTACACCCCAAATCTTGTCCCGCTTCTCTATAAAGATCAGAAGACTTCTACTCTGAAGATGGGTAAAGCTCTGTTGGGCACTAGCAGCATCAACAAGCTTCCGTTCAAGGAAAGGAGAGTTTTTCTGAAGAAATAAAAAGTGAAAATGTGAAGAAATACATGGGATGGCCGTCCCACATTCCAGATGGTCGTCCCAAGTGAATTTTTAGCTTTGAGATCCACGTCTCAAAAGTCAAACGCTCGTCCCAGCCAGTTTTGCACCTTGGGATGGTCGTCCCAAATGTCTAGACGGTCGTCCCACCTGACAGAAGTTGGGACGGTTGTCCCGACGTCTTGACACTGCGAAACTATAAATAGGGACCTCATTTGCAGCTTTTACACACACCAGAACTCAGATTCACTTCTCTCTATTCTTCGGTATACTTCTAGTACTCGAATGAGCTTTCTGATTGCCTATAAGGTAACAATCAGTTAAGGAAGTCTCTTTTTGAGATATCTGGTATTCAATAGTTTAAAGCTTTTCTTGTATTCGGGAGAGGAAAGTTCCTGTAGTACGATGAGATAGCCAAAAAACATCCTCAAAGTTGAAGATTTCTATAAAAGCTTGCTTCGGAGGTTCTTTTCACTACTCTTCTCTTTTATTGATTTATTTATTGCTTTCCTATGTGCAATAGAAATAGGATCATGTAAATAATCATTCTAGTATTAGGTAATAAAATAGGGTAATAGTATAATCTCTTAGAATCTTTATTTTATGAATTAATCTGTCATAGGGAACCCGCAAGGGGCGTCATAGGGGTACTAATATATTTCCCACACGTAACTAACTCCTTACTCGACTCTGGTTATATTGGCCAAGTTTGGTTTTTCTTAAAATCAACGCCTTTTTACCCTTTTCCAATGTTTATGGTAAAAATATTGGTGACGACTCCATAGAATCCTTTTTTCAAAAACCTCGCTTTTTTAAAGATTAGTTCAGTTTATGAGCATCTTGAAAGCGATGATCATTATTTTTACAAAACGCGAGTCTAAACCATCTTATCGCAACCGCTCACATAAACGTTCGTAACATCCTGAGGCGTCAGAACAGACGATAGCAACAGATAACGACTCCACTGGGGAAGCTAGAGAGTTGATCCCATTTAGTGATGAATAAATTCAAACAAAATAGAGATTTGAAATTACGTCTTTACCCTTCCTTGTATTTATAACATGTTTTATTATATGACTTTGATAACTATTGTACGATTATTTTTAAGCAATTGGTTGAAATACAAACTGTACACAAAAACCCTTGCACACAACAGTCCCTCTATACCTGGGGACAACAGTGAATAACCCTAGGGAGTGGGTGATAGGTACGACCAGTTATGTTGGCACACGGAGCTACAGTCGTTGTTGGAAACCACCAACTCAAGGTGATAACTCTCTTCTTTTGGTCTAAGGATGTCGACACAGAGATCCGTGCATGGTCCAGGGATTGAGAGATTGAGAGGTCTCTATAATGGGGGCACCTTGGGAGCCTGACTTCGGTGAGAACAATTTAGAACCACCTTAACCATGCACCTTTCTACAGGAAAATCCTACCTCGTGATTAAATGTCGTCGCTCTGTTCGCAGATGAGTGAATTTTGTGTGTATTTGTTTGTTGCATTTGCATAGATAATCATACAACAGTTAAAATAAATAAAATAAAATTTCTTAAGACCCTAAAATGAAAATAAGAATAAATCAACCTTATCTCGGAGAGTCTTCATTTAAGCTAGCCTGGTTTCGGGTTCTTTGTAAGCTAAGTAGCAATGTTGACCAATAGAATAGATAAAGAGTTGTAAAAATAATTTAAAAAATAATAAAACAATTTTTAAAAACAACAAAATTATTTTTGACAAAATCGTGTCATTCATACCGCATCATCCAATAAGTGGTAAAACTATGAGAGAAATAAATGCATTAAGGAAAGTATGCATGAGCATCATCATAATAAAATCTCTCATACATAAACACATTCATTCTAGGGGGCAATAGATATCCTTAGACAAAAGCAAAAGAGACCCAAGTGCGTTTATAACCTTCCTGGAAGGGACAAGTGCACTAAGGTATGTTGGTAACCTTCGTAAAAAGGGAACCATCACACCAAGGTGGGTATGGTACCCCTTAAGCGTAAGCTTTTAAGAAGATACCAAAGCTATTGTCTAAGATATATCTATCTCAGACTAATCATTCATAATAAAAAACTATAACAAAAATATTTAAATCATTTAGAAAGTGGCTGGTCTTTTGCCTGTCCTCACTCGCGCTCAAAAGGCTAGAAAGATGGAACAACTTGAAGAGCATAATCGTAAACTCACCACCGAGATTAACTCTCTAAAAGAGAAAATGGTGCAAATGATGAAGATGACATGTCAACAACATCTCCACAAAGAAGGTCCTCACAGTGAACATGCCTCCCACCATGAGGAAGAAGAGGAACCCATCTTTGAGCATGAACTGGGAGTTCATGACCAGTCTGACAGGAGGGCAATACACATCAATACTCCTGAGATTTCCAAGCAACAGATTACTGCCCTCAAAGAGAGGTTAAAGGCCATGGAAGGACATAATTTTGATATCAAAGAAGTGGTTGACATGTGCCTTGTAAAGAATATTCAATTTCCCCCCAAGTTCAAAACTCCAGATTTCCCAAAGTACATGGGAATGACTTGTCCTAAGATCCATCTTACAATGTACTACCGTAAGATGGCTGCATATGCTGATAACGAAAAGCTCCTGATTCACTGCTTTCAGGAAAGATTGGCCGATTCAGCCTTGAACTGGTATATGCAACTGAAAGGAGGACAAGTCTAGACTTGGAGACAGCTGGCAGACGCCTTCCTCCATCGTTATAAATATAACATTGACCTAACCCTGGATAGGTCAGATCTACAATTACTGAGCAAAAAGAACAACAAATCCTTTAAGGCCTATGCCCAGCGCTGGAGGGAGTTGGTCGCCCAAGTAGAGCCCCCTCTGTCAGACAAGGAAACCACGTCCATGTTTATCAATTCCTTGAGTGGTCCTTATTGCGACAAAATGATAGGGAACACGTTGACCCTCTTTGAGGACGTGGTAACCATAGGAGAAAGAGTGGAGCAAGGACTGAAAAGTGGAAGGATTTCGCAACCTTCCTCATCTACTGCAACATTTAAAAAGTATGTTGGCAAAAAGAAGGAGGGAATCATAAAAGCTATCAATCTTACCGCTCCTTCTTCCTCTTCGCAACCAACCAAGTCACGCAGACAGGAGAGAAAATTTACTCCTATCCCAACCTCTTATGGAAGTCTGTGGATAAAGTTGCTAGATGTCAAAATACGATTTTCCCTTACCACATATTGATATATTGGTAGACCATACCGGAATGAACACTCTTTATTCTTTTATGGACGGATATGCGGGGTACAACCAAATTAAGTTGATCGTCGAAGACAGAGAAAAAACCTCCTTCATCATGTCGTGGGGGACATTTTGTTACAGAGTGATGCCTTTTGGGCTCAAGAATGCAGGGGCTACTTATCAAAGGGCTATGGTAATGCTATTTCACGATATGATCCACGAAGAAATTGAAGTTTATGTGGATAACATGATTGCCAAGTCCAAGAACGAGATGGACTACCTCTAATATTTAAGGAAGTTATTCGATCGACTTCGAAAATATCATATTAAGTTAAACCCGGTTAAATGCACTTTTGGAGTACGGTCGAATAAACTCCTCGGCTTCATCGTCAGCAAAAAGGGAATTGAGATAGACTTTGATAAAACAAAGGCGATTTTAGAAATGCCTCCACCAAGAATAGAAAAGGAAGTTAGAGGGTTTTTGGGCCGGATAAACTACATTGCACGATTCATTGCACAATTAACCGATAAGTGTACACCCATTTTCAAGTTGTTGCATAAAAATCAACCAACAGTTTGGAATAATGAGTGTCAGCAAGCTTTTGAAAAGATTAAGATGTGCTTGACCAATCCACCAGTATTGGTGCTGCCCATCGAAGGAAAACCTCTTATCCTTTATATATCAGTACTCGACGAGTCTATGAGATGTGTGCTTGCTCAACAAGATGATACAGGAAAGAAAGAGCAAGCCATATATTACCTTAGTAAGAAATTTCTAGATTATGAGACCCGTTATACACCACTCGAAAAAATATGTTGTGCATTGGTGTGGGTAACTCAATGTCTTTGACAGTATATGATTAGACACACGACCTAGTTTATTTCCAAAATGGATCCAATCAAATATCTATTTGAAAAACCTATCTTGACTAGAAGGATAGCTAGGTGACAAGTACTCTTATCAGAATTCAACATCATCCATGTCACCCAAAAATCTATCAAAGGTAGTCCTTTAGCAGATTACCTAACACACGGATCAGTAGATGAATATCAATCCTTACAAGACGACTTTCCAGATGAGCATATAATGCACATCTAACATGAAGAACCCGAAGATAATGTGTGGCTTACGTTCTTCGATGGAGCCTCGAACATGCTTGGACATGGGATTGGAGCTGTTTTAATATCTCCTGAAAAGAAATACATCCCGGTAACAGTCAGGCTGAACTTTGATTGCACAAACAATATGGCCGAATATGAAGCCTGTGTTTTGGGTATCCAAGCAGCTCTAGATCAAGGGGTAACCAAACTCAAGATATTCGATGACCCATCCCTTGTCATCTACCAGCTCAAGGGTGAATGGGAAACCAGAAATTCCGAATTAATCCCGTATCTAGAGTACATTCGTAATATGAATTCGAGGATGGAAAGTGTTAGTTTCAAGTACGTCCCTCAGGAAGATAACCATATGGCAGATGCCCTCGCTACTCTGTCATCCATGTTTGTATTAGATAAAGAACATGAAATGCCAATTATTCATGTCAGAAGGTATGATAAACAAGCCTTTTGCATGACAGCAAACAGTAAGAAAGATAAATCCCCTTGGTATCATGACATTAAGCGATACCTCACAAAGGGTGAATATCCCGAGGGAATCAGTGATAATGATAAAAGGACCATTCAGAAAAGGGCCATGGGGTTTACAATGATTGGAGAAACCCTCTATAAAAAGAATTTTGATTCCATTTTGTTGAGATGCGTGGATCATGAAGAAGATCAAAGATTGATTAGAGAAATCCTTGAAGGAATCTTCGGGACTCATATGCCAGGGCATATCATGGCTAGGAAAATCCTTAGAGCATGATACTTCTGGTCCACAATGAAGGCGATTGTCATCAGTACGCTAAAAGATGTCACAAGTGCCAAGTATATGCTGACAATGTTCATGTCCCACCAGTACCTCTCAATGTTATGGCAATACCTTGGTCATTCGCTATGTGGGGCATGAATGTTATTGGACCCATCGAACCCAAAGCGTCTAATGGTCATCGCTTCATTTTGGTGGTCATTGATTATTTTACTAAATGGGTGGAAGCTACATCTTACACACGTGACCAAAAAGGTGGTGACTATCTTCGTTAAGAGGAATATCATATGTCGATACGGTATCCCTCATCGTCTCATTACTGATAATAGGACCAATTTGAACAATAAGATGATGGAGGAACTATGCCAGGACTTCAAAATAGAACATCATAATTTCTCTCCTTATCGACCTAAGATGAATGGTGCAATAGAGGCAGTTAATAAGAACATTAAGAAGATTGTCCAAAAGATGGTCAAAACTTATAAAGATTGGCATGAAATGTTTCCCTTTTCCCTTCATGGTTATCGAACGTCTATACAGATCTCCACAAGAGCTACTCCATTTTCCCTCGTATACGAAATAGAGGTCGTACTTCCCATAGAGGTGGAAATACCATCCTTGCGAGTTATAATGAAAGCAAAGTTGACATAAGTTGAATGGGTTCAAAGACGTTACGACCAGCTAAACCTAATTGAAGAAAAACGGTTGAATGCTATATGTCATGGACAAGCCTATCAAAAGAAGATCAAAAAGGCCTATGACAAAAAGGTCAACACTCATACTTACCATGAAGGGGATCTAGTGATAAAGAAATTGCTTCTGGCCTAAGAGGATAAGATTGGAAAATGGGCAGCAAACTATGAAGGATCCTTTGTGGTCAAACAAGCTTTCTCGGGAGGAGCTCTTATCCTCACCGATATGGACGGAGAGGAACTTTGACACCCAATCAACTCTGACATGGTGAAGAAGTATTATGCTTGAAGACATTACTCAAGACTCGTCAAGAATGAAAACCCGCAAAGGGCATCCCTGGGCAAAAGATAGGATCCATATTCCTCGCTAGGATACGTCCTAGGCAAAAAGTAGAGGTAAAAAAAAAAGAAGCAATGGTTATTTTAGTCAAAAACCGAAAGGCGGCTAAGGTAACGTTCTTCCAAAAGTAAACAATATGCATAGTCTTCACTCTGAGCTCAGACATCTCAACTAAAGCAATTAGGAGAACCAGGGAGCAGATATCATAGACATGACTGTTTAAGCCTGTAGACCCCTAATCTTGTTCGACCTCAAAATAAGAACAGAATACCTCCTATTTGAAGATGGACAAAGCCTAAAAAGCCACTAGGAGAGATTATTAGGCCCCATATTAGAGTAGGAAGGCTTTCTTGTACAAAAAATAAGGTTTTCCACCTTCAGGGGTCAAGACCGCCGTCTCGCTTTTTGGGACAGCCGTCTCGGCCAAAGGCAAGTCGAGACGGCCGTCTCGTTTGGTGAGACGGCCGTCTTGCAACTTGCCTTTGGCAAGACCCCCCTCCCATTTTGCAAGACGACCCTCTCGCCATTTGGCAAGTCGATACCGCTGTCTCGCCACTTATTAAAGTCGAGACCACCGTCTTGAATGGCGAGACCGCCGTCTTGACCTTGCCAGTCGAGACCGTCGTCTCGACCTGATAGGCGCGAATCCCTATAAATAGGAGGCACTCTCCCCTTCATTTCACACAGCTCTTCTACCTTTCCTCCTGCAATTTTTCAAAATTCTTCTCTTAGAGCCCCTCCGAAGCATTTCCGGAGTTTCTGAGTGTTTAAGAGAGTTTTTATAGCGTTTTTAAGAGAGAATTCGACGTTGTAAGAGCGAAGGGCTGTCAAAACGTACCCTATTTTTTACGAGAATTAATCAAAGTTTGCTCCGGAGGTTTCTTCACTCTCTCCCTCTCTTTTATTGTCTTTTTTACTTATATTAAATTGTGCAATACCTACTAGGGCCATGTAGTCATTATTTTAATTCCGCAAATAAAAGGGTAAAAGCGTCATTTCAAAAGTTTATTTATAAAATAACTGGCCTGTCATAGGGAACCCGAAAGGGGCGTCGTAAGGGAGCTAATACCTCTCTTACACGTAACTAACTCCTTTACCCAACTCTGGTTTTAACGACCGAAGTTAGTTTTTTCCTAAGAAACCAATGCCTTTTTCTCCCCTTTTTCGATGTTTCTGGTAAAAACATCGGTGGCGACTCCATAAGAACCCTTTCAAATTTGTTCTTAGGTCAGCCCGGTTATCGGACGATCTAAGGACACCCTTTCGAAAACCTCGCCCTTAGGTTCAGCCCGATTATCGGATAACCTAAAGGCGTTGTAACCTTACCCACAAAAAAGCGAAAAACGGAAAGTTGGAACCATTGCATCGCTCCGACCGCCTCTTTTTTTACGGCGGCGACAGATGGCGACTCCACTGGGGAAGCCTAGAGAGTTGATCTCATTTAGTGATGGGTCAGTTTAATAAATAAACTTAGAAATTTCGCTTTTACCCTACCTTGTATTATAACATGTTTATTTACTTGGCTTTAATTACTGTTGTTTGTTTATTTTACGCAATTGTTTGATATAAAAAACCGTAGACAAACCTTTGCACACAACAATTCCCTCTATACCCGGGGGCAAGTGAGAAATCCATAGGGAGTAGGTGGCAAGTACGGTTTGCCATAGTGAGGGTCATGTGCCCACCGGTATGATCGGAAACCACCACTCAAGGTAATAACCTTCCTCTTTTGGCACAAAGACTGACTATGGTCTTAGTGCTAAGCATGGTCGGAAGGCTGGAGAGTGGGGACCCTATAATGGGGGCACCTTGGGGGCCTAAGCCTTGGTGAGAACAGTTAGAACCTACCCTTGCCAACGCACTTTTTTGCAGGAAAACCCTACCTCGTGATTAAAACGTCATCTCACCTGATCGCGGATGAGTGAATTGTGTGTGTGTATTTGTTTATTGCATTTGATTGCATAACATAACCAAACAACAGATAAAAATAGAAAAATCACCAAAATATTTTTCGCAATAAACACCCTTATCACGGACAATCTGCCTTTTAGCTAGCCTGGTTTCAGGTTCTTTATAAGCTAAGTAACCACGCAGTCCGACAGAAGAGATAAAAGGTTATAAAATAAACCAAATGGAAAATAATAATAAAAAGAATTTTGAAAAATTCGTATCATTCATACCTACATCATCTGATAAGTGGAAAAACCGAGAGAGAAAATAAATGCATAAGGAAAGTATGCATACGCATCATCTTAATAAATCTCTCAAAAAATGGGTCTTAGGAGCGTTTATTGGGAAAATTACTGGGCCAAATCCCCTTTAGGATTTGTATCCTGATTCTTCACCTTTTTCTCTTCGTTTTGATATATTGTGCGTCCAAATTGGACATCCTAGTCAAAAGTTATCGCACTTTGAACATTTGTCGCCCCTTTTATCATAAAAAGTCATTTTTTTTACTAGTGCATGCATAAATACATTCATTCTAGGGGGCATTAGATATCCCTAAGACAAAGGCGAAAGAGGCCCAAGTGCGCTTGTAATCTTCCATAAGGAAGAGACAAGTGTGTTAAGATATATGGTGACCTTTATGAGGAAGGAACCATTATACCAAAATGGGTATGGTGTTATACCAAAGTCATTGTCTTAAGGCATATCTATCTTACACTAATCATTCATTTCATTACAAAAAAAAAAAAACATTCTTAAATTCATATGCATTCCAGAAAGTAGCTGGTATTCTTCATGTCCTCATCCGCATACGAAAATCCCAAACACTCATACATCATGTTAGGAAATAAAACATGATAATGTTTAGGAAAAAACAAACACTTGCATACATGCATCCACCAAACTTCATCCTCATAACATGCATCTAGTAGTAGGCAGATGAAGAAAGTGGGCATTCCTCAATACCGTGTAAAGAGGATAGAGCATTTGCACGGGAAGTCAGAAAAAGAAAAATACATAGAAATTTTAACCATCTTATGGTCTCCTTTAGGCTTTCCGCTTTTGAGGAGTGTACACCTTCTGGATGAAATAAATAAAATTGTTTATTGTCATCATCTCTTCAACCGTCTATTGCATTCATTCTCACTTTAATAATAATAAGATAATAAAAGAAAGGATTAATTGATGTGCTTCCCATGAATTGGAATAAGATCAATAACAAACATTTTGTCATCAAGTTTTCCCCAGCGGTTGACCCGCCTAAGAAAGATAATAAGTCTCAACTGTTGGGTACTCACGTTAATAAGGAAGAGGGGACAAGGATGCCGTTACATTTGTTCAAGC
This sequence comes from Sphenostylis stenocarpa, assembly GCA_963425845.1. NCBI lineage: Eukaryota > Viridiplantae > Streptophyta > Magnoliopsida > Fabales > Fabaceae > Sphenostylis > Sphenostylis stenocarpa. The sequence continues at coordinate 7,385,708 of OY731401.1, forward strand.
CTTGAATCGAATAAAGTTGTACCGTGGATACCAAAAACATTGCCCATCAACAAGGATATCTTCAGCATAGCCGACATTAGGGGGCAGGATTTGAAGTAGAAGAATCTACTCCCCCCGAGGAGCTACAAGATAATGCTCCCAAGAATAAAGGAAAAATAATAAGATCGAAGAGAAACATAAACCAAAGAGGAAATTGAATAGACTTTGGATTCACGACGTTGAGGCAATTCTTTCAACGCTCCGCCAAAGAGACAAACTCACGGTAGGCGACAAGCTAGTCACGGATTGAGCTAAAGACGACATTCGGATCAACAAGTTGTCTGCCCTACCTTGAATGAAAGCGGCTGAAGAGGACCTTTGAAATATCTTTTGACTTCCCCAACAATATGACGGTGACCCACATATGAGGAAATATGGATGTCGTCCAAACCAAGGGCTCATTAGAAACTCTCAAGGAATAAGGGAGCCACCAGATTTTAAAGACAATCATTTAAAGCATTACCCTACAAAGGATCAAGCTGGAGAAAAGGGAAGTCTCCCCTCCACACCTTGAATCAGATTTTCCCAAATAGAGGAGTTCAAGCGTCAAAAGTGATTTTAGTCATTAGGTGTTCTCCTTCTGATTCTTAGGGTTTGTAAATTCAATGACTATTAGAGATTACTCCTTGGAGCTAGCCCGACCCTCAAGCCCCCTCCACATCTTGAATCGATTTTCCCAAATAGAGGGGTTCAAGCGTCAAAAGTGATTTTAGTCATTAGGTGTTCTCCTTCGATTCTTAGAATTTGTAAATCCAATTACTATTAGAGATTACTCCTCGTTTATATATATGTTTATTCTCATTCTCATATAAACCTAATAATCAAAGTTTAAAACAAGTAAAAAAAATAAATCGAGCCTAAGCTAATAATCCAAAAAAATCATATAATTTTTAATATTTCATCAAAGCATATTCACGGTACTCGTTAATCATGTTTAAAATGTAAATATATTAATCACTATTAGAAGTTCTAATATTTTACAAAAATATTTGTATAAATTTTTTACAAAAATTATAAGAAATAAGTTTTTTACAAATTTAAACAATTTAAAAAATTTGTAGAAAATAATTGAATCTTTCTTCCTTCTCATTCGTTGTGCTTTGTGGTTGCCTCACGTTACATGATATATATATATATATATATATATATATATATATATATATATATATATATATATATATATATATATATATATATTTCGTCATGTTTAAATAGACAAAATTTTATCTGCTTTTCTCTTAAAATACGCATAAGCAAATAAGATGTAAGTTTATTTTTAATAAGAAAAAATGGAAAGGTTAAATTTTGTGGAGTCAATCGGGACCATGAAGATCATAATCCTAATAACACACATGTTTTAAAAATGAAATAAAGTGTAGAATGTGAGAGATGGAAGAGGACAAGAAGATTATCACGCGACACAGGGTTGGCAGTTGTTGATTGGTTGATGAAGAGCATCGGGTGAATAACTTGATTCACTTTAGTGGAAGGGCCCCAACCCCACCTCAAAAATCAAAATCCACCAATCAAACTCCATTGCTGCCTGTTCCTTTCACAAGACAGGTGTCCTTCTCCTCCTCTTTTCCCTCCACCACTGTTTCATTCATGGACCATTGCCCTATACAGAGAGAGAGAGACAGTGATGCCTATGACACCACACAACCATGAGACTCATGGATCATTTCGTACGATGTATTATCATGTCGGTTGTGAGAAACTGAGCGACAAAGTGTGAGTGATACATCCAATCCAATGAATCCAGTGAATTTTGTTGTGAGAGAGTACTTCTTAAACTCTGCATGTCGTTAATAACTAAAAATATTAATATAAACTGTTATTAATTATATTAACATATTCAATGTTTCAGTTGTTAAAAACTGTATTTTCATTTTATTTTATACATCAGGATTGTACGGACAATTTCTTTTTCCTTTTAATTTTGAATTATACTGAGATAAATATCAGTTTATCATTCAATTCGATGTATTTTATTTATTTTTAATGCGTTGAAAGTACGTAGTGTTGAGAAATGTTTTTATATATTAATCGAAATATAAATATAAGATAAAAAAAATAAGCATATGCCAAATTGATGATTGAATGGAAATTGTGAGTTTTTCAAAATTTTGGAACCATATAAATTATGAGTTTCTCCAAAATATCTGAAATTAAATGCTTGGTCTAATTATATTCTACAATTAAAGTCAATTTCATCAGTATTAATTTGATTTAACTTGAAGCCAGGTTCGACCTTATGTTTATAGGTCAGCTGTACGAACAGAATCTTCTAACAGTAAAAATTATTAAAGTTATATTTATAAATTTAATTAAATATTAAATTTAAGTATAAAAGGACTAAAATTGCATATTTTAAAAATTTAAAAACTAAACTAATCAATTTGAATATTTGAAAATATAAGAATTCAAGACATATTTTTTTTTTAAATACAAGAATAAAAATCATATTTTTTTTCTTATATCATTATAAATTTGACTTAAATGGATATTATTTTATTCGAGTGGTTAGAAATTATTAACTATATAAGAATCACAATTAGAATAAAAAATAGAAAAAATAAATAAAATCGATATTAAATAATAATAAAATTTTATTTGTCAAAAATTTACAATATTTTTTTAAAATTTAAAGAGAAAATAATAATATTAAAAAAAATAAGATAACTAAACTAGTATGTGATAGTGATGAGATTTAAGGTATGCAACTTTTTTTTCCAATGCATTTTTTTTTAAGTGTATGTTAAATGTACTAGCTAGCATTTATAGAAGTGTGTGCAAAGAGAATAATTGTCCTAACACTAACAAATCACTTCCAAAGAGGTGGATATATATATACAATGACATAAAAATAAAACTAGATGAGAATGAAAAACCATTAAAAAGAAAAAGATACAAGATATAACTAACTAAACTAACAAGAATTAAAATCAACCAAAAAAAAAGAGATAAAAGATAAAATAAACTAAAGCTAATCGATACAACAAAACAATTTAAAATTGTAATAATCCTTCTCAAGTGTGTAAATTGGAAACAACGAAACTGGTATTCAACTGAAGAATGGATCTTTATTAAGAATTTTATAATAAATATGCTAGTTGTACGGCCGAACTTACTTTCATAGTTTTAATGAGTTCCAAAGCAATTTTTTTAATGAAGAAACATGTCAATCAACTTTTATGTTCAGTTCGTTTATGATAATTTGGATTGTAAACAATATGAAGAGTTGATTGATTGTGAAAGTATAAAAGAGTTGGGTAGAATGGGAAAGAGCAATGTTAATTAAAATATATGAGTAAAGTGATTTCACAGTGTTTCATTTTTCAACCTTTAGACAATCTACTTTTGTTGCTTTTGAAAGAGATTGCGAAAAAACTTTAAGCTTTAATCAAACTTTCATTTCTACAATTTACCTGTTATTTCAATAAAAAGTGTACTTGAGATATATTGGGAGAAGAATTTGACTATTTGTTTTCAGTGGAATTTCGATCGATTTCGATTCTAAACAGTGTTATGGTCCTAATCGAAATCCTCCCACGTAAGTTCTTTTTACTTAGGCTAGCAATTTGATTTTCAATCGAAAACGTGTATGAGAGTCGAAAATTACAGGATATCGAAAATGCTGTTTTTGGTATTTTGTATTTAAAGTATCGAAAGCAGTAAAAGTATCGAATCAAGAAACAATGTTAAATTGCAAGAAAATGTAAAGAGCGAAAATCCAAATTTGCATCAATTGTAAATGACGAGGAATCGAAAATAGTGCAAATATAAATGACAAGAAATCGAGATTGCAAGAAAAGTAAGTGACAGGAAATCGAGATTTGCGTAATATTAAATAACATGGAAACTTAAATGCATAAACTTAAATTTTCATTGAATTGAAATGGACAAGGAATCGAAAATACGTAAACATAAAACTGCTGAATTTAAGTTGCATCAAAATAAATTACCAAGGAAAATACGTAAAGCGGTAAATGTACTCAGTGAGCAAGGAAATCCATATTGCCGTAAGCTTCATGGTGTTCGTCGTTTCTCCGGTAGACTTTTCACTACCGATTCTCGTTCTCCGCCAATTTCTCGCTCTCCCGTTCCTTCCTCCTTTGCTCTATTTATAGGGCATCCTTCAAGCCTTCCAAGAGCAGTTAACACGACTGCTACCACGTTCTACGTGCGTATGACAGTTTATCTTCTATAGTTTCCCACGTTCTCACGATCTCTGACTTTTTCCCATGATTTCAAAACTGCTCTTTATACGTGCATTCGACTTACTTCCTTTCACGATTTGGCCAAAGTCTCGATGTCCACATTGGCTTTCTTTACTCTCGATTCTGTATTTTTCGAGAACTTCGAATTGCTTACGATTCCTTTTTAACCCTGGTCTTATATGACTTAGTTTTTACTCGACAACAGTCATTTGATTATTATTCATTCGATTCTCGATTGTGCTTCTCGATGCTATATGCTACGTATTTCTAATTAGACATCGAATGAATTTTTGTTTATCTTATCGAGTCACATTTTTTTCCTTCGATTTCGATCGCTTTTCTCGATTTGCCACTAACAACATGCCCCCTTGAAAGAATATGAATGATTTCAGTTTATATTCTTTCAATATTCCCGCCTTAATGTTTGGAAGGCCCACAGGATTTAGGGTTTCTGGGGTTCTAGGGTTAAAAGGGTTTTGGGTTTCTTTTTGCTTTATGTCGTTGTCTCGTCAGTCTGCTGCCTTCACAGTACGTTGCATTTATTACCTTTTACCTCCATCGTTCCAGCTCCCTATACGATTTTCCCCTTAACCTCTCCCTTAGTCTTCACTCTGGTTTTTACGTGAACCATTACCTTCTTTGCAATCTCGTCTTCTTCCTTGAGTTCCTGTCTTCATCCCTGTTACCTCATCCGTTAACTCCTCCCTTGCTATTTTTTATAAGCTCACTACAATGGCCACCTCATCAAAATCTTCCGACTTTTCCGCTCCACCCCTTTCTTCACTACCCTCTAACCTCGTCGGAGATCAACAACCGGAGGTTCGCTCCAGCTTCCTCTAATGGAGGAGGCTTCTCGCAAGATTGCCGAGACGCAGGTACTTATTCCTTATACCGCCGAGGGGTAAATTTTGCTTTTGGGGTCCTCTCCGTCCTATCGATGAAATTTTTACTCCTCTTAACCTCTCAACTAGTCCGGCTTTGGTTCATCAACCTAAAGTTAGGGTTGATTTTCTGAATCTTACCTCTAAAGTGTATAGAACGGGCCCTCCTTCCAAAAAGCCTCAATTCATTAGGTGGTTTGATAGGGTAAAAGCCAAGTTTGGGAACCATTGGAGGGATATAGGAATTTTTGACTTTTTGCATCCGTCTCGATGCGATCTATCATTTTTGGACATGGCGATGTTTTTGTCTGCGGTGCATTTATGGAACAAGGACCTACATGCTTTGGAGTTGCCTTGTGGCCCTCTGTCGCCTACCCTTTTTGAGATTGCGGCTATTACTCGGGTTGAAGCCCATAGGGGAGAAGTATTTTAAAGGTGCATGTCCTTCGAGTAGTTCTTTGAGGTCCAAAATCGATTGGGAATCGAAGGCTTACGGATATTTCATTGAGAAACATTTTGTTGATGACCCTTCGATAACTGTTACTGATGAAGAGCATGTAGCATTTTTGGTGTATTGGCTATGCACCCATGTATTTTGCCCCCGATCCATCCAAATCTCCTCTCATTTGTTTGACCTTGCATATGTCCTGCACATAGGCCAGCCTAGGATATGTTTAGCTAAGCCGCTACTAGCTCATGTGTATGCTACTTTCGACGAGGTCTGTCGAAATTTTGAACACACCTAAAGCGTCTGGGAACTTTTCGGGCCCCGTTTGGTTTGTACAGCTTGTGGCTCACTTCGATTTTTGAGAGTGTCCTTCCTCGAATTTCTTCCGTCCCCCGAGTGTAAATATAGAAGGGGCCCGATTATCCTCTCGTCACCCTCGCCATAAGTCTGATGAAGCTACCTACTGTAAATACCTTCATTTTTTGTTAACCAGATTCACTTTCGACTCAACCTTGGCTCCATTTACTGTAAATCTTGGACGAACAAGTGGCCAACTTAGGGGGCCGATTTGGTTTAAATCAAAATTTCCTGCCTCGACTCCTGGGTTGCAATCAGAACTGATTGATGTATGGAGCAATTATTTGACCCATGACATATTGGTGTCGGGTTTTCAGGCTAAAGATTTTAAATTTATAACTTACTATCCCCAGCTTTTTTCGAGGCAGTTTGGTCTGAGCCAGTCTTTGCCTTTCTTTTCCCTTGATACCCCCCGAAAGTCCAAGTTAACTGAATCTACCATTAGTCGGGAGCTCGTCACGCTTTTACCCAAAACCCCGATGCACTTTTTCCCTTACGCTTTTGAGTCAAATTATTTGTCCACTGTGGGTTTCTCTCGATGGTGGGCCGAATGGTTCTCGAGTAGTCATGCTACCTTCGATGAAGTTCGTCAAAAACTGACTGCTCATCCCTCTCTTGTGTTGCAGGACAAATCGAAGGCGAAGAAAGGTACACACTTCCACTATCTCCAAATATCTCGATTCGAGAATTTTTATCAAATATGTTATACCCCACTAAAACTAGAATCGACCTTCTATGACGCTGTCATTTCCCTGTCCCATAAAACAACTGCCAATCGATCAAACCACAAAATAATCGATCCTTTAGGGAAAACCTCTTTTGAAATGTATTGTCCCAGTCGACTCCTTACTTTCCCTACAGCCCCTTTTGGGTTTGCCAAACCTCTAACTCATCCCAAGTGGGTTCGAGAGTTGAGATCCCTAAAAGAAACACTTCGCCCAAAACCCAAAAACAAGGACATTACCGCATTGAGATTGTTTTATTTCCCTTACCTTCACCTCCCCGAGAGTCTCCTGCCTCCTTGGCTAATTCATATCGATCGAGTCAAAATTTTGACTCCATCACCTTTTGGTGAGGTTTTACTGTTTTTTCATGATTTTTAATTTGGTGCGTTGGAGACTAACTTTCTTCATTTCTCGACAGTTTCCAAATCTACTAAGGTAGTCGCTTTCGAAGAGGCGCAAGAGGAGGGGAGAGAAGCGAACTGGGAGTCCCCAGAGGAATCGGACCCTCCGGCCTTCACCAGAAAGCGAAAACAATCGACCACCACCACCACTTCGTCTTCGAAAAAATTGAAGGTTCTTTTCGATCTCTTTTTGTTTTATTCACTTTTCTGTTATAACATGTTTCCCTCTGGATTCTCATACCTCTTTTCGATTTCTAACCTACAGAAAAAATCGAAGAGTCCACGATCAATCCAACCATCCACAGCGGATCCATTATCGATGGATTCTAACACCGTTCCCTCCACGGGTCAAATAACACCCGTCACCCATTCTAGTCACGTGAGTTTCCTTTTTTATATAACCTCCAAGTCTTAGATTTTGATAAGACTTATATCATGACTCACATTTTCGATGAATTTTTTAGGATAATCCATCGGCGACTATATCGACAACTGTCGAAACTCAGCTTCAGCCTTCAACACCGATCCCTGAGGTATAGTTCTTTTTTTACTTGTGTATGTGTCTCTTTGTATGTCTATATATTTCCTTCTCTAATCAAGCGTTTCGATTTACAGCAAACTGAGATTGTACAGACTCTCCCACCTATCTCAATGCCGCTTGCTCTTCCTCCACCTGGTATTTTCCCTTTATGCTTTCATTATTGGATTCTTCATTTCATCCTTTATTTAACTCTCTGACTTATCTTTTCAACTTGTTTTCTTTTTCAGTAATTATTCCCACGGTTCAAATCCCGGACTCCCCGACTCCTACTACCACAGAGCAAATGGGTTCTCACCTATTCTCGATGCCTGCGGTTGAGTTGATTTCGCCCACGTTGCCTATGCTGACCGAGCCTACTGCCACCAGTGTGCCGGAATATCGAGCTGCCATCGAGGAAGACCCTTTCTCGATCCTCAATATTTTGGTATCGAGAGATGCCACTTCCTCAAGCCAGTCTTCTCAATCACCAATGGCCTCGACTGAAGGAGTGTATCAACTCAAACAATGCTTCAGAACTTTCTTCTATTCCTCGCCTCTGGAGGTCTTAGTAGAATCCGTTGAAAAGAAAAAACTTTTTAAAGAGATTCTCGCATCGATGGAGACCTTCCCTGAAGAGGCTCTTCCAAAAGGCTTCGATGCGGAAGTCGCGGCGGCCACAGAACTGTTCAACCAGGCCTATGCTGCGAGGAAGAAGAGGCAGTCGATTACGACCGAGTTGTCCGAAGTCGTCGCTTTCCAGCCGAGAAATCTGCTTTGTTGAAGACTCGAAACTCAATCGAGGGGAGATTTTGACAGACGTTGTCTTCGGCCGAGGTGAAATCGAAGATTTAGAGAAGAGGCTTCGACAACTGAAATCGCAGGAAGAATTCCTCACTTCGAAGTTAAACAAGATTAATTCTTCTGCGAAGGAAGTGGCGTTATCCCTTGGCCAGAGCATGGAACGTCAACATAAGTTGGTCATCGAGGAGAGTTCGATTTCAGCGTCCTGGGCGCAATTGTTAATGGATTTTGATAGTTTAAGATCTAAATATATATCTTTGTAAACATGACTCCTTTCACTTAAATGTCAATGCTTATTCCTCTTATTCGTGGTTTATATATCTTTAAGTACTTTCCATTTATCGATAACACTTTATCTTTGTTATACCAATCAATAATCGAATAAGCGTTACTCGATAAAATTTTAACAACCTCGAAAGGACCTTCCCAATTTGGTGACCATTTCCCATAGCTTTTACATTTCTTGTCCATTGGTAAAATTGTTTTCCACACTAAGTCACCTTCGTTAAACTTTTTCTTTCGAACTCTTTTATTATAAACTCGAGCAATTTGATTCTTCTGCAACATCATACTATTCAACGCCTGCACTCTGACTTCATCGAGTTCGTTTAATTCATCATACATCAAACTCCAATAATTACAACTGGGTAAATCATTCTGCCTCTGTATTCGATTCGATTCAATATTTATTTCGATAGGTAAGACTGCGTCGTGTCCATATACCAACTTGTATGGGGTATTCTGCAAGGAATCTTTAGGTGAATTTCGATAAGCCCACAAAATTTGCAATAACGTTTCGTGCCATGTTTTTGGTTTATTACCAACATGTTTTTTGATTAACCCGATAATCACCTTGTTAATTGCTTCGACTTGCCCATTAGCCTGAGCATAATATGGAGTTGATGTTAATAATTGAATATTTCTCGATTCAGCATATTTAACTATCTTTCTACCAGTAAACATTGTCCCTCTGTCTGTAGTGATAGACTGTGAGATCCCAAACCGATAAACGATGTATTCTTCAATAAAATCAATCACATCCTGCTGATTAACATCCTTTAATGGTATTGCTTCTACCCATTTTGAAAAGTAATCGACAACAACGATTATATATCTATGCCCTTTCGATGATTGTGGGAAAATCTATCCGATTAAATCTATAGCCCAACCTCTAAAAGGCCAAGGTTTAATGATCGAGTGTAATTCGCTCGCGGGCACCTGTTGTATCGGACTGAACTTTTGACATTCTTCACAGGACTTGGCATATTCGATACAATCTTTTAAAATCGAGGGCCAGTAATAACCTTGTCGAGTTAATGTCCATTTCATTTTCTGACCTACCGTATGGGCCCCACATATTCCATTATGTACTTCGGCCATTGCTAAGTAAGCATCATCATTTCCTAAACACCTAAGTAATACTCCATCGATTCCTCTTTTATATAACTCATCATTTAACAAAACATATTTGACTGCTCGATATTTAATTTTCTTGTCAATTTTCCCATTGGGATTCTGCAAATAATTTATAATCGATTTTCTCCAATCTTGATCGTCTAAGTCATTAATGTACAAAATCTCATTTTCTTGAGGTAATTTTTCTTTGATTTGAATTATTTCTTGTAACCTTTCCGGGGATATCTTATACTTCGATGCAATTTGTGCTAAGTCATTTGCTTCTTGATTGAATTCTCGAGGAATATACTCGAATATTATGTCATCGAACATTTTACTTAAAGTCATCACTCTTTCCAAATATCTGATCAAGTTGATATTAATGCATTTATACTCTTTTCACACTTGTTTGATCACTAATTGCGAATCACCTCTTATAACCACATGTCGAGCTTTTAATTTGATTAAAGTCTCGAGGCCCGCTATCAAAGCTTCATATTCAGCCTTCGTTGTTCGAACACATGGGTTGAACCTCAAATAATAACTTAGTCGGAATATTGTTTGGAGAAATAATCGAACTCCTACTCCGCATTTATCCGATGTACTTGAACCATTGAAATACATTATCCATTTACTTATTTCAATAAACAAATTCTCAGTGGAATCAATCAGTATGCTCAGCCATAAAATCGGCAATTACTTGACCTTTTATCGTTTTTAAAGATTCGAAGGATAATGAGAACTCTGTCAAAGCTAACACCCATTTTCCTATTCTATTATGCATAATTGGTTTCGACAAAAGAAACTTCAAAATATTATTTCTAGAATAAACCATTACATCATGAGGCTTCATTACATACTTGAGTTTTGTACAAGAGAAATACAAACATAATCCTAATTTCTCGATATCACTATATCGAAGTTTCAGCATCATTTAAAATTCTACTTAGATAATACACAGCACATTCTACACCATTTTCATCTTCTTGTGCTAATAAACTGGCTATTGTTCGATCCGATGTCGATACATATAACTTTAATGACTTGTTTCTCTTTACTCGGGATCATAATCGGAGGATTCGTCAAGATCATTTTGATTTGCTCGAAGGCTTCTTGATGTTCCTCCTTCCACTTAAACTCGCTTCTTTTTCAACTTTAACAAAGACGAAAAAACATAAGTTTTGCCAACCAGATTAGAAATAAATCGTCTCAAATAATTTATTTTTCCCAAAAAAGATTGTAATTCTCTCTTAGTTTTTGGAGCAGAGGTATTTATTATTGCTTTGGCTTTATTTTTCTCGATCTCGATACCTTTTCCATGCACTATAAATCCTAAAAATTCACCACAGAGATACACCAAAAGCACATTTCAAGGGATTCATTTTTAATCCATATTTTCTCATTCTTTCGAAAGATTTCCTCAAATTGCTCGAGATGTTGATGTTTTTCTTTCGATACCACAACGATATCATCTATGTAAACTTGCATAAAATCATTAATCAAATCATGAAAAATTAAATTCATTGCTCTCCGATATGTGGCTCTAGCATTTTTTAATCCAAATGGCATCACTACCCATTCATAAGTACCTAATGCCCCGGGCATCGAAAAGTCTGTTTTAGCTATATCATTCTCGACCACAAATATTTGATTATATCCCGAATAACCATATAAAAGACTTAACATTTCATTATCAGCCATCGCATCTATTAGCATATCGCCTATTGGCATAGGATATTCATCTTTAGGAGTAGCTAAGTTTAAATCTCGATAATCAATGCACACTCTTATTTTACCATTCTTTTTAATCACAGGTACAATATTAGAAATCCAATCAACATACCTGGCGCTTCGATGAATTTAGCTTTCAAGAGTCTCTCGACCTCTTCCTTGATCTTGTTCATCACCTCGGTGCAAATCTTCTTGGTGCTTGTTTTATCGGCTTTCTACCTTCGATGATGGGTAATTTATGCTCGACAAGACTTCGATCCAATCCAGGCATTTCTTCGTATTCCCAAGCGAAGCAGTCCTTATATTCTCTTAACAAGGAAATCATGTCCCTCTTTAATTCTTCCTCGAGATATTTGCTGATATACGTGGGTTTCTGTTCCTCTTCACTTCCTAAGTTAACTTCTTCTAATGGATCTTGAGCCTCGACTTTTTTATAATTTGATGTAATAGATTTTTCCAAACCTAAAGGAGAATAATCATAAATACAATCAAGTATAACTTGATCGCTATTATTTGCAACTACGGTCGAGTGAATCGACTTATTTATCCCTATTTTACTACTACTACTACTTTCTTGGCTCTTCTTCCCATCTTCATATTTTTCCAATCGAGCCAAGAACTCTTCGTATTCTCTATTCATCTTCACCGGCCACTTCGAGGTTGGCCCCCTCTTTGATCATGATGAATCCTTTCTTCTCATTCATCTCTAGGAAACGCTCCTCATGCAATTTTGAATTAAAATCTTCGACCGTTTCGAAGGTGAATGGTTGAGCAAGCGCCGGATTCTGCAGGTGCTCGACTCAGCTCGAGATACGAATGTTACAAATTCGTGCCGATCTCCTGGGATTACTTCGAGATGTCCATCTCGATTCCACATAAATAATTTTTGATGAGCCGTCGAAGGCACAGCTCCTACTCCATGAATCCACTCTCCGCCAAGTAATGCATTGAAATTGGCATGTGACTCGGACCACAACAAACACAAGTAGGTCTCGAGTAAGTGCCCACTTTCACGTCTAAGGCAATCATACCTTCTGAACTTGACGTCTTTCCGCTGAAATCGGAAATCATAATATTGTGCTTGACTAAGTCTTTTAGTTCAATGTCAAATTTCTTTAGCATAGTAATTGGCAGTATATTCACTATCGCTCCACCATCGACAAGGACTCTATTCACCATCTCGTCCTTGGATCTCGATGTTCAGTAATAATGGTTTCAAGTGGAACCTCATTTCCTCGATGGGGGATCGATGAAAGCAGCTGTCTCTATGAGGAACTTCACATGAGGTTTGTGTGATCCATGTTATTTTTGGCCTTATGTTTTCCGAATAGAAGTCATCTTCTCGCTTCGGCATCTCTTTTTTCTTGGTATTCTTTGTATTCGCTCACATATTCCGCAGTAAAATTGATATTACCCCGATTTGATGTTCGTCCCAAGTATCATCATTCTTGTCATCGAAAAATTCTCTTGCATAATGACTCTCTATCGGTGCAACATTTTCTTCAAAGTTTCGTAATGATTCCAATAGGGGATCCTTCCTCCTCTTCTCCGGGGCCTTCCTCGAATCTTCTTTGGAATGTTGGGAATCTAGTGGTCGATCCATCATCATACGAGAGTCTTTCGAAAACAGCATTACTTTGAAGTCTACCTCTTCCTCCTCGAGAAGGATACATCTCTCTTCTAATCCACTGCCTCCGATTTTCACTAACACCAGAGCCAACGGATTTCTGCCGACTTTCTTCGATCGTTGGTCGGATTGTTTGATCTACTTTGTCATTTTTCCTTTTATTTTGGTTCTCGATCTTCTTCATCTCGTATCGTTCGAAAGCTTTGGCAGCTGATTTATCGAACACCGCATTACAACGTGGGCATAATGACACATCTTCGTCTTTTTCCTTCTTTCTATTCAAAAATTCAATGAGAGAATCTCCTGATCGAGGGTATATTTCCTTTTCGAACTCTTTCTCGAATTCACTCAGGTCAAATTCCATATCTTCCTCAGATACATCCATCCTGACATGCTTAGGATCGATGTCTTCAGTGACATCTACCATGCCTATAAAGGCCGAATTTGTCAATCGGACATCATCAGTAATGCCCGTTTGGGATTTGAGGTATCCTACTTGAGCCTCGAATGAACTCGTGTCAACTTTCATTGTCGTTTCTTCGAACCTCAACCTTCCTTGGTCAATCGCATCTTGGATGGTGTTCCTGAAATGTATACAATTGTTAGTCCAATGTCCATAAACATTATGAAATTTGCAATATTTCCGACCATTCCTTTGTTCTCGTAGATCGCAGCTTTATGATCATCACTCAACTTAATCTGTTTGTCTTTCAATAAAATATCAAAGATTTTGTCCGCTTTTGTTACATCAAAAGTATATGTTCGATTTGCCATTTTATCTTTTACTTCATTCTTTTGTAGCAATTTACAGGTATATGGAGCCCCTACTTTGAGTTCTCGCTAAGTTTACTTTCTCATCGACAGCTTTCTTCAATATCATTTTCTGTCATATTATATGTCTCATATACATCATTTATGTATGCTATTCTTTCCTTTTTCAAAGGTTTCTCATATTTCTTATACCTTTGTTTCTCATACTCTATTTGTTCCACTCTTCTCACTTTATCGCCTAATTGAGCCATGTCATTCAATGGTAAATTGACTAGTTTTTTCCTAATCGAGAATTCTAAACCTGCAGAGGCCATTCTGACTAATTCATATTCAGGAATTTGAGTGAAACATCTCGATTTCATTTGTCTAAATCGATTCAAATAATCATCTATGCTTTCATGATTGTATCTTTTTATATTCATCAAGTCGATGAGACTCACTTGAGTTTCTCCTCTAAAGAATTGCTCATGAAAATTTCTTTCCAATTGCAGCCAATTATATATCGAATTGGGTGGCAATGACGTGAACCAAGTAAAAGCACTCTTAGTCAAAGAACTAGGAAAATATTTCATTTTTAATTCTTCACTCATCGCTAAATCCCCGCATTCGATCTGATATCGAGCCACATGCTCGATAGTCGATTCACCAACTTCTCCAGCAAATTTAGTGAATTTGGGTACTTTATATCCTCGAGGCAATTCTGTCTCGAGAATCGCATTCGGAAAGGGAGACACAAAATATGTCTGATTGGGTGGTCTAAATTCCATCCCTTGTAAATTCATCCTTTGTCCCAACATATTATTCTGATTGTGTATATTTTGAAATCCTTCGTTCAAATTCCCATAAATATCATTCCTCACATGTTGATACTCATTTCCCATACGCTGCTGTTGATCATTGTTTCTATTTCTTCTCAATAGATATGGGGGATTAATATTAGTATTCTGATTAGCATGATTTTCTATCCTCGTTTGTCGAGGCACAGCCAATGCATCCCCGATTCGTGACATTTGGTCTGCTAATATCTCAAAGCTAGCAGTAGTGTTTTGCACTAATGGATTTAAGACTGTAGTCAATTGTTGTGATAACATATTCACCATTTCAAAATTACTCTCATCCATTTGTTGTCTTAGTACCCCTAATGAATTACTAGATATTCCGGTACCCATGTTTTCGATAGAATCAAAATTAGATCGATGATAGTCTCTATCGAATACATATCTCCCATGATCTAAGTATCCCCTCTGATCTAGATTTGGAGGTATCTGTTGTGTGCCTACATTCTGTCCATTCCCTGAATCCTGTGGAATTACTAAGTTTTGAGACGTCCCTAAATTCGGACGGATTCCAAAATTTTGTGGCATACCTAGTGTTTGGGACATTCCTAAGTTATATCTCGAATTCCTATGCGTTGAAGAAGTTCCAGCCACACTCACATTATTAAGTGAAAACCCGGGCGGTCTTATACTCATACGTGGCCCTACATATGTGGTTGTGGAATTTCCTATAGTTTGCATATTATTTGGTATCACCGTACTAGATCCTACTTGGGTGTTTGCTAATGTACCTGAATTTTGTTCATTACTCACGTGTATCGACATGCTCACAGCTTGTCGATACTACGTGTATGTTCCCATTATGGTTTTGCCCCCAGTATTTGGTGGGTGTGACCCATTTAATCCCTCACTGTTACCTTGGTTATTTGATGAACTCGACTCATAACTCTCCCACTCCTTAATCTCATACAATTTCGAACTAACCAATTTTGTGTTTCTCAACACAAGACTCCCCTACCTGGCGCGCCAATTTGTTTCTGGTGGAATTTCGATCGATTTCGATTCTAAACAGTGTTATGGTCCTAATCGAAATCCTCCCACGTAAGTTCTTTTTACTTAGGCTAGCAATTTGATTTTCAATCGAAAACGTGTATGAGAGTCGAAAATTACAGGATATCGAAAATGCTGTTTTTGGTATTTTGTATTTAAAGTATCGAAAGCAGTAAAAGTATCGAATCAAGAAACAATGTTAAATTGCAAGAAAATGTAAAGAGCGAAAATCCAAATTTGCATCAATTGTAAATGACGAGGAATCGAAAATAGTGCAAATATAAATGACAAGAAATCGAGATTGCAAGAAAAGTAAGTGACAGGAAATCGAGATTTGCAGAATATTAAATAACATGGAAACTTAAATGCATAAACTTAAATTTTCATTGAATTGAAATGGACAAGGAATCGAAAATACAGAAACATAAAACTGCTGAATTTAAGTTGCATCAAAATAAATTACCAAGGAAAATACAGAAAGCGGTAAATGTACTAAGTGAGCAAGGAAATCCATATTGCCAGAAGCTTCATGGTGTTCGTCGTTTCTCCGGTAGACTTTTCACTACTGATTCTGTTCTCTGCCAATTTCTGCTCTCCCGTTCCTTCCTCCTTTGCTCTATTTATAGGGCATCCTTCAAGCCTTCCAAGAGCAGTTAACACGACTGCTACCACGTTCTACGTGCGTATGGCAGTTTATCTTCTATAGTTTCCCACGTTCTCACGATCTCCGACTTTTTCCCATGATTTCAAAACTGCTCTTTATACGTGCATTCGACTTACTTCCTTTCACGATTTTGCCAAAGTCTCGATGTCCACATTGACTTTCTTTACTCTCGATTCTGTATTTTTCGAGAACTTCGAATTGCTTACGATTCCTTTTTAACCCTGGTCTTATATGACTTAGTTTTTACTCGACAACAGTCATTTGATTATTATTCATTCGATTCTCGATTGTGCTTCTCGATGCTATATACTACGTATTTCTAATTAGACATCGAATGAATTTTTGTTTATCTTATCGAGTCACATTTATTTCCTTCGATTTCGATCGCTTTTCTCGATTTGCCACTAACACTATTATAAGATGAGATAATACAAATCTCAATGTAATGTCGTATACACGGAGGATGATACAGGATTCGTGGTAGATTAACAATATAAGGAATAATAACAAGATGAAATAATATATTATTAATAAATAATAAATAAATATATTTAATTATTGTTAAGTTTTGAATATAAAAATAGTTAAAATTTGTTGAGAAATAACAACATCTCACCTCATCTCTTAAAAAATCAATTACTAAATACTATCTATGTATAAAAAAAAAAAAAAAAGGATTTTGAATGAATAACCCAATTAGTCATCATAAACTTATCATATAAAAATGATCATTATAAATTTAAGTATCATTATAAATTTTTTATATTTACAAAATGAATATGACAAATTGTGATGAATGAATTACCAATGTGATAATAAATTATTTTTCTATTAGTGTTTTGACTGCGAAGGTATCTAAGAATATTCCAGATATGCAATTAAAAAATTTGAGTCATGTTTGTAGATGTGAAAGATTTGTTTTGTTTATTCTTAAAAAAAAAAAAAAAAAAAAAAAAAAAAAAACATAAGCTGTGCGACCACTTAATGTTGTAGTGGGTAAACAATTAATTAGATAAATAGTAGTTAACACAAATCACCTCAAAAATCTAATGACAGGTTAAACTATAAAAGCACATAGTATCCATGTTTACGCTTTAAACTACCATTTTGTTGTCGGACGTAGTAACCCAAATTAAAAAAAAATTAAAAATTTGTTTGAGAATTAAAAAGTCAAATACATTATGAGATTTTGGATTTTTTGAAGTTTTGTGTCGCATAAGAAACACTCGGATATTTCTAGAAAAATCACCAACCACGGTGAAAAGAACTTAGCACTAGAAGAATGATTTTTATTATAGATCGAATGTGTGAAAATGAACTAATATAATAAAACACACGTACATTTATTAAAAACTTATGTTAAAATCTTAAATATAAAATTGTATTGATAAAATCATAATATAAGATTCTAAGTTAAAGGAGACAATTTACTTTTTATACTCTCAACATATATATATATATATATATATATATATATATATATATATATATATATATATATATATATATATATATATATATATATATATATATCACAAAATAGTGTCAGCCGCAAGGTTCAAATATGATTATAGGATAAAATAATTTTTTAAAATATTTAGTAATAATTTTAACAAAATTAGGAGATGTAATTGTACACTCTCATGTATATAAATGTCTCTCACCGAATAAAATGATCGTCCGGTATAAAAAATGTTATCATCATAGATCAAATGAAACTTTTTTTTTTATTATTTCAAATTTTTTTAGTGGGGAGGTTTTTCTTTTATTTTAAAATTTTTATAATTTAAATGTATATTTATTATTATTTTAAAAATTAGATTAAATTAATTCAATCCGTTTAACTAAAAATCATTTTATTATTTTTAAATAATTAAATTTGAATAAAATTAATAAAATTGATATAAAATTAATAAAATCGAGAAAATTAATTAAATTTTTAGATTAAATCAATTTTAATAAAAAATAAAAAATTATATTTTTTAAATTGAACTCGATACTTTTTTGAAATGAAAAAATTTATAAATAAAAAGAAAATTAAACTAAATAAAAAATATTTTAATTCTAAATGAAACAAAATCTACAAATTTTACATTAGAATTAGACCAATTTTATTATTAGAGTGAGTTGTAAGATGAATATTTATTAGAAAATGAGTGTGAATTTATATTTTCATTCATAATTTTAGTCTTATGATTAAATATATTTATTTATATATTTATAATTTTAATTTTTTTATAAATATTAAAATAAATAATTAAATATATTAAAAAAATACTTTATATTTTTGATTTTTTTATTTATTAATTATATAACAAGTAGTAGGAGTAAAAAGTGATCCGAGAGGTGGTTAAATTTCCTGGGAAAACTTATTAATGAATAAGATAATGAAAGAACACGGAGGACGTTTTAGATTAAAATACCTGTTTTTAATAATAGAATGGAACCATGTGATGAACTGAAACAAATTATTATTGGGTAATTTAATAGATGCAGATATTTGTGTCCAATGAAAAAGAGAAAAATCAGATACCGTATCATTTATCTATTTTGCATTAAGATCTTTTTGGACATGCAGTTAATTTCATTCTTTGTGTGTTTTTTCAAATAAAAATAAAGACAAATATATATTAAATATGAATTTAAGTGTCATGTACTAAGAATATAAAATTGTTGTTTGTCAATTTATTCAAAGTTATTTTTGATAACTTTCAAAAGTAATTATGAAGTTAAATTAAATTTTTTATCTTATCTAATTTTTTATCACAATTTTAATTTAAATATTTTAACTATTTTAAAAAAAGTACATGTGTTATATATATTTTTTTATCCAAATCATCTTTAACTTAATATATTTAATTAAAATTAAAATAATCAAATATATTAGATTTAGTGGACTTACTTATCAATTCATCTTAAAAATAATTAGATAAATTAATAATTTTAGTATGTTCGTTTTTATCCATCTTATCCAATCCACTATATTTATATATTAAACTTAAAATAAAAAGGACTATAATTAAAAATATTATATTTTTTTATGTTATATTATCAAATATATAAATATATTATAATATTATAATTTAAATTATAAAAATAATTAATTAAATTTAAAAATTATTAATTATAATTAATTATTTTAATATATAAATATAATAATGATTTTAATTTATTTAATAAAAATATTAATTAATAAATAAAAATAATTTATATAATTAAAAATATATATAAAATTAATAAAATGGTCTGTTAATATATCAATTCGTCATTTTAATAAAATGGATGAGAATCTTAGCCTATTTTTACTATAATGAGTCACCTCCCGTTCTTATAACAAATTAGAAGTACGAAAATAAGATGGACCATCGTCCCTTATTAAGATACCATTAAAAAAATAATTTAAAACAATATCATTCAACTTGATAATCTATAGATTCACCTGTAAAAATATTGGTCAAATCAGTTGCACATATATACATAAATATAAAGATAAGAACATAAAGACTCACTTATAATTGTAGTGTAGTTGTCATTGTCAATTGAAATTTTGGTCTCCCATTTAATAAAACTGTATATATTAAGTTAATCATGTAAATCATTTTTCTATCTAACTTTTATTAGTTTTAATATATTAAGCTATTTATTCCAAGGGATATTATTAATTCTCAAAAATAATATTATCCGAATTAAACACGGTTATCACAACACATATATTCTATAGTAATTAAAAAAATGTCTAATCCGATTTTTTTTTCTAAAATGTAGTTTTTTTAAAAAGTAATTCGAGGGAAAATAAGAATATGGTAGTAAATGATAGGGTGCTTGAGTTTCAAATATATATTTTCTAATGAGATCCACTATTATTTTAATAATATAAAGCGATTTTTTTTATAATTTAATTTACTATCGATTTTTTAATCTAATCTATTAACTAATTTACTTAATTATATTACATTTATGTTTTTTATAACTTCATTTATATCATTAACTATGTTAAAGTACATAAAAAAGATAATTAATTGTGTTAGTCTATAAACTATATAATAATAATAATAATTTAAAATAATAATAATAATAATAATAATAATAATAATAATAATAATAATAATAATAATAATAATAATAATAATAATAAGGCTTAAGTATTTAACACCTCCATTTATTAATTTTTAATGTAATCAGTATTTGTGTGTTCGTATATAAATTTTTTTAAGATAATCCAGTAACAAGTGCATCACATAATATTTCTTGAGTTAAACCTTTTTTAAATGATTTCTTATTTTTTATTATTTATATAATGAAAGTTGAGGTAACCTGACCAATAACAATCCTTAATTTTTAGGAAACCCGAATATCTTGAACATAACTTAATTAAGACATAAATATATAAAACTATTAAGGTATAAAATATTGGTATTTATTATTTTACTTATATGGGTTAGATAGTGTTTTTTTAAGACATATAAGTAATTAAAATGTATATTTTAATACAAATTGAGATAGAAGATGAAAATTAGCGTTTTTAAAATCAAGGAAGAGATGAGTTTAAGATTCAAAGTTAACTACTTCTATCAGGATTAATAAAATAATAGCGTTTAATAATATAATAATATAAGTAACAATAACTTTTTTTTCTTTAAAATAATAAAAACAACTATAATTATAACAAGAGTAACAAAAGTAATAATCACTAACTATAATAGAGATTACAAATACAAGAATATAATAAAGAGTAAAAAATTATAATATAAAAAAGAGATGAAAAAGACAGTAAAATAATCATAATTATAAACATGATACATAAAAAGAAAAAACTATTATTAACTTGATTTGGATTCATAGGTCAAAATAAATAAGAATGAAAATACTATATATAAGAGTAAAAATAATAAATAAGATAGATTTTGAGAGATTATATAAGGATAATAATAAAAAGGGTTACGAATATTGTTTTAATTTCTTATACAGAATTGTAAAAAAATACTTTCCAGTAATAGCAATTGTTTTGAATAGAAAAAGAGTGTGTTGGAGTTTGTTGGTTGAAAGAAAAGATAAAGTGGGAGTGAGTAATGGTTGTTGTTGTTGGCAAATAGAAGGAGTGCACGTGTGGTGGTGATGCGACGGGAAAGTGATTTGCACATCGAAGCCGAGAATATTGTGGTGTGCTGCTCCCTGCAAAGAGGCCACGTACCCCCTCTCTTTCCAGGAGTGCTGCACACCCTCTCCTCCCTCATTGGCTCCTCCCCATCGCCGTGGGACCAATCACAACGCCCCATCTACGCCTCCCAGATACGCCACTTTTCCCACAAATTTATACAACTCTCCGTTCCAACACTCTCCCTCACACTTCCTTTTCTCCTCCCAAATTCTTTTAACTCCTTCCATTCAAAACACATCATTTATTTTTTTTTAATTTTTATATAATTATTCATACTCACATTTATCTTAAATCTAATATTCTACCAACATTGAGTTTTTTTTTCTATATTTTCAACTTACTAAATTCATATTTTAAGAAATATTGTACAGAATAGTGTGAAAAGACATCTTATTGTGAAAATATAGTGTTGTTAACAAGAATTATTATAGGAATACATGTTTCGAATATTTGTAAAATTTTAAATTAAATTATTAGTTAATATATTTAAGGTTCTAGCAGGTAGCATTTGTCCTTCGAAAAGAGATAAGCAACATACTAAATTTGCTCCAATCACCTTCACTTTCTGTTCCCCCAGTTACCCTAAACACGTGGCGCTCGCTCACCCAGCCACCGTGCTGCCGTTATCATTATCGCTTCCGCTCCATCTCTTAGCACCGAACCCAAGAGAATAGCTAGAGAGAGAAACCAAGAGAGAGAGAGAGAGAAAGAGATCTAACTCTCGCTTTCGCTCGCTATTGTTTCCCCCCTCCGTGACCGTGATGGACGGTGGAGATGTCTGGCGCGTGGCCGCCTGTGCCGACGCCAACTCCGCTTCTCACGTCAACAGAATAATGCTCCGCTTCCGCCCGATCGCGCCGAAACCTGTCGCCGGAAGTTCCTCCGCCGCCGCCTGCGGCGGCGTTGGAGACGTAGCGCAGAGTAGCCAGATGTCAGTCCTCGGGAAGAGACCGAAGAGGAAGTACGTTAGGATTCGGAGGAACAGTGGATACGTGAGAAAAAATGGTAACAATAACGTCAACGGTAACGATAACGATAAGTCTTCCGATGTGGCGGTTGTGACGTTACAGTTGATGCCGGAGAAGGACTCGCCGGGAGGAGACTCGGTGGCCGGAGATTCGTGGTGTAAGAACGTCGATCTTGACCTAACGGTGGAGAAGATTCAGATCGTGGAGAATCGGAATCCGAAGGCGCCGTGCGCGACCTCGGAGGGAGGGAAGGGAGGCAAGGGTTCAGATCTTGTGATAGCGGCGAAGGTGGCGGAGTCGTGGGTGACGGTGGAGAGCGTGACAGGCACGTGCATGGGGGAGGGAGGGGCAGGGTTAGGTTGTACTGACGCCGAGAAGGTGAGGACGCTAGAGAGCGACACGTGTCCGGGGTTTGTGTGCGACGGAAGCTTGAGGGTCCGGTGGGTGAATGAGGCGTACAAGAGGATGGTGGCGAGCGAGGATATCGTGGTGTGGTTGAAGGTGAAGGATAGCGCTAGCGCTGCGTGGTGGTGCTATTCTCACCCGGCGTTCACCTGCGGGGTGAGGTTGCAGTACACGTGGCGGAGCGAGAAGTGCACGAAGATGGTACCCTGTGATGTTTGGAGATTGGACTGTGGCGGGTTTGCATGGAGGCTAGACGTGAAAGCTGCGCTCAGTTTGGGTCTCTGAAAAAAGAAAAAAAAAAAAAAGAAATCAGAGACACAAACACGATATATCCTTTTCTATATACACACCCACCTTAACTTCTTGCTCCAGTTCGGTGAATTGAGGTCAAGTCCCTCTCTGCACAAGGACGTGTTTGGTTAGGTATTATTCCAGTCAGAGTGTTTACTGCTACTACTGTTTAAAGAAAGTTAAAAATTTGGGAAGAAAAAGGGTTTCTAGGTATGCCCTTAATAAAATAGTTGGAGAACGATACTTGTCGTTTAATGATCTTAATCAAGGTTTTGTGGGAAGAAGAGAACAAAGATCTTATAGAAGAAAATAATTGAGTGGATAAGTGAGGAGAAGAAGGGTGGGAAACTTGGGATTGGGATTGGGACGGTGCTTCTTACTCTTTGGTTAGCCTTCTCTTGGGAGTTGCGAGGGCTGAAAAGTAGAAACGTATAGGAGTTAAACATGCAAAGTGCTACTAAAAAGTGATGTGCTTTGTGCTATCTATGTCTTGTAGAACTAAAGCTATATTAGGTGAAGAAGTGTGTGTAACTATCTATGTTGTCGCTACAAGACTTTGCGACTAAGAAAAATCGTGGTAAATATATATGCATATAGTTTAGTATAATGGTCACATGTATCTATCTATATATCTATCTTTGTGTATCATTCTCTTATTGCATGACTAACTAACTTAGCTTGTGTATGCATTAGAGAGAATAATATAGAGAAGAGATATAGATGAAGATAGAGTTTTGTGTCTGTCGTGTATGACTTTGTTGTTTATTTAAGTGGGGGTACATGGAAGTTAGGTAAAGCTCTAAAAGCAATGAAATTTACACTTGTGCATCTTTTCTTTCACAGAAGCTCTCTTTAGATTCGTCATTTTTTAGAGATTTTGCTTAAATTTTTTTCTATTTTTTTATTTCAGATAATTTTCAGTTTCTAAAACACTATTATTATTGTATTCAAAATGTTTTTTATTTTAAAAACAAGTTTTTATAAGAAAAAATATGTAACAGTCTTTCAACATAAAATACAAAAATAAAATCATTTTACTTTTAATTAAATGTGATTTCAAAAATAAATTTACTTTGGATTTGCTATTACCAACTGTGATATTTTATTGGAAAATTTGAAGTAGCCTTTTCAAACCATGCAATTGGAGTTGGCTTATGGATGATTTTTTATTGTAATATCTAAACTTCACAACTCCTTTCAATTTATAGAATGCCTTGATAATATTATTAATAAAAGGAGATATAATAGGATCCATTGTTTTTTTTTTTTCTTAAAAATCATCATCTTAAGAGTGGTTTATTATTTTGCTATGGAATGGTCTTGTATTAATAAAAATTGTGTTGGTCATTAAAATTCAAGTGGTAGTCATATTTAGGCATTTAAATTAAGTAGCATTGGATTATTCATTTTTTACATCTATCTATAATCTATAATTTATCTGATTATATGATGTGAATGTTATTTCATTGTCTTAGTCGTGATGAGTAAACTTCAAATGCAATTTCTAAAGAAAAGAAACTATTCAAATTCTGTTCTTACTCAGCAGCATAATAAGTTCTGTTACTACCATGTATGGCTTCGTGTCAATAGTTTCAAATATATTATTTTCATTCAATAGAAACGTATTAAAAACTCGAGCTGTCGTTATGTGACAACATATTGATTTTGATCTGTTGCTATCATGGAAACTTGTCAACTTCAAAGATAGTCTATAGAAGTCCTATTAACTATTCGCAATACACAAATTCTGATTTCAGAGAATATTTAGTATTTAGTTAGAGAAGTTTAATAAAAAACCACTGTTATTATTATTTTTAAAGGAATTATTCTAAAAAATAATAAATTTATCTTACATAATAAGTTGTAATTAAATGAAAATCTTAAATTATTTTATACTCTTGTTACATACTCTCATTTATCTTAGTTATAAAATATTATATACTTGGAAGCTTAGCTTTTAAATTTATATAATTTTTCATTTATAAAAGAACCTGCATGTTATAGTTTATTTGACACGACCTATTTTTATATTATCTTCAAAATTGCATAGCATTGCCAAATAGATCTCTATGATCGAACTTCACAAATAAGCCCACTGTTTCTAAGTATTTTTTAGTATTATTATAATTTGAAATATTTTTACAGTATTGTTCAATCTTTGCTAATACTATGTTTACTGAGATTGTATATGTTATTAATGCAAAGTAAATTAAGAGTTTTAATATATTTTTTAGCACGACGTAGTGACCTACAATTAATAAACCAATTCTAAATATTTATAACCTGATTATTCAAATAAATATCCTTTTTATTGTCTCCATGTAATAAAATTTTAATAAATAAAAATGTACTTTATTAACTAACGGTTAGTTTATGTGATTTACAGATTTAATTCCCTTAAAATAAAGTCAGTTATAATATTATTCATACAATAAAACATTATCAATCAACAGTAGTTTATTCTGTAATTGTCAGTTTTTTATATATAAATACTTTTCCTAGGTGAAAGTAATATAAAATTTTCTTAATCAGCACAAATAATCTTACGACTATTTTTTGTCTGTCTGTGTTTTTTAAATTATTGGCTTTTTTCCTTAGCTTATGCTGATTTCTTTATTTGTTTTAGTTCGAAAGAAAAGAATATTTTAAAAATACCTTATTGTTTGGATTAGTAAGATTATTTTAATAATCTAATTAGATCATGAAACTAATCTAATTATGATAATATATTATTTTAATTTTGAATTGTAAATATAATCAATCATTTATATTATTATCCAGTATATGAAATAACTTTTGTGTTTGAATGTGTTGGATGAAAAGTGGGTTCGAGATAAACAATCGATTTGTGTTGGAATAGTTTATAATAATCGGCTCCTCCTTGAAAAACCACCACAAAAGTCCTATATGAACTTACTTGCAATTGGTTTTGTATTTAAATTAATCAGTTGCTAGACATATAATGAGAAAAAAAGTTTTCAAAAAAATAAAAATGAACTTTTGATATAAACTATGAAATCATGTTTATCATAAAACCATTTCATTTGTTAAGATTATAGGTTTTTATAATCCTAATTATCAAACACACTTGAAGATTAGCACCACCATTTTTTTCTCTACCAGTTAAATTATAGCCTCTGAAAGTAATCCAATAAAAAAAAAGACTAAATAAAAATATTTTGAAGAAATAAAGAAACTTAATGTTTATTTTGGTATGGATTTTCAGACTTTATCATAGGATACAAACGTGAATAGAACTGTGGTTTTGTATTATTAGAATTGTTGTTAAAATTAAAATAATTTAAAATAAAAAATTTCATCTCAAAAGTATTTGCATGATAATTTTCAAGCTAAAATCCCCTGTCAAGTTATTAAACTCTAAGCTTTTAATATTAACACAATATATATATATATATATATATATATATATATATATATATATATATATATATATTCGTATGATAAAATTAATGTTATATTAACAACTATAAATTTAATTTTTTTGATAAAATCTATATTATCTTTTGTCAATTATAAACGTTTAAAGTCAAGTTTAAGCAAACAAATTAACATAATTTGATGTAGATCGTATTTCTGCTTAAATGACCATTTACACATTTTAAGCAAATAAATTGGATTGTTATATAATTTATTGTCTTAAGATCTCCATCCGTCTTATGACTGTTTAAGCCCAATATTGCATCATTTAAGCAATAAGAATTCGAATGTTAGAGCAATTAAACCAACCTAATTTTCCAAATTTGGTTTAAGCGTGAGTATTTGGTGGCTTAAGTGATCTGACATGGCTTGGTAACTTCTAACTTTTTATATCTCTGTATAAACCCTACCCCACCTCCAAACTTACCACACTAATTTAACTTTTTACATCTCTTTTCTATTTAGTTCTTTCATTGCACTTTTACTTTCATTCACAGGTGAGTTTTGGTTTGTTTTGCTAACTTTTTGTGGTGTAAAATCGTGTTATTAGACATTTTAAATAAATGTTATTTATCGAGTTAATTTTTTCATATCTATTTTTATTTTATTTTATCATACCTATCTTTTTTTTTTTTTAATTTCTCCATACATCTATTTTGCAAGGCAAATTTAAATTTGAAGGGTAATGATAAACCTAACCCTTTGCTTGAGTGAAATTGTTGGATTATATCAAACTTGCTTAAAGTGAACAACTTTGCTTAAAAAGATGATGTACTCGCTTGTATTATTTTGTTTAAGCGTGGTCTCTTATCATCTTAAAATGTAATTGGCTTAAGTGAGTGTCTATCGCTCTATACTAATTAGTTCGCTTAAGTACGAGTGTTTTTCCGCTTAAGTGTCCTTTACTTGGTGTGAGTTAGCCTCGCTTGAAGTTTTAGTTATTACATATTTACTTGTTTGTTTTATTTTGTAGATGATAAGGAGTAAAAAATCACTGTCCAGAGAGGGAGTTCATGAAGGTAAACGTAGTCGGGTTACATTGAGGGGAAACTCGTCTAAAAATAATTATGAGAGAGATAATGATGAAATATCATGAAAAAAAAGGTTTGATTATCTAACAAAGAGAGGATTCAGAGGAGGGTTGAACTACAACAAAGGGAATTTTAGATTTTCACTAAGAGACTTGATGTAAGAAGATGGTGGAAGTTGGCTTAACCAGACAAAAAATTTAGTGAAAGCATAGTCAAAGAATTATATGCTAACGTGTATCATTATAAAGACATACGAGAGGATGGAGAGTATGAGTCACTCATGCAAAGGTTATGTGTTTGAGGTGTCTACATTGATTCTGCTGTATTAGTTATTAATGCATATCTTGAGACGGTTGAATATCCTGTACATATGTATTCAGAGTATAATGATTGGCTCAGGTGTCCAACACCCCTTGTTGAGCTTGAGAACACTTTATCATAAAGAGAGTTCACTTTTGAGTATGAAGGGTTTGACAATGTTACTCCTCTGTGTATTTAAAGGTCAAGTCTGAACATCGTTGCTCATAATGGATGATTTTTGTATTGTCTAACATTGTTGATATGAATCTCATTTACACGAAAGTTGAATTAGGATATTTAGGTTTAGAACTTTGTAGGAAACTTAGGAAATTAGTGAGAAGGTGGATTAGAAAGTGGTAAAAATTTTAGAGTTGGACAAAATTTTAGAAACATCGATATCTCAAGTTATAAAACTTCAATTAAGGTGATTAAAAAACAAGGTGAAAGTTCTCGTTCTGAATTTTAATTTTGGCTAAAAAAACACTCAATTTGAACAAGTGTAATGGAATTTATGACTACGAAATAAATCTAGGCAGAATTGATTTTTTTTTGTTCTGATGAAGAAAGGATAAGAGGTGAATGTGAAAGATCGAAGGAAAGAATCACTCTTTCCAAGGGAGAAAACTCATAAAGGATGTGAAAGTCCTTTGATACAGCCAAGAGTTTTTGAATCACTCAAGAACTTAGGAGAATCACTCTCACCAAGATAAAAAAGTTAAATTCTAATATTTCTGAATAAGATTAAACTAGTATTTTTGATAAAAATGGTTCAACTTATATAGAAGTTTTTACCATCAGAGTTACAAAACTCAATAAAGGAAAATAAATTTTAATAATGATCCATTAATCTAGGAACTGAAAACTACTTAATAGAGACAAATAAATGTTAATAATAATCCATTAACCTAGGAATTGAAAACTACTAATGCTGAATTGAAATTGTGGCAACCAAAAGTTAATCAGTTATGCACCATCTTTGGTCTTCCAAAGGCTGATGCCTAAGTTTTTAATTGGGCTATTATTACAACTTGAAACAAAACCAAATTAAAGCCCATTAATTGATTAACCAAAAACATAATTTGGTCAGTCAATTTTACAAAGGATTGGGCCATTATTTAAACAAACTTAAAGACTGAAACAAAGTAACATATTAATCCTCCTCCATTTGGGCCATGATGTAATTCATAACTTTGGTCTTTTCTCCTTGAAATGTGAGCTTGTATTAAAAAAATATGGACAACACTTGTTGAAGAGCTTCCTTTGCTTCCCTTGCTCTAGTCCTTGTCATAGGTCCTCCAAGTCCTTCAAGTGGATCTTTGCCCTTGCTCATGGTCATGTCCCCATCATTCTCTCCCTCTTGAGAAGGATTTGTCCTCAAATCAAATTCGCCATCTACATCGAAAAGAGATAAGTCAAATACATTGAATGTGGAACTAATAGTATACTTAATGGGCAACTCAATTTTTTAAGCATTGTCATTGATTCTTTCAAGCACTTGGAATGGACCATTCCCCCTTGGTTGAAGTTTTGATTTCCTTTGTTCCAGAGACCTTTCCTTTCTCATGTGCACGCAAACCCAATCTCCGGGTTCAAAGACAACCTTATTTCTCCCTTTGTTGGCTTGCTTAACATAACTTTGATTTCTTTTCTCAATTTGATTTTGACTCTTTCATGAAGCTTCTTTACATAGTACGCCTTAGCTTGACCTTCTTTATGATAGCGGTTTCGCATGCTCTATAATAGCGGTTAAAAACGCTATTAAATGAGACACTAATAAAAGAATGACGTTTAGATAGTTGTTAACTAACTGCTATCATAAATAAGAGATAATAACGATTAACGTGGAACTGCTATGCAAAGTTGTATTTATAATAGCGGTTAGAATGATGAACCGCTCTTAAAAATGACACATTTAATAGCGGTTAAAACGACAATCGTTATCTAAAATATACTTTTAATAGCGGTTGTTTCTAGAATTGCTCTCTTTTAATATGTTTAGATAGTGGTTATGAGAACTGCTATCTAAAGTCCCAATTTAAAAAAAATTATTTAAATTTTAAAATCTAAAATTTATTCCCGATAATTTGTACACGATATACCACAATTTCAGGGTATATATCAAATTAATCCAAACAAATCCAGCCAACATACAATATATATTCACAGAATCATAGAAAAACAATTCAAAATTTGACAAATTAAAACTAAATTTGCATGAAACAAATATACATCAAATAATTGAAATGATTAAAAAAATCTCTAAGCGTCTATGGTGTTGATTTTATCCTTAAAAAATGTATGATAGAAATATGCACATCATTCCTTTTGTAGCTACTCAATTCTAAGGTTCAAAAAGGTAGCAAAGCGAAATTCTGGAAAATACTGCAAACATAAATAGAAAAGAATAAAAAAAGTTAAATTCCAAATTAGATAAATAATGACAATATATTATTCTTTCATATAAGCATAACCATAATGCAAAAATAATTCTTACGTTAATTGGAATAGTAGTTTGTCCATGCTGCAGTGCATCTCCAATGAACAAGGTTACGTAATATCCACAGTCAATTGAGTTCATTATATTGTATACTTAATAAAATTTTGACAACATTTTGCATCAGTCTCTTAGTCCACAACTTGAATTTGGTAAAATTAACCTCATTCAACCATGATCCAAGAAACAATGACATAAATAACAAATCAAAATTTTACCAACTATAACAAATAACAGTTTAATCAACTACCTAGATAATTATTGACCAAAAAAAACTTTTTTCCCAAACTGTCCAAATTGGGACAATTTGAGTTTCAAAATAATGATCCTAAATCATTATTTAGAGACTCAAATGGGAAACTAAAGGTTCACTCAAGTTTATATATAATAATACCATTTAAAAAGCATCTAAAATTACTAAAACTATAAAAAAAACATCATACATAATCTCTAATACAAAATATTTCAAGATCACACTAAACCATGTATATATCCTAGCCAGCCTATATTCTATTTCAAAACACAATTTCAGGATCACAATGTAGACAAAAATAAATAATTCAGACCAAACTAAGATATTAATCAATCCAAATACTAATTTTAAATTGTAATTTCTAATTCACAATCACCCTAAAATTTAACTAAATGTATCAGAATTAAAATAGGGGTGCAAATTATATCCAATATCACATTAATTCAAATAATTATACTATAATAAATCAAATAAAAGCCTAAAAAATATATAATGCACTAACCTATTGTAAACCTCCCAATAAGTGAGTCCTACAACAACAATGGTGAATGAAGACTGGAATGCGACACAATATGCTTCAATGGAGTTGTAATACCCAAATTAGTAGTGAGAGCAAGAGAATGAGAGAGAATGAAGACACATAGGGAAATGGAGAGAACCCAAAGCAAGTGGGAGAGCACAAAGTGAGCGAGAAGGAGAGCGTAGAGAGCGGAAAAAAATGCAGAAACAGAGAGCGTGAGGTTGAAGAAAGGGGGATTAGGGTTTTTAAAAGTTTGGCTTTAGATAGCGGTTCGCCAAATAGCCGTTATCTAAACTACCCTTATTATAGCGGTTCTACGAAGTAACCGCTATCTAAAGTTATGATAGCGGTTCTACGTGTCAACCGCTCTTTAAAGGTATGACATTAGATAATGGTTATCACACAACCGTTATTATAAATTACTTTAGAAAGCGGTTCTTTCTGAATCGCTATTAAAACATACTTTAGAGAGCGTTTTACTCCTAACTACTATCTAATATGTATTTTTAAAAGCGGTTTTTGTTAACCGCTATCTAAAGTGTGGTCGCGAAAGCCACTTTCTATTGTAGTGATAATCGCCTAATCATCAATAAATATCCCTTTGGAGTCTCCTTCTCCTCTGCCATCACAACAAATAGATCAAAAGCAACAATAAAAAAAATTGTAACCTCACCACACTCAAGTATATCATACAATTATGGCTTTTCCTCTAATGAAAACACTCTTGCCTTTTACCACTCAAATTCTCCTTAGGTTCTTATGCAATTCAAGAGATTATGACCATAACAAAGAACAATCCTCCAATATGTGTGCACGGTAAGGCTAGGTAGACAAGAAAGGCTAACAAATCACAAAACAAAGGGGTAAAAGAAAAATTGGTAAACAAGATAATTAACAACAATCCTTCAAGATCACCAATATATTACCTTATAATAAATTGTTCAAAAGCATGAATAATTCTGCCCAAATTTTTTTTATCACTTTCAACCAAATTATAAAATACTGTAATTTTTTTTTTAATTTTCACAAGGGCCTAATTTATTTTTTTTGCAATGGTTCAACAAAATCACAAATAATATGAACAAAATAAGGTAATCACTTGGTAAAAAGAGAATGAAGAAAAGATATTACCAATTTGACATTTAAACCCTTAAATCAAAGCTCTGATACCAAATGATATGAACCCCATTTACACAAGGACTGCTTTAGGATCTTTAGGGTTAGAACTTTGTAGGAAATTTAAGAAATTAGGGAGAAGAGGGATTATTGAAAGTTTCAAGGATGGACAGTATTTTCGAAATGTCGATATCTCAAGTTATAAAACTCCGATTGAGGTGATTAAAAAATGAGGTAAAAGTTCTCTTTCTAAATTTCAATTTAGGCTCAAGAAACACTCAATTTGGACAAGTAGAACGAAAGTTATGACCACAAAATAAATCTGGACAAAATTGAGATTTTTTTGGGTTTTGGTGAAGAAAGGACAAGATTTGAATGTGAAAGGTCGACGGAAAGAATCACTCTTCCCAAGGGAAGAAACTCACAAAGGATGTGAAATCACTCTTCCCAAGGTCCAACTCAATACATAAGTTTTTGTTGTTCTTTTGTCCATTGAATATCTTTCGTCATCATGATTCCTCACCTAACTCCATGGGAATCATGGAGTATTCCAGTCTCATGTCTGCTATGATATCATCGTTAGGACAAATTCCCATGTTCAAGATATTGTCCGCTTTAGAGCTCTCGTCCATCACAGTTTACTCCTTAAAAGGTGCCTCAATGGGTTAAAAGAGGAGGGTGTATATAAACTACCCTTGGCCTCGACTCCTAAGTGATGTGAGACTCTTGAGCGTACCGGAACATAAGCCCCTCAGTTGAGGACTAAGGGTAGTTTATATACACACACCTCGCTTAACTTATCAAGGCACTTTTTAAGGACAAAACTATGACAAATGAGAGCTCCAACGTGGAAATTGACCCTAACGATGTTATCATAGCGGACGTGAGGCTAAAACATACTAGTTTCCAGACATAACAATAACTAATTAAAATATAGTGTGACACTTATTAAGGAGATGACAAAACTTCATAATCACATATGGTATAGTTTGGTCACAAGAACAAAATACCAATAGAGGTTTTATGGAAAAAGGAGCTTTGTAAGGATTATAAAAAAAAATACTTCACTACAAATGAAACCAACCCCTCCCTTACATTTAGATTAATCATTACTGATGTTGCATATCATTAGCCATTATGCAAGAGCTTATTTTATTATCTTTGTCCATCTTCATATTTTTTTAATTTCAAACTCGGGAAGATCTTGAAGTTTTTCAACAACAAATATTTTGTATGTATGATAAAGCTATAGTAAATACTAACTATGAATATTAAGAAGTTAATAAATCTTTTAGATTATGTATCAACAATGATATGATATAGATAATAACTTTTAACATTATTGTCTATTACTGACAAAGGTACAAATGTATTGAAGAGAATAAATCGAGAAGTAGAGAAGGTGTTAAAGGAAACAAGGATAGTGGAAAAGAAAATCAAAGCTATTGAAAGTTAAGGATCGAGATTGAAAGAATTAAACCAAAAGTAAAATGTGAACTTAAAGCGATAAGTTGGAATGAGTGGATCGAAAAACACAAGTTGCAAATGCTTAGGAAAGGGGCACATATCATTGAAAAGGAAATTGGGTTGAACAAATGAGAAGTTGAGAAAGGGTGGAACTGTGATTAGTCGACGTCAAAGATCGAAGAGTTGAAAATGTCAAATCTAGGGTTGCGAATTGAAAGAAACAGGACATCGAGAAGAAGTTATGCAATCGAGAGATATGCAAAAATAATTACTAGTGTGCATCTATGGATATTATGTGACAACAAAGTGAGTCGAGGAAAAGGGAAGCAGTTATTGAAAAGTAATTGTTTGTGGATTTTTATTTATATTTTTTGTATTTTATTTAACTTCATTTTAATTTTATTTTATTTATTTTTTTATATTGAAGTGTTTTAGCGGTTACACAAGAAAAACATAAATATGGTGAAATAAATGTAAAATAGGTAATTGTCAAATTGTATAAAGAAACTTATATTCGAAAAAACTACTACTAACAAGGAACAAACATTTTCCAATGGAGCTTTGCAATTTGGATCGCCATCTTTATTAATTTCCTTTATTAATTCATGTTTTATCCGTGGTAATGAGTTTGATTTATTTTTATGCAATTTACTTTCTCTGAATATTTATTTTTTGTCGCACATTTACTGTTTAAAATACAAGGATATGATGACTAAAGATTTTGATGGTGATTCAAGAACAAAAAACTTCAAGATTAGAAGACTTATATTAATTTGAAATTGCTTGTAATAACTCTGTTTTGTCATCTTGAGTCTGTAAAAATAGAGTCCATGATAGCCAGCACTTAGTATATCCACAAAAGCTTCATTATTATCAAGAACACACTAGAATAATCGATTATTGCTGTGAATAATCGATTATCCTGTATAAACTTCACGTTTTCTAAAAGTGGATCTGGAATAATTGTTTGTCACTGATGATAATTGATTATCTCTCACTGTTAGGGATTTAAATTTGAAATTGGCTCTGGAATAATCGATTATCACACAGGATAATCGATTATCCTGGACAAAATTGATTTTATGATATTAACTCTATGATAATCGATTATCACTAATGATAATCGATTATCTGTGTCAGTTATGAATTTCAATTTCAAATTTCAGACCTAATTTTCGAAAATCCTAAAATTGGAAACTCTAAAACTCTATTTAAAGAACTCTCATGCTCTTTGCAAAGAGACAAACCTTTTTCATACTCAGAAAAGTTAAGAGTTGTGATTGTTGGGAGAACTTTGAGTAAGGAAGAAAAAGGGGCTTTGAAAACCTAGTGTGGGCTAGAAGCGATAGAAATCATTGAGTGGGATTCTCAGTGGATTGAGTGTTGTGTCGTCTCTAGGAAAGTTGTCTTTATCCTTTGTGGCTTCAAAGGAGGTGTTAATCTCTTGTGTGACTCAAGAGAGGTGTTTTCTAATCCTTTTCTATTTATAATTTGTTTATTTGAGAACCATTATTTTAGTGACTAAGTTAATCCATTTTTAGAGTGATTAACAACTGGACATAGGGTCTTTTGATCCGAACCAGTATAAATTACTTGTGTAATCTTCTTTCCTTATCTCTTTACTTTTCAAGTATTATATTACATTATCGTTTAATCGGTAAAATCTAGCGAAAAGTTTTTTAAAGAGATAATTTTTATAAGAAACCCCCACCCTCTTGGTTTTTGTCTTAACGCAAACATTCCGCTGTGCAATACCAACAAGTGGTATCAGAGCTTGCTTTGATAGTTTTTCAAATTTTTGAAAATGGTCGAACAAAACCAAACTTTTGCTGAGGGTGCCTCTATTAACAGACTCCCACTTTTTACTGGTCAAAATTATCCTTTTTGGAAAGTTAGGATGTAAATATTTTTGGAGTCTGTTGATAGGAGTGTTTGGGAAGCTGTTGTAAATGACCTGTTTATTCCTAAAATGATTGTAAATGAAGTAGAGGAACCAAAATCGTTTTCTAGATATGGATCGAAACATTATTTCATCTGCTTTGACTCTTGATGAGGTTTATAGGATATTAGTATGTAAAAGTACTAAGGAGATGTGAGAAATACTAAGAGTGACTCATGAAGGAACCGACGATGTGTAAAGAGCAACAAAGAACTCGTCGATTCAAGAATATGCAATGTTTAGGATGCAACAGGGGGAAAATTTTTTTGATGTCCAAAAACGTTTCACACACATTGTGAACCATCTCTCTAGGCTTGGTAAGAATTTTGATACTGATGAATTGAATGTTAAAATACTAAAATCTTTGGACAGGAAATGGCAACCAAAGGTGACTGCCATCACGGAGTCACAAAACCTTGCAACTATGACAATGGCGACTCTCTTTGGAAAATTGAAAGAGCACGAGCTTGAACTAGGAAGGTTAAATGATAAGGAAGGTCAAAATATCAAGAGAAACCTGGCTTTTAAGACTGAGGTCTCAAAATGCAAGAATAAGAAGGAAGAATAAGATTCTGAAAACGAAAAAGATGAGAACTTAAGTCTCATGATCAAGAAGTTAACTAAGTTCATGAAATCAAAAGGAAAGTAACCTTTCAAAAGCAAG
This sequence comes from Sphenostylis stenocarpa, assembly GCA_963425845.1. Taxonomy (NCBI): domain Eukaryota; kingdom Viridiplantae; phylum Streptophyta; class Magnoliopsida; order Fabales; family Fabaceae; genus Sphenostylis; species Sphenostylis stenocarpa. Next base: position 7,422,158 of record OY731401.1, read on the forward strand.
AGGAAAGAAAAATAAGGATCTTCATTAATCTTCAAATGTTATGGATGTGGTTAAACAGGGCATGTCAAAGTAGATTGTCCCAACAACAAAAGAAGTGATGATTCAAAAGGAAGAAAATCCTTTAAAAAGAAAGCTTACATTGCGTGGGAAGATAGTGACTCTAGTTCAGAGTCAAGTGACTCTGATGTTGAAGCAAACCTTTGCTTAATGACAATGTAGACCCCAAATCTTGTCCAACCTCACAATAAGTTCAAAAATCCTCCGTTCGAAGATGATCAAGACTTCATTAGGCCCTTAGTAGCATTTTCTAGGCTCCATTTAAGAAAAGGATGGTTTTCTTAAAATAAAAATAAAAATTAGGGTTTTTGTCAGAGGGCCAGATGGCCGTCTCAGCCCATTTGTAGCCCAGGATCGCCGTCCCAAATGCCCAGACGGTCGTCCCACTTGACAAAATAGAGGCACCATTTCTCTCATTTCACACACAATTTAGAGCAGTGCTTTCTTCTCTCTCTGCTTTGAAACTTTTCCGAGCATTTTTGCTTAGTTTCAGAGTCCGAGTAGTCTTTCCGACTATCCTTTTTGGATTAAGACGGTTAAGGAAGTCTCTTTTTGAGACATTCGACACTCGGTAGTATAAGAATTTTTATTATTCGGGGAGGAGTGCTCTCGTAGAGGGAGGTGACTGCCAAAAAGCGTCCTCACGTTTTCAAGAGATATATAAAAGCTTGTTTCGGAGGTTCCTTTCTCTATTCCTTCTCTTTTACTGCCTTTCTTTATCGCTTTCTTCTGTGTGCATTAGATATTAGAGCCAGGTAGATAGTTATTTAAATACCGTAATAAATAAATAGGGTAGAAGCATAATTTTTATGTCTTTATTTTAAAGATTATTCCATCATAGGGAACCCGAAAGAGGCGTTGTGGGGTGCTAACACCTTCCCCACACGTAACTAACTTCCTTACCCAACTCTAGTTGTAATGGCCAAAGTTGGTTTTCTTAAAACTAACGTCTTTTTATTTTCCTTTCCCAATGTTTATGGTAAAAACATTGGTGGAGACTTTTGAACCCTTTATAAAAACCTCATTCTTAAGAATAGTTCGATTAACGAGCATTCTAAGAATGATAACCACACTTTAAAAACGCGAGTCATAAAACCATCGCGTCACAACTGACTGCCTTCATGGGGACGACAGGGACAGATGATGACTCCACTGGGGAAGTCATGAGAGTTGATTCCATTTAGTGATGGAATAATAAAAAAAATAGTAGATTTGAAATTATGCCTCTACCCTTTCTTGGTTTGTATAACATGTTTTACTTCCATGGCTTTAATAAGTGTTGTTTATTTTCTGCAATTGGTTGAAATACAAATTGTACACAAACCTTTGCACACAACAGTCTCTCTATACCTGGGGGCAAGAGTGAATACACATGGGGAGTGGGTGGTGTTTATGGCCGGTTGTGGTAATGGCCATAGTGCCAGCAGGTCGTTGTCAGAAGCCACCACTCAAGGTGATAACCCTCCTCTCTCAGTCTGTAGGACGTCGACAAGGCACTTGTGCCACGCATGATTTGGGGGCTGAGAGACCGTGGGAACCCTATAAACCTTGGGGACCTGGCCTTGGTGAGGACAGTTAGAACCTACCCTTACTATGCACTTTTCTACCGTAAACCCCTACCTTGTAATTAAACATCATCGCTTTGTTCGCGGATGAGTGAATTGTTTATGCACTTGTTTGTTGCATTTTGTTTTTCGCATTTGCATAGCATAATCATACAACAACAAAAATAAATAAAAAATAATAATACAAATAAAAATAGCATCTCAAAACTTTTTTGCAATAAACAACCGTATCTCGGACAATATTCATTTAAGCTAGCCTGGTTTCGGGTTCTTTGTAAGTTAAGTAGTCACGTTGACTTACAGAAGAGATAAGGGGTTATGAAGCAAAATAATTTAATAATAAACCAACTTTATTTCGGACAGTCTTCATTTAAGCTAGCCTGGTTTCAAGTTTTTTGTAAGCTAAGTAACCATGTTGACCTATAAAAGAGATAAAAGGGTTTACAAAAAAACAAAATACAATAAAACACATTTTGACAAAGTTAAAACATTTATTTCAAAATAAAAACAAACAAAATAATAAAAAGATTTTGACAAAGTCAAACCATTCATACCGTCATCATTTCAAGAGTTGTAAAATAAGAGAGAAAATAAATGCATAAGAAAGGTATGCATAAATTCATTCATTCTAGGAGGGATTAGATATCCTTAAGACAAAGGCGAAAGAAGCCCCAAGCACATTTGTAACCATCCACAAGGAAGGGACAAATGTGCTAAGGTGCGATAACCTTCATAATACTTGTCGAATCCATGATGGGGAAGGAACCATTATACCGAGGTAGTTATGGTACTCCATAAAGCGTAAACTTTAAAGAGAATACCAAAGTCATTGTCTTAAGGCATATTCATCCCACACTATTCATCAAAAATAAAATCCTTAATTTATTTCTACATTCTAGAAAGTGGCGGGTCTTCTTCATGCCTTCATCCGCATACAAAAAGTAGAATCTCAAACATTGTCGTGCATCATGTTAAAAAATAAAACATGATAATGTTTAGGAAAAAACAAACACTTTCATTCATGCATTCACCAAACTTCATCCTCATAACATGCATATAATAATAGACAGTTGAAGAAAATGGACATTCCTCGATACCATGTAGAGGGGTGGAACAGTTGTGCACATTAATGCTGCCCGAGGTCCGTTCCGAATTTGAAAAATCCTATGAACGGATTCTTGACCTCATAAAAGGCTAGCATTGATTGAGATCACACCGCTATGGATGCCTTCTTTACTTGGGACATACATTTGAGGAGTCCCGGGCCTGCACTTCCAAAAATAATAATAATAATAATAATAATAAATAGAGAGGAAGAAATACAACACCTCAAGATTGAATGTGCAACCTCAAGGAGGAGACTAGCCAAGCGCCAAAAGTTCCGAAGCTCGATTCAGATAGTCAACTTCAAAATATGAATGCCGAGATAACACATCTTGAGGTTGAGTACGCGAAATAGGCGCAAATTATCAAGGTGATGCGAGATGACATCACAATTGACTCGGTCTAAAAAGCACAAAGATGACGAGAAAACGGTCCAAGAATATAGCACAAGCCTTTCTGAGCTCTGTACCAAAAAGAGAAAAAGGATTAGCTCAGTTTGGACATACCCTTCAAAGAAAAAGACCGAGCAGTTGGAAGGTCCGATAATTTACGAGCCTTGATTGTTTATCATAAAGCGAAGGAAAAAAGGGACTCACCAATATAGTGAAGCTACAAGCTAGGCAGTCCATCAGCAAGCCGAAGCACTTACGCGCCATGTATGGGAAGCCAAAGAAAAGTTGCATGGAAATCTTAACCCGCTTGTGGGTTTCTTCAGGATTTTCCATTTTTGAAGTGTGCTTCGAAGCATCATATAGGGGAATGTGCACTTTCTTAATAAAGATGAATAGAATTGCCTTTTTCATCATCTTTTCAACTGTCTACTGCATTTGTAAATTGCATTCATACAACTCTCCTCATTTTAATAACAATAATGTAGACCCCAAATCTTGCCCGGTCTCACAATAAAGCTAGAAGACCTCCATTAAAAGATAGGCAAAGCCTTTAGGCTCCATAATTACGATAGGAAGGCTTCCTATATACAGAAAATAAGAAAAAAATCAGAGAAATCATGCCCAGAAACTCGAGATAATCGTCCCAATTGGCGAGACGGCCGTCTCGCCACTTATAAGACGAGACCACCATCTCGCCACTTGGTGAGACGGCTGTCTCGACTCCAAAGTGGCGAGACGACCATCCCGACTGGCAAGACGACCATCTCGCCTGACAAGGGTCGAGACGACCGTCCCGATATGACAGACACAAATTGCTATAAATAGGGGTCTCCTCCTCCTCGTTTAGAACAACTTTTTCACCATAATTCACCCTCCTATACTCTTCTTAAACCTCTCTGACGCATTTCCAGAGTTCGAGTGCTCTTTTTAGACACTTTGTAGTTAGAATTCTTCTCTCGATAGAGGCGTGAGCAACGTTGTAGAGTGAGGGGATAGCCAAAAAATATTCCTCAATCTTCGAACACTTAATACAAAGCTTGCTTCGGAGGTTTCTTCCACATACTCTCTTTTATTGCTTTCTTTATAGCTTTCTTTGTATGCATATTAAATATTAGAGCCATGTAGACATATAATTTCTACAAGTAGATGAAATAATAAGGGTAAAAGCATAATTTCTTTAGTCTTTATTTTATAAGCTAGTCCATCATAGGGAATCCAAAAGGGGCGTTGTGGGGTGTTAACACCTTCCCCACACATAACTAACTCCCTTACCCAACTTTGGTTGTAATGGCAAAATTTGGTTATTTTCTAAAAACCACTGCCTTTTTACCTTTTTCAAAAAATAGTGTTTAAGGTCAAAACACTGGTGGCGACTCCATCGAACCTTTTCGAAAACCTCGCCTTTAGGTCCAGCCCGGTTATCAGACAATCTAAAGGCATTGAACACCTCTTTTAAAAAATGCGAGTCATATCTGTAGACCCTAAATCTTGCCCGGCCTCTCAATAAAGATTAGAAGACTTTCTCTCTAAAGGTGGGTAAAGCTTCGGTGGGCATCTAGTAGCATTAACCGACTTCCGCCTGAAGAAAGGAGAGCTTTTCTGAAGTAATAAAAAGCAAAAATTGGAGAAAACACTCGAGATAACCGTCCCAGAACTGAGCTAGCTGTCCCAAGTGACTGAGACGTGCGTCTCAAGGGCCAGACGCGCGTCCCAGCCAATTTTTCCCCTTGAGACCGTTGTCCCAAGGGCCAGACGGCCGTCCCAAGCAGTTGAGACGGTCGTCCCACCTTTATGAGACTGAAACGGCCGTCCCGAGGTCTTGGCAGCGAGAAAATATAAATAGGAGCCTCATTTGCATCTTTTTCACACACTTCTACACTCCTCAACTCATTCTTACTTCTTCTATACACTTGTAGTTCTTGAATGATATTTTTGATTACCTATAAGGTAACAATTGGTTAAGGAAGTCTCTTTTGAGATATTCGGCATTCGATAGTTTAATTGTTTTTTTCTTGTATTCGGGAGAATAGCGCTTGTAGTGCGAAGGGATAGCCAAAAAACATCCTTGGAGTCGAAGAATTGTAATAAAAGCTTACTTCAGAGATTCTTTTTACTACTCTTCTCTTTTATTGCTTTATTTATTGCTTTCTATGTGCAATAGAAAATAGGATCATGTAGATAGTCATTTTAATACTGTGTAATAAAATAGGGTAATAGCGTAATTTCTCTTAATCTTTATTTTATGAATTAATCCGTCATAGGGAACCCGAAAGGGGCGTTGTGGGGGTGTTAATACCTTCCCCACACGTAACTAACTCCCTTACCTAACTCTGGTTATAATGACCAAGTTTGGTTTTTCTTAAAATCAACGCCTTTTTTATCCTTTTCCAATGTTTATGGTAAAAACGTTGGTGGCGACTCCATAGAACCCACTTTACAAAAACCTTGCTTTTATTAGAGGTTAGTTCAGTTGTTGAGCACCTCGGAAGCAATGATCATATTTTTACAAAAAAAAAACTTGAGTCTAAACCATCATATCGCAACCACTCGCATAAACGTTTGAGATGCCTCGAGGCGTCGAAACGGACGACAACAACAATATCAAAATCATCGCATTGCTCTGACCGCCTTCTTTTGACGGTAGCGATAGATGGCGACTCCATTGGGGAAGTTAGAGAGTTGATCCCAGTTAGTGATGGACTAGCTTAATAAATGAAAACTTGAAATTACGCTTTTACCCTTTCTTGCTTTATAACATGCTTTACTGTTTGACTTTAATAACTGTTGTATGTTTATGCAATTTTTTGAAATAACAACTGTACACAAACCCTTACATACAACAATCCCTCTATACTTGGGGGTAAGAGAGAATACACATAGGGAGTGGGTGGCAAGTATGGTCGGCCGTGGTAATGGCCCTAGTGCCAGCAGGTTGTTGTCGGAAACCACCACTCAAGGTGATAACCCTTTTCTTTTGGTCTAAAAACGTTGACACGGAGATTCAAGCATGGTTCAAAGGCTGGGAGATAAAGGGGGCCCTATAATGGGGGCACCTTGGGGGCCTGAACTTGGTGAGAACAATTAGAACCTACCTTTGTCAATGCACTTTTCTGCAGAAAATCCCTACCTTGTGAATAAAACGTCACTGTGTTCGCGGATGAGTGAATTGTTTGTGCATTTGTTTGTTGCATAGCATAATCATACAACAACAAAAAATAATAAAATCTCAAAACCTTTTCATAATAAACACCCTTATCTCAGACAATTCACATTTTAACTAGCCTGGTTTCAGGTTCTTTGTAAGCTAAGTAGCCATGTGGATCGACAGAAGAAATAAGAGATTATAAAACAAATTTTTTTGTAATAAAACAACTTTATCTCAGACAATCTTCATTTTAGCTAGCCTAATTTCAGGTTCTTTGTAAGCTAAGTAGCCACATTGACCTACAAAAGAGATAAAGGGATAATAAAACAAAATAAAAAGCAAAATACAATAAAACTCATTTTAATAAAGTCAAAGCATTCATTTAGAAACAACAAAAATTTATGAAAATATTTTTGACAAAGTCAATCATTCATTCCTGCATCATCTCATAAGTGGTAAAACCATGAGAGAAAATAAATTCATAAGGAAAATATGCATACACATCATCTTAATATATCCCTTATCACTAATGCAAAATGGGCCTTAATAAGTCTTAGGAGCATTTTTTGGGAAAATTGTTGGGACAAATCCCCTTTGGGTATTTGCCACCTGTTCTTCACTTTTTCTTCTTTGTTTTGATATGTTGTGCGTCCAAATCTGACATCCTAGTTAAAAGTTATCTTACTTTTAACATTTTTCGCCTTTTTGTACTAGTGCATGCATAAACACACCCATGCTAGGGGCATTAGATATCCCTAAGACAAAGGCGAAAGAGACTAAAGTGCGCTTGTAATCTTCCACAAGGAAGGGACAAGTGTGCTAAGGTATATGGTGACCTTTGTTACACTTGTCAAATCTATGATGAGGAAGGAACCATTATACCAAAGTGGGTAGGGTGTTCCATGAAGCGTAAGTTGTAAGGATGATACCAAATCCATTGTCTTAAGGCATATCTATCCCACACCAATCATTCATTTCATAGAATAAAAAATAATAAAAACCCTAATGCATTTTGCATGGTAGAAAGTGGCGGGTCTTCTTCATGCCTTCATCCGCATACAAAAAAAAAAATCCAAACACTATCACGCACCATGTAGAAAATAAAACATGATAATGTTTAGGAAAAACAAACACTTGCATACATGCATCCACCAAACTTCATCCTCATAACATGCATTTAGTAATAGGCAGTTAAAGAAAGTCGACATTCCTTAATATTGTGCAAAGAGGATAGAGAATTTGCATGCCATGCACAGGAAGGCAAAAAAAGAAAATACATAGAAATTTTAACCCGCCTATGGTTTCCTTTAGGCTTTCCGCTTTTAAAAATGTACTTCGAAGCATTGCATTGAGGAATGTACACTTTCTGGATGAAATAAATAAAATTGTCTTTTTCATCATCTCTTCAACTGTTTATTGCATTCATAAATTGCATATGATCATCCTCACTTTAATTAATAAGATAATAAAAAGAAAGGATTAATTGATGTGCTTTCTACAAATTGGAATAAGATGAAGAGCAAACCTTTCCTCATCAAGTTCTCCCTAACGGTTGATCTGCCTAAGGAGGATAATAAGCCTCAACCGTTGGTCATCTGAGTAAATAAAGGAGAGGGGGGTAAGGATGCCATTGCGTTTGTTCATGCCTCATCATATACATCAAATAAAGTTGTACCATGGAGATAAGCAGAAACATTGCCCATCAATGAAGATATCTCCAAAATAGACGACATTAGGGGCATAACAAGAAACAAAAGAATCTACTCCCCCAAGGAACTACAAGATGATGTTCCTAAAAATAAAGAAAAAAAAATAAGAAAACCGAAGAAAAACGTAATAAAGAATCCAAGGGGGAAACTAAGAGGACCTTGGATTCATGACACTAAGACAATACCTTCAACGCTCCACCAAAAAAGACTAATTCATGGTAGGCGACAAGCTGGTCATGGTTCAAGCACAAGACGACATTCTAAACAGCGAATCGTCTACCTACCTTATGTGGATGCGAGTAAGGAGGCCCTTGAAACTTTTCTTCAAGCGTTGGAAATTGCCAATTTCCCCAAGGTGGCCCATATGATGATAAAATATGGATACCGCCCTGGCCAAGGGCTCGGTAGAAACTCGCAAGGAATAAGGGAACCACCGGATTTTAAAGACAATCCTTGGAAGCATGGCTTAGGGTATGACCCTACAAAGGATCAATCCACACGAAGAAAAGGGAAGTCTCTCCTTCGCACCTCGAGTCCAAGCTTCCGTAGAGGAGGGGTCCAAGTGTCGAGAGCGACTTTAGTCATTAGGTGTCTTTCTTCCAATTTTAGGCTTTGTAAATCCAATGACTATTAAGGATTACTCCTTGGGGCTAGCCCGACCTCCGAGCATTGTAGGACACATATTTCCCTATTAATTATAAAAAATGTCATTCTTACTAATTGCTTCTTTTCTTGTTATTCATGTCTATACCTCATTAATAACCATGTTTAAGCAAACGTTTTCAAAAATACGTCAAAACAATCAAAATGTGCCACTGCCATAATAAATCGAAACCATCATGACTGATTAACTAGAAACACAAATAAGGTTTAACCTCATAATAAAGTCGTGTTTCGCTAATGTTGTGCAAAAAGAAAAAAAAAATCAAAAGAGGCCCATAGAAGCCAAATGCCAAAAAAGAAAGGGCAAAATACCTGGTAGGAAACCCACCAAGGGGGCTACGCAAAAGTTAGGGTAAACCCACTAGGAAACCCAGACAATAATAAAGGGTAGCCTAGGCAAAAGTTAGGATTACAAAATAAAGTTCGTTAGGATTCCCAAGACAAGAAAAAGAAGAAACCTAGACAAAAGATAGGACAAAACAAAAGCACAACATCTTAGGCTGAAAACCCAAAGGGCAGTCTAGGGAAGTCAATCAGTCATAGCAAGCGCCATAGAATAAAAGACGTTATTTCATAAACAAAACGTTTGTTTAAACTAGCCTAAACACTTTGACTAAACTCTGGCTAACCATTCTTACAAAAACCATTTTTTGTCAAAAATAAAACTCTTCTAAAACACAAGCCTTCGAATAAATAACTTTCCTTCTTTTCTCTTGACCCTTTCTACGACATTCTAGTAATTAGTAGGGAAATGTGGAGATAATGATCAATAAGGAGGATTGACATCCCCAAAAAAGGGAGGAGCACACTGACATGGCAGTCGCTTCGCAATCAACACATCCATTCTTCGGTCATGGCAAATCCGAGATGGCAAAGTCGGCACAACTAAGCTTGACGTAGGAAGCACATCAGAAGCAAAAACACATCGGTTAATCCTTGTGAAGTACTAACTGAAATAGAATTATACAATGCCTATCACAAACATTGCATGCATGATAGGGTCCTATCTCTCAAACAAAAAAGCATTAAAAACCAAAAATGAAAATAAAAATAAATGCTTACTAAGAGGTTCTTAGGAAAAAATTAGGGCAGTGTGCTAGATTGAAAACCTGCAAATGGCGGTCTAGGAAAAAGATAAGACATTCATAAAAAAGGAAAAAGCCCGCTAAGATATCATAGGCAAAAATTAAGGCAGTCCGCTAGATAGAAAACCCCAAAAAGGCGGTCTAGGAAAAAGTTAGGGCTAAAATAAAAATATGAAAAAGGAGAGGGGCCCGACAACATATTCATGAAAATACAACAGGAGAATGCCGATCACTTTTCTAGATGCATTTCATAAAAGAATAGAATGCATTTAGGGCATCCAGACACAAGTAGTCGCACAAAATGACTTTGTCAAGATAAAAAATAAAAAATAAAATTCGCTTCAGATAAATAACAAAAACGAAAAGCATTCATGAATATCAGGAGACTAGCTCCATGTTTGTGTTTGAAAACAGGAAGCACTCAAAACAAGTCTCCAAATAAAGCTCCCATCAAGAAAACGGAGCAAGTTGTCAATAATCAAACGTCTCAAGAAGAACAAGAGCTTCCAAAGACAAAGCTCCAACCATCATCCTTCTACTTAATACAAAGAGGGCATCATCATTGGCGGATCTTGACCATTGATCTTAGGGGCCAAATAATATATTATTAATAAATAATAAATAAATATAAAAAGAAAGAAAGAAGATGAAAGGTGAAAAGATAAAATTGTAGGTATATACTTAAATATATTAAATGATCATTAAGTTTGAAGGGGACAAAATCATAAATTATATGAGAGGTACAACTTTGAGGAGGGGCTGAGAGGATAGAATTGTAAATAAACAAGTAAATATATTAAATGTTCATTAAGTTTGGGGGGGCCAAACTTCGTCGTCTCGAGCCGCGTAGAAACGAGACCGTTGTCCCAACCTTCGAGAATGCCGTCTCGCTTTGGACAAAAATGAGATCTCCTTCTCGCTTAGCGAGAAGGCCGTCTCGCCATATGACCAAAACGAGACCGCCATCTCAAAGTTCCAGATGGCGATCCCAAATCTCGCGAAATCGAGACTGTCGTCTTGAAATCCCAGACAGCGGTCTCGACCTGCAACGAGAAGTCTATAAATAGGGGCCTTGGGGGTTGGTTCTAAGCATCCCTTTTCTGCATTCTCTCACATATTTCCTAGATTCTTGAGTGATTTCTCATCAAAATGCATAGAGGAGAAACTTCCAGAAAGAGGGGTAAGGGGTTTTGGCCCAAGTACATCTGCGGCCCCGTCTTCTCCAGACCTGACCCAGTTGACGCCTCAGCACTAGGCCCAACTTGAGCATATCCGGGGCTACGCCTGGCATCCTATGCTGAGGCTGGACTTTCGCATCCTCGCCGAGTTTGGATGGGAGGACGATGTACGGGGATTCATTGAGAGCATCGGGTGGGATTTTCTCCTATAGCCTCCTCCCATTTGCATCTACACACAGGCAATAATGGAGTTTCTCACCTCCATTACACTGATGGAGCTGCCCACCATGGTCCCGGGCCTCCCTCCGGTCAAGATGGTCTCATATTTCATGAACAGGTCCTACCGGACGACGACGCTGGATGAATTCAATGTCTCCATTGGTTTCAACCACCCCGAGGATATCCTGTCCCCAGGGTATCGAACGACCATCTGCGAGCGGCCACCTACCCTCATAGCCAGTGAAATGTGGGAGGATCTCACCGGGGTGCCAGTCCTGCCGACCCTACTAAAGGGGTTCGCTTTCCTCCTCGCTCTCCGTATCTGCCACAAGCTACTGGCTGGGACCATCCACGGGCACAAGGAGAGTCAAGGAAAGGTCACCCATCCTAACCTCTTCGCCTTGCACTGCATGCTTCAGGGGCGCCGGTGCAATCCCGGCTATTTCTTCGTGAAGGCCCTTAAGGATTTTGGGTGCCGTCCTGTGGGAGCCATCCTCATGGCTCGCCTCATCACCCCACTAGCTGAGAAGTGGGAGTGCCGCGACGAAGAAAGTATCCCCTCCGATCTTCAACCGAAGTCCATCAGTGGGTCTATGCTTGTTAGCATGGGGATGCTCATTCGGCAGGGAACCCAGTTGGCCCTTCACTCATCGATCATCATGAGCCTGGACCTCCAGGACTTGGTGGCGATGCAAGACCTGCCGACACCCCCGGAGTTCCAACAACAACAACAACAACAACAATAACAACATCAACGGAAGCAACAACAATAGTACGAGGATGACTTTGCTGGCATCAACCTCAACATCTACGACATGCACCAGCAATTCGACCAGATGTCCCTGAGACAGGATATTTTCGAGACCCGATTGGAGACCTTCGGTCAAATACAGGAGGGGATGAGACAAAACCTAGCACTTCTCCGACAAAAACTCTCGACTCAGTCCGAAGCTAGGAAGAGTTTTAGAGACACATGTACCGGCAGTTTCCCCCTCCCGGATCGTCTCCGGCTCGAGTCCGCGCCGTCTTAGGGATATTACCCCAAAATAACCGTTGTAATAAATTTTATTATAAATAATTTTTTTTATCTTTACTCTCTCTTCGAAAAAAGTCAACGTAACAAAAAAGACTAAAAAGTAAAAAGACTTACGCTTAGTCCCGAAAAAGCCAAAATCCCAAGTCGTGAGAAAAACGATAAAATTGCAAAAAACAAAGGCAGGATTAAAGCCGATACGTTAGCCAAAGCAGACTGGCAAGACAACTACCAATAATTTTTCGACAACCAACTGTAGACCCCTAATTTTGCCCGGCCTCTCAAAATAAAAGCTAGAGGAATTTCACTCGAAGATGGAGTTCATCCGGCTTCCCAAAACCGAGAAGGATCTTCTGCAACAAGACGGAGTCCATTCATTCACACAATAAAAGCCAAAAGAGACTTCCTACACAAAGACAAAGCTCGCCCGGCATCTTAATGAAGGCCAAGAAGACTTCCTATATGAAGATAAAGCTTCAACGGACACACATCGGCATCAATCTACGTCCGAAAAAGGAAAGGAAAGCTTCCCGGGGTCCCAGAACACGAAAACTGGACAAAACAGGCCGAGACCACGGTCCCAAAAGTGGGACGGCCGTCCCAACTGCTATTTTACAGTTGGGACGCGCGTCCCGTATGTGGGACGGCCGTCCCAAACCCATTTTAAGTGGGACGGCCGTCCCGGCCTTCCTGGGGGTCCCGCTCTGTGTAAATTTGCCATTTGGGACGACCATCCCAGTCCAGACGGCCGTCCCAACCCAGACGGCCGTCCCAAAGTGCGCCAGCTGCGAAAAACTATAAATAGGAGGCTCATTTGCCACTTTTTCACACCACAGACATCCCAGAGAGCTCTGAAACACTTTCTAAAACTCAGAGCACTTGTCTATTTCTCTCCCTTTCTCGAATGATCTTTCCGATTGCCTTAAATAGGTAACAATCGGTTAAGGAATTATATTCCGGCATTTGATTCTTCTTTAAATTTTTAGTGGAGTCGATCTTGTATTGGTGAGGAGAGTCTGTGTAGAGAGAGGGGTTGCCAAAACGCATCCTCACAGTTGGAGATTCTCAATACAAAGCTTGCTACGGAGGTTCTTCTCAATTCTCTTCTCTTTTAGTGCTTTATTTATTGTTTTATTTAGCTTTATTTACTATTTATGTCATGTAGAATAAAATCATGTAGATAGCTATTTTAATGTCTCTTTTATTGCTTTATTTAGCTTTATTCATCATTTTATGCATGCAACATAGAATAAAATCATGTAGATAGCCATGTAATATTATGTAATAAAATAGGGTAATCGCGTAATTTCTCGTAGTCTTTACTTAAATGAATTAATCTGTCATAGGGAACCCGAAAGGGGCGTTGTGGGGTGCTAACACCTTCCCCACACGTAACTAACTCCCTTACCTAACTCTGGTTATAATGGCCAAGTCTGGTTTTTATTAAAATCAATGCCTTTTCATCCTTTTCCAATGTTTATGGTCAAAATATTGGTGGCGACTCCATAAGAACCCCTTTTCGAAAACCTTGCTTTTTCAATGTTGAAGCAATGAACATATTTTAAAACAAATACGCAAGTCTAAACCATCTTTTCGCGACCGCTCGCATAAACGTTTCGCAGACGTCCTCCGGACGTCGGATGGGACGGCGGCGACAGATGGCGACTCCGCTGGGGAAGTCCGAGAGTTGATCCCATTTAGTGACAGATAAATTCAAACTAAGTAAAGATTTGAAATTACGCATTTACCCTTCTGTATGTTTTTATTGTATGGCTTTAAATAACTGCTGTATGATTATTTCTGCAATTGTTTGAAATATAAATTGCACACAACAATCCCTCTATACCCGGGGGCAAGAGTGAATATCTATAGGGAGTGGGTGGCAGATACGATCGGTTAGTTGGCACACGGGGCTACTACCGTTGTCGGAAAACCACCAACTCAAGGTGATAACTCTCTTCTTTCGGTCTAAGGGTGTCGCCACGGAGTTCCGTGCATGACCCGAGGATTGAGAGATTGAGAGGTCCCTATAATGGGGGCACCTTGGGGACCTTTGGCCTGGTGAGAACAGCTAGAACCACCTAAACCAAGCACATTTCTGCAGGAAAACCCTACCTCGTGATTAAATAAGCGTGGCTCTGCTCGTGGATGTATGAATTGTGTGTGCATACATTTGCTGCATTTGTATTGATGCATTAGCATAGGGTAATCATACAACAAACAAAAAAATGAAAAACCCTAAAAATCATAAAAAGTGAAAAGATAAAAACCTTTATCTCGGACAGTCTTCAGTTAAGCTGGCCTGGTTTCAGGTTCTTTATAAGCTAAGTAGCCACGTTGACCGACAGAAGAGATAAAGGGTCATAAAAAAATATAAAAGCATTAAAATCATAAAAATACCTTTTTACAAAATTCTTGGCAAAGTCGTATCATTCATACCATAAGTGGTAAAACCAAGAGAGAAAACCAATGCATTGAGAAAGATATGCATAAACATCATCATAATAAAATATCTCATACATAAACACATTCATCCTAGGGCATATTTATTCCACGCTAATCATTTAAAATAAAAAGTTATAATAAGAATCATTAAAATCATTTAGAAGGTGGCTGGTCTTCCGCCCGTCCTCACTCGTGCTCAAAAAGCTAAGAAGATGGAGCAACTAGAAGAACAAAACCGAAAGCTCACCGCCGAGCTTAATACGCCGAAAGAACAAATGGCTCAAATGTTAGATATGATGCATCAACGTAATCTTCATCAAGAGGGTAATGGACAAGCCTCCCACCAGGAAGAAGAAGAGGAACCCCGAGTGAGCATGACCCATCTCGATACAAGAGCAAGACATATTCATGCTCCTGAAATATCAAAACAACAAATCACTCGCTCTTGAAGAGAGGCCGAGAGCCATGGAAGGACATAACTTTGATATAAAAGAGGCTACTGATATGTGTCTCGTTAAAAACATCCAATTCCCTAACAAGTTCAAAACTCTGGACTTTCCGAAATACATGGGAACGACTCGCCCAAGAAGCCATCTTATAATGTACTCGTCGTAAGATGGCCGCACATGCCGATAATGAAAAACTCCCGATCCACCGCTTCAGGAGAGCCTGGTCGAATCAGCCTTAAACCGGTATATGCAACTAGAAGGAGGGCAAATCCAAACCTGGAGACATATGGCAGATGCATTTCTTCGTCGTTATAAATACAACATTGATCTGACCCCTGAAAGAGCAGATCTACAATTATTAAGCAAGAAAAATGACGAATCCTTCAAAGCATATGCCTAAAGATGGAGGGAATTGGCAGCACAAGTGGAACCTCCTCTATCCGACAAGGAAACCACATCCATGTTCATCAATTCTTTAACTGGTCCCTATTACGACAAAATGATAGGGAACACATCAACACTCTTTGCAGATGTGGTAATTATAGGAGAAAGAGTAGAGCAAGGTCTGAAAAGTGGAAGAATTGCACAGCAAACTTCCTCCAATTCCTCTACTCAAACTTTTAAAAAGAATATTGGAAAGAAGAAGGAAGAAGACGTGAATGCAGTTAATATTGCCACTCCTCCCGCCTCCTTGCAACAAGCCAAGCCACGCAGACAAGAGAGGAAATTCACTTCCATACCTACCTCCTACGGAAGTCTGTTTTTGAAATTATTGGACGCCAAGCTCCTCGTACGTGTCCCTCCCAAGAAAATGGAGCCACCATACCCGGAATGGTATAAATCTAATGAAAGCTGTGATTACCATTCAGGTTCTCCGGGACACTCCATCGAAAACTGTGTAGCCTTAAAACACAAAGTCCAGAATCTAATAGACGCAGGATGGATTACCTTTGATACATCTACTCCGCAAGTGGATGACCAGCCCTTATTAAAGCTCGAATAAAAGACGGGATAAGGAAGACCAAGCAGATTAGGGCTCATCATTTTTACCATCTTTTGCAACAAAAAATATAGATAAAAAAAATATATATTTCAAAAAAAAAACTTCCGATGTATTTCTCGTGATCCCCGCCCATGATCACGAGATTTTTGGTTAATAAGGGCTTTGTAAATATTTTCTTCTATCAATACAATAAGGCATTTTTTTATATCCACATTCTCTTTCATTCTTTTCTCTCTCATACATCTCATAAAGAAATCTAAAACAAAGCATAACCCATACAATCATGTCTCGTGATTGAAAACTCCTTGGAAGATCTCGAAAGTCGAAGACGAATGGATTGAGTCGACAAGTGAGGAGGGGACCATTTCCCCGGACATGCAAAGACTACTAGAGAAAGAAGCGCAATCAATACAGCCCCATCAGGAGAAAACTGAGGTCATCAATTTGGGACAAGAAGATAATAAGAAAGAAGTGAATATTGGAACCCAAATTGACGATGATGTTAAAGAAAAACTAATACAATTGCTAAAAGAATATATGGACGTGTTTGCGTGGTCCTACCATGATATGCCTGGAATCGATAAAAGTATAGTGGAGCATCGATTACCATTAAAAGAGGGATTTCGGCTCGTTAAACGAAACTCGAAGAGTAAAACCAGAATGGTCCTTAAAAATTAAAGAAGAAGTAGAAAAACAGTTGGAGGCCAATTTTCCGATTGTGTCAAAGTACCCTGAATGGTTGGCAAACATAGTGCCAGCTTGTCAAGAAAAATGGAAAAATCGAGTATGCGTAGATTACCGGACCTAAACCGTGCAAGTCCAAAAGATGATTTTCCCTTACCACATATTGATATGCTCGTAGATCACACTCGCTACAAATACTCTTTATTCTTTCATGGATGGATATGCAGTGGTATAATCAAATCAAGTTGGCCGTCGAAGACAGAGAAAAACTTCCTTCATTACGCCATGGGGGACATTTTGTTATAGAGTAATGCCTTTGGACTTAAGAATGCAGGGGCAACCTATCAAAGGGCTATGGTTACACTATTTCACGATATGATCCACAAAGAAATCGAAGTTTACGTGGATGATATGATTGTCAAGTCCAAAAATGAGACAGATCACCTCCTACACTTAAAGAAACTATTCAATCGGCTTCGAAAATACCAGATTAAGCTTAATCCGGCTAAATGCACGTTCGGAGTACGATCGGAAAACTCCTTGGGTTTATCGTCGATAAAAAGGAATCGAGGTGGACCCCGATAAGACAAAGGCAATCATAGAAATGCCCCCACCAAGAACAGAAAAGAAGTCGAGGGTTCTTAGGTCGAATAAACTACATCGCACTGCTCATTGCACAATTAACAGATAAATGTACGCCCATCTTCAAGTTATTGCGAAAAAACCAATGGACAGTCTGGAACGATGAAAGCCAACAAGCCTTCGAAAAGATCAAAATATGCCTAACTAATCCTCCAGTACTGATACCACCTATGAAAGGGAGACCCCTAATTCTTTACCTATCAGTACTCGACGAATCCATGAGATGTGTGCTCGGTCAACAAGATGATACTGGTAAGAAAGAACAAGCCATATATTACCTCGCAAAAAATTTCTAAACTATGAGACCCGTTATACACCACTCGAAAAAACATGTTGTGCATTGGTGTGGGCAACTCAACGCCTCCGACAATATATGGTCGACATACAACTTGGTTAATTTCCAAAATGGACCCAATCAAATACTTGTTTGAAAAACCCATCTTGACCGGGAGGATAGCTAGATGGCAAGTACTCCTCTCGGAATTTGATATTGTTCATGTCACTCGTAAAACTATCAAAGGCGAGTCCTTTGCGTACTACCTGGCATATGGGCCAACAGACGAATATCAATCTCTCCAAGATGATTTTCCAGATGAACATATAATGCATATCCAACATGAAGAGCTTAAAAATGATAAATGGATCATGTTTTTCGATGGAGCTTCAAACTTACTCGGGACATGGGATCGGAGCTATTTTAATATCGCCTCGAAAAGAAGCATATCCCGATAACGACCAGATTAACCTTTGACCGTACAAACAATATGGCGGAATATGAAGCCTCGTGCTCTAGGTATTCAAGCGGCCTTGGATCATGGGGTAACCAAACTCAAAGTATTCTGTGACTCATCCCTTGTTATTTACCAGCTCAAGGGTGAATGGGAAACTAGAAACTCCAAATTAATCCCCTATCCGGAGCATATCCGTAAGATGACTTCACAAACGGAAAACATTAGTTTCGAGTATATCCCTCGGGAGGATAACCGGATTAGCGGATGCGTCGGCAACATTATCATCCATGTTCGCACTAGGGCAGGAACATGAGATGCCCATCATCCAAGTCAAAAGGCACGACAAACAAGCCTTCTGCATGATGGTGGACGATGAAAAGACGAAACCCCTTGGTATCATAACATAAGGCGATACTTGATAAAGGGTGAATACCCCGAGGGAATAAGTGACAATGATAAAAGGACCATTCGGAAAAGGGCTATAGGATTTATGTTGATAGGAGAAACCCTCTACAAAAAGAATTGTGATTCTACTTTGTTAAGATGCGTCAATCCCGAAGAAGCCCAAATATTGATTAAAGAAATACACGAAGGAACCTTTGGGACTCACGCACCAGGGCACATCATGGCTAGGAAGATTCTCAGAGCAGGATACTTTTGGTCCACAATGGAAAGAGATTGTTATCAGTATGCTAAAAAATGTCACAAGTGTCAAATACACGCAGATAATGTACATGTTCCACCGATACCTCTCAACGTTATGGCTATCCCTTGGCTATGTGGGGCATAGATGTCATCGGACCTATTGAGCCTAAGGCGTCCAATGGTCACCGATTCATTTTGGTGGCCATTGATTATTTCACTAAGTGGGTAGAAGCTACATCGTATGCACATGTGACTAGAAAAGTAGTGGTCACCTTTATTAAGAAAAATATCATATGTCGATACGGCATTCCACATCGTCTCATTACCGATAACGGGACCAATCTGAATAACAAAATGATGGAAGAACTATGCCAGGATTTCAAAATTCAACACCATAATTCTTCTCCTTATCGACCCAAAATGAATGGCGCAAGAGAAGCGGCCAATAAGAACATCAAGAAGATTGTTCAAAAGATGGTTAAAACCTATAGGGACCGGCATGAAATGTTGCCTTTTGCTCTTCATGGCTATCGAACATCTCGTGCGAACTTCAACAGAGCCACTCCATTCTCCCTTGTATATGGAATGGAAGCCGTATTGCCAATAGAGGTCGAAATACCTTCCCCGCGAATTATTATGGAAACGAAATTAACGTAAGCCGAATGGGTTCAAAGTCGATACGATCAGCTTAAACCTTATCGATGAAAAACTGCTGAATGCCATATGCCGTGGACAAGCCTATCAAAAGAAAATAAAAAAGGCTTATGACAAAAAGGTCCGCCCTCATACTTATCAAGAAGGAGATTTAGTGGTAAAGAAACTGCTCCTGAACTCTGAAGGATAAAATTGGAAAATGGGCGGCAAATTATGAAGGACCCTTTGTGGTCAAACGAGCTTTTTCAGGAGGGGCGCTTATCCTCACTAATATGGATGGAGAAGAGCTTCGACACCCAATCAATTCCGACGCGTAAAGAAATATTATGCTTGAAGACATTGCTCATGACCCGTCAGGAATGAAAACCCGCAAAGGGCATCCCCGGGCAAAAGATAGGGTCCATATCCCTCGCTAGGATACGTCCTAGGCAAAAAGAAGAGGTAAAAAAAAAAAAAAAAACTAAGAACAATGGTTACTTTAGTCGAAAACCGAAAAGGCGGCTAAAATAACATTCTTCCGTAAGCAAGCGCTCGCATAGTCTTCACTCTGAGCTCAAGCATCTCAACCGAAGCAATTAGGAGAACTGGGGGCAGTATATCATAGACATGACTGTTCAAGCCTATACAAGATGCACCAACCTTGACTACCCATTCTTCTAAATACCTTTTGTAATCCTTCTATAAAAGAAATAAACTTTTGTTCATAAAATTCCCTTTCATTTCCTTTCTCTTGACCAAATATTATGGAAATGCCTCTTTATTGATAAATCATAAATATGCGCAAAGACTTTTAATCAAAGATCAAACATGCATCTAAAAAAAAAGGGAAGCATAACAAAAAAGAAAGGCCTGCTAGTATATTCTTAGGTAAAAATCGGGGTAGCCTCGCTAGATTGGAAATCCCAAAAGAACGATCTAGGCAAAAGATAAGGCAACAACTCCCTAAGATATTCTAGGCAAAAATTAAGGCAGCCCGCTAGATCGAAAACCCGTAAAGGGCGGTCTAGGCAAAAGATAGGGCTAAAACCAAAAGATGGATAAAAGAAGAGCCCAAGCATCACTGGCCATAGAAGAGGAGCCCACCGAGCATATTCATAAGAAAGCCAACTGGAAAAGGCCAGTCACTTTCTAAATGCATCAAAAATAAACAAACATTAGATTGCATATAAGACATCCACACACAAAGTAGTTGCATAATACGACTTTGTCAAAATCAATAAAAAAAAATATAAAATAAAATAATTTTTCAAATAAATAAAAATGCATATAAGGAGTCTAGCCTCCATACTTATAATTGAAAAAACAGGAGGCGCCAAAATCCAGTCTCCATATGAAAATAAAAGTCTCAAAAGTAAAAGGCGAAATCTAAACCACTTTAGCAAAATAAGGAGCTCCAAGAAAGCTAGCTCCAACCATCAACCTTCTACACCAATAAAAGAATGTACACCAAAAACGAAAAAAAAAAAAAAACAATGGAAAAGCTCAATTATCCCCAAGCGGATCCTTGCCTACTCCAGAGGCAAAACAAAAATATTACCTCACGACTCGAAGACATCACCGCATGAGTCATCAAGCACACTCATTAGAGAGTCGCCGTCTCGAAGAGTCCATCAAAGAAAAAACAGAGTCAAAATCCCCCACATCACTGGGGGGCAACAAAAAAGAAGAGAAAAGCCTTTCATCCTCTAACAAAGGCCACTGCAAGAAAAAGCCGAAAGAAAATCCCCAAGAAGGGCACATCAATAAAAATCTATAAAAGAAGAAAATGAGAAAATTCCATCCACAGGAAGGCAAATCAACCCCCCGGTGGATCACCAAAAAGAAAATTTTCTCCCCGGTAAGCCTAACCGCAAAGGCAAATTACAAATTACAAATCCACAAGGAGTTAAGCACCCAATATGAATATCCCCAACGAAGTACAAAACCTTCACTCCCAAGAATGCCTATGCTTACTCAGAAACAAGCAAAGAGCCGATATCCCCAAGAAGTGGGAAATCAACCTATAAGAGGTAATACAAGCACAAAGCTTTCAAAAAACATCTACCTACTCAGAGGTATTATCAAGAACAAATATCCTTAAGAAGAACATCAGCCTATTCAGAGGTGAAAAGCAACAAGTAAAAAGCCTTCACCACTATTGAAGCACCCGCCTAATCAAGAGGCACAATCAAAAAGTCAACAAATCCCCAGCGGATTCCCGCCTAATCAAGAGGCACAACAAGATCCCCAAGTAGATCTTCGCCTAATCAAGAGGCACAATCAATAAGAGGATTCAAAATCCCCAGAGGATTCCCGCCTAAAAAGAGGCAACCAACAGAAACTCCCCGATAAAAGCCGGATGACTAAAACAAAAAAAGTCAAAATCAATTATTCCCCAGAGGCGCATGATGAAAAGACAGTAAGCCGCCGACACTAGAGCCTTGTCAAGATGCAGGTTCGCACCCAGTGGGGGTCTAAAAACCATTAGAGTCCGTCAAGATGCAGACTCGCACAATAGAACCATGTCAAGATGCAGGTTCGCACCCAGTGGGGGTGTAAAAACCATTAGAGTCCGTCAAGATGCAGACTCGCACACTAGAGCCTTGTCAAGATGCAGGTTCGCACCCAGTGGGGGTGTAAAAACCATTAGAGTCCGTCAAGATGCAGACTCGCACAATAGAACCATGTCAAGATGCAGGTTCGCACCCAGTGGGGGTGAAAAAACCATTAGAGTCCGTCAAGATGCAGACTCGCACACTAGAGCCTTGTCAAGATGCAGGTTCGCACCCAGTGGGGGTGTAAAAATCATTAGAGTCCGTCAAGATGCAGACTCGCACAATAGAGCCTTGTCAAGATGCAGGTTCGCACCTAGTGGGGGTGTAAAAACCATTAGAGTCCGTCAAGATGCAGACTCGCACAATAGAGCCTTGTCAAGTTGCAGGTTCACACCCAGCGGGGGGTGTAAAAACCATCAGAGTCCAGCAAAATGCAGACTCATACCAGATGGTGGTGAGTACTCATCAGGCCTTACAGAAGGGGGTCTACCAAACAGAGGGTTCGTACTCGTCAAAACACCAGATAGGGGTTGGTACCTATCAAAATATTTATCATCCAGAGGATCAACAAGGAGCAGCATCCGAAGGATAACCGGGCAAAAGGGTTAACTCCTTCCCCTACCAACTAATTTTGTCGGCATATTAAAAACCGACGAATTAGTTAGGTAGGCGAAGGGGGGGCAGCTGTAGACCCCTAATTTTGCCCGGCCTCTCAAAATAAAAGCTAGAGGAATTTCACTCGAAGATGGAGTTCATCCGGCTTCCCAAAACCGAGAAGGATCTTCTGCAACAAGACGGAGTCCATTCATTCACACAATAAAAGCCAAAAGAGACTTCCTACACAAAGACAAAGCTCGCCCGGCATCTTAATGAAGGCCAAGAAGACTTCCTATATGAAGATAAAGCTTCAACGGACACACATCGGCATCAATCTACGTCCGAAAAAGGAAAGGAAAGCTTCCTGGGTCCCGAACACGAAAACCGGACAAAACAGGCCGAGACCACGGTCCCAAAGTGGGACGGCCGTCCCAACCGCTATTTTACAGCTGGGACGCGCGTCCCGTATGTGGGACGGCCGTCCCAAACCCATTTTAAGTGGGACGGCCGTCCCGGCCTTCCCGGGGTCCCGCTCGTGTAAATTTGCCATTTGGGACGACCATCCCAGCCCGTACGGCCGTCCCAACCCGCACGACCGTCCCAAAGTGCGCCAGCTGCGAAAAACTATAAATAGGAGGCTCATTTGCCACTTTTTCACACCACGTACATCCCGCAGAGCTCGAAACACTTTCTAAAACTCGGAGCACTTGTCTATTTCTCTCCCTTTCTCGAATGATCTTTCCGATTGCCTTAAATAGGTAACAATCGGTTAAGGAATTATATTCCGGCATTTGATTCTTCTTTAAATTTTTAGTGGAGTCGATCTTGTATTGGTGAGGAGAGTCTCAGTGTAGAGAGAGGGGTTGCCAAAATGCATCCTCACAGTTGGAGATTCTCAATACAAAGCTTGCTACGGAGGTTCTTCTCAATTCTCTTCTCTTTTATTGCTTTATTTATTGTTTTATTTAGCTTTATTTACTGTTTATGTCATGTAGAATAAAATCATGTAGATAGCTATTTTAATGTCTCTTTTATTGCTTTATTTAGCTTTATTCATCATTTTATGCATGCAACATAGAATAAAATCATGTAGATAGCCATGTAATATTATGTAATAAAATAGGGTAATCGCGTAATTTCTCGTAGTCTTTACTTAAATGAATTAATCTGTCATAGGGAACCCGAAAGGGGCGTTGTGGGGTGCTAACACCTTCCCCACACGTAACTAACTCCCTTACCTAACTCTGGTTATAATGGCCAAGTCTGGTTTTTATTAAAATCAATGCCTTTTCATCCTTTTCCAATGTTTATGGTCAAAATATTGGTGGCGACTCCATAAGAACCCCTTTTCGAAAACCTTGCTTTTTCAATGTTGAAGCAATGAACATATTTTAAAACAAATACGCGAGTCTAAACCATCTTTTCGCGACCGCTCGCATAAACGTTTCGTAGACGTCCTTCGGACGTCGGATGGGACGGCGGCGACACCAACGAAAGTCAAACAACAAAAGACTCCCTAACAATCAACAAGTTGGATGACCACCGGAAGAGTCAAAAGAACTCCGGAACACCAGATGACTTCATCCACACAAAAAGCATCCTTCAAACATACGACGCATGAGCTAGAGAAGTAAGCCGCCACCACCACCAGTCCTACAAAGTGGACTGTACCAGCCAGATGGGGGGTTTATACCCATCAATTTGCGCACGAGGTGTGCCTGATCTGCACACGAGCCAGACCAGTAAGTCGCAGCCGGTCCAACGCAAAGGACCATACCAGCCTGATGGGGGTTTATACTCATCAACCGAAGGATCGGCTACCGTAAGAAGGAGCATACTAGAAGCGCACAACACACTTTCCCCAGAGGATCAGCCACCGCAAGACGGAGTGTCCAAAGGACAGTCGGGCAAGAGGGTTAACTCCTTCACCCTCCAACTGATCTGCTTGGCATAAAAGGCCAACAGTCGGCTAGCCAGGTGAAGGGGGGGCAACTGTAGACTCCAAATCTTGCCCGACCTCAAAATAAAGAGTAGAAGACCTCCTATTCGAAGATGGACAAAGCCTAAAAAGCCACTAGGAGAGACTATTAGGCCCCATATTAGTCTAGGATGGCTTTTTCTGTACAAAAAATAAGGATTTTTGCCTTAAGGGTCGAGACTGCCGTCTCGATTTTTGAGACTGCTGTCTCGATTTTCGAGACTGCCGTCTCGATTTTCGAGACAACCATCTCGCTGAATGGCAAAGTCGAGACGACCGTCTCGTTTGGCGAGACGACCATCTCGCCACTTGCCATTGGCGATACCGCCTTCCCGTTTGGCGAGACGACCCTCTCATCATTTGACAAATTGATACTGCCATCTCGATTGGCGAGACGGTGATCTTGCCATTTGACAAAAACGAGACGGTCGTCTCAAATGACGAGACGGCGGTCTCGACCTTGCCAGGCGAGACGACGGTCTCGACCTGACAGGCGCGAATCCCTATAAAAGGAGAGCGCTTTCCCCTCCATTTCACACAACTCTTCCACTTCTCCTTCTACCATTCCTTAAAATTCTTCTCCTAGAGCCCCTCCAAAGCATTTCTGGAGTTTTCTGAGTGTCTTTAAGAGAGTTTTTATAGCATTTCAAGAGAGAATTCAGCGTTGTAAGAGCGAAGAGCTGCCAAAACGCACCCTATCTTTTAAAGAATTAATCAAAGCTTGCTCCGGAGGTTTCTTCACTCTCTCTCTCCTTTTTACCTCTTTATTATTTATATATACATTAATTAGGGCCATGTAGTCGTTATCTTTTAATTTCGCAAATAAAAAGGGTAAAAGCGTCTTTTTTAATTTATTTACGAAATAACCGGCCTATCATAGGGAACCCGAAAGGGGCGTTGTAGGGAAACTAATACCTTCCCTACACGTAACTAACTCCCTTACCCAACTCTAGTTATAATGGCCAAAGTTGGTTTTTCTTAAAAAACAACGCCTTTTTTTTTCCTTTTTCGAAGTTTCCGGTAAAAACATTGGTGGCGACTCCATAAGAACCCCTTTAAAAATTTGCTTTTAGGTCCAACCTGGTTATCGGACAACCTAGAGGCATTGTAACCTCACCCACAAAACGCGAAAACGGGAAGTCGGAACCATCGTGTCGTTCCGACTGCCTCTTTTGACGGCGGTGACAATACTTTAGAGATTTTAATCGATTAAAATACTGGAAGAAGATTTTCAAAAACTTCTTAAGTGATTTTAGTTGATAAAAACATGATTTGATTGATTAAAACATTTGAACAAAAATTCCTTAAGTGATTTTAATCGATTAATTCAAAGTTTAATCATTTAATAAATTGACAAAACATTTCTTAAATCGTCTTAAATGTTTTTAACTAATAAAAACTTGATTTAATCGATTAAAACATTAACCTGAAACTCTTTAAGTAATTTTAATCTATTAATTCGAGGTTTAATCGATTAAGATACTAACAGAACATTTTCTAAAACTTTCTTAAGTGTTTTTAATCAATTAAATTGAAGATGTATAAGTTAAAACGATGACAATACATGCTTTAAGTTGTTTTAATCTATCATTTCGAAATTACTTCAGTTAAAAATATGTCAAAAGTTATTTTAGCTGATTTTAATCGATTAATCTAAAAATATATAAGTTAATTCAGAGACTTAAGAGCATATTAACCGATTAAAATATTTTTTAACAGATTAAAATGTTTAGAGACATTTTTATTTCTTTCTTTTGATAGAACCTCATGCTGTAGAAATGGATAGGAGATTATACCTACATAATATGGGTACAAACTCACTAAACACTACAACACTTAACCTATAAATCCTTTTGGCTTCGTCAAATCTTCAAGATCTTCAATCTTTATCTTATTCTTGTCTTTATTAGATCCAACTCTTCATCCTCTCGGTCTTCAACTGAGCAGGCATTCGTTAAAAATAACTCTCCCTCACTGAGCAAAGAAGTGTATGGGTCCTTCTACTCTATTTGAACTTCTCAAACACTTCTCAAAGTAATTGAACTTACATTCTCATTAGGATTGATGACTGTTTGTGAGGGAAGTGCATTCAAACTTTGTTGTTGTAATGTGTTAATGGTAATGGCCAATTGCCCAATTTGGGTTTGCATGTCATTGAAGGTGGTCGTCATGAGTTGCTCTAGTTATGTGCTCCATGTGTTTTGCGTTATCATCTGTTGTATGAGTTGCTTCATTAGATCTTCTAGTACAACCCAAAGTTACCCTATTGCATAGTACCACTTGGGCTTTGTTGTATTGGCACAAGGTATGGATTTGCCTGTTGTCTCAATGAGGGAAGTTGATACTCTTGTTGTTGGTAGAGACCTTGGTTGCTTGGTTGGAAAAGAATCTTTGGTGAATGGTTGAAGATAGGATCATATTTCAAGTTTGGATGGTCTCTCTAGCCAGAATTATATGTGGCCAAGTACAAGTTGTACTCCTATTGTGGACTATATGAATTTAACTGCCCGTAATGTTGTTGTTCAGGGAATATACCGCCCACTGTTTCCCTAATTGAGCTTGGTGTCTCCTGAAATCAGTGGGATGATATAGGGAGGTGTATATCCCACATACATATTGTTGCTATTAAAATGTGTGCTAGTTTATGGTCAATTGTCGTACCAAAAATGTTAGCTCGTCCAATGTTCCTTCAAAGTTCATGTCCTCAAGATTACTTGTTTATTGGAACAACGGTAGACTATGAACAAGTACACCAGGTAGGTTCCCAAGAAAGAGAGGTGGGTCACTAATGGACACATTTAAGTACCATGTCTTTCCTAACTAGAACCCTCTTGAACATGCACTCTCACACTACCAACTATATCCATAGTTTCCTATGAGATGGTTTTCAAGAATTATCTTAAAAGAATGGCTTATCCAAAATTTCCTACGAGAAAGGTTAGGGAGACCACAAGAAAAAAAAATTTGTGTCCCCGGTAACGGCACCATTTGATAACAACATTTGGTCGCACAAAATACTGATAAAAAAAATAATAAACAAGTTATTAAACTAATGCAGTATAATTAATCTGTGTTTAATCTCATAAGGACATAATTATAAAAATGTACTCATTATCACATATCATTCTCTCTAAAAACAGTAAATAACAATAAATAGGGGGATGGATGAAAGAGTGAAAAAGAAATAAATTGATGCAGAATAATAAAAATTAAAATCAAATTGCTATAGCATATCAACGACAACTAAAATTAAATTGAAGCAAAATTTAAATAACTGAAATTTATAAATTTAAAATAAAGAGTTTTTAATTAAAAGGACAAAATAAAAAATTGTTTCAAAATAAAAGAGCGCAGTAATTAAAATTAATGTAACAACTTTTGTTGCACAATGTTTCCCTGAACCATGTAGAAGATATGAATATTCAAAATCTTGATAATTTTTTAATGTAGATATGTAGCATAATCATATAAGTCCTTTCATCACAACATTTGCAATGGTAATCACTGTCTAACTTTATACTTCTTCCAACATAGCAAACATAAAATGATGGCAAAAAAACATTCAATATGGGAAACAAATTATATATTTCTTCCCCAACATTCACTAATGAGCACTGACTGAATAAAGTAAATAAAACAATATAAACTGAAAAATTCAATAGAAATTGCAAATTAAATAAAAGAAAATAAATCGAAAGTGCAGTAGCAGTAGATGACCTCGCCTAACTAAAAACTGATAATAGAAAAAAAAAACGGGAACGAGACAAAATAACAATTCTCACCCTGGAGCATCTCTTGGGAATGTAGGGACATGTTTCATATTGTCATCAGATCGTGTTGTCATAAGACCTCTATTTATAGGGGATTGAACAAGAGAAATTAACCCAAAAATTAATTACAATAAAATCAAATATTTTCCAAATAAAAAATTTCAAAATTGGATTACTGTGAAGAGAAATTTCTCGAACTGATTTGGAAAAAATAATGTATTTCTTTCCTATTTTGAGTGATCCAACACTAATTTTCATTTAATTCTTTATTCTAATTGGCCTTTAATTCGGTTAAATTGGATTCCCGCAACAGTTAACTTGCTTGATTCAAAATTTTCATTTGTAACGTTCTGCAAATGGACTACACAAGCAAACTTGGGCTTTCGAGAAAAGTGAAGCTTGACGACATTAATTTAGATATTTGTTTCCATTAATTTCGCCCATCTCAAATTACCTCTTCTACAAAAGAAGAAAAAGAAATATGCAGTGTAGATGTATGCATGTATATTATTGTTTATGCTAAGACTATATAAAATGCAATAAATTAAGAAAAATTGAATTATGATATGTTTTTTATGAAAACATGTTAAATATATGGTTTATGAAGAAAATAATTAGCTTAGAAAATGTTCTTATATCAAGAAATAAAGAATACAAATACATACATTAGTCATATTGATCAATTTAAATGTGCTCTAAGATCTTTCTTGACTAGTAAAGTTTGAGAAATTATTGGATTAGATATTGCATACCATAACTAATGTGGTAAGGATTGAGATGATTTCTTCTATAAACATTTTTTCTACAATCATGTATATTTATGGAGTTGTATGAAAAAATTATGAAAATTATAAATCATGGTTCTATATGCTACTTAGACCGAGAAACTTTGAGATGGTCAACTCAAATCAATGCAACAACTTTTGTTGCAACATGTTTCTGTAAACCATGCAGAAGATATGAATATTCAAAATCTTGATGATTTTTTAATGCAAATATGTAGCATAATCATAAAAGTCCTTTTATCACAACTCTACAATGGTAATCACAGTCTAACTTTGTACTTCTTCCAATATAGCAAACAAAAAAATAAGGTAAAAAACATTCAATACGGGAACAATATCATATATTTCTTCCCCAAGATTCACTTGGTATAAAAGAACCATAAGTTGTAAACAAAAGTTTCTATAAAGAATGCAATAACAATCAAACATAAGTTGAGTGCAACACATTTCACAAGACATAATTGATGAATATGTTTGTAATGTTATATATATATATATATATATATATATATATATATATATATATATATATATATATATATATATATATATATATATATATATATATATATATATATATATATTACTTGTTAAAATTATAGTAAATTGATAAAAACTTATTTATATTGCTCAATTGCACGTCATAGGAAAACATAATTTCCATAATTGTCATACATTGTCAACAAATGGCATAAAAAGTACGTGACTTCTATGGTGTGTTAGTATGGTGTTAATATATGTACAAAAGCATATGTGTTAGTCTAAACCTGTGATTTGCTATGAATATTGTGCATTTCTTAGCTCAAAATATTTTATATAGCTTTTGGCAGCTTAAATCGATGCAATAATTTCTTTTTGCAACATGTTTCTTTAAATCATGCAGGAGATATGAATATTCAAAATCTTGATACTTTTTCAATGCAAATTTGTAGCATAATCATATAAGTTATTTTGTCACAATGTTTACAGCGGTATTCGTTGTCTAACCCTGTATTTCTTCTAACATAGCCAACATAAACAGATGGGAAAAAATATTCAATGTGGGAAACATAATCATATATTCCTTTAGCGGCATTCACTTGATATACTAAAACAACCATAAGTTGTAAAAAAAAAAAAATCTACAAAAACTGAAATATCAATTATGACAAACACGTAGGTTGAGCGCACCATATTATACAAGACACAATTGGTGAAAACATTTTTAATGTTATATTTTTTTTCTTGTTAAAATTATAGTAAATTGGTAAAAAATTATTTATATTCTTCTATTGTACATCCATGGAAATGTGATTTTCATATTTTCTATACATTGTCAACAAATAGAATAAAAAGTATGTGACTCTTATGGTGTGTTGGGCTAGTGTTGATAGATGTACAATTTACCTATGGTTGGTGTGTCATCAAAACGGGCCTCATATGCTCTGGCCATGGCGAAGGTTTCCATTAACGTAGCAGGTCGGTGAAATTGCAATTCCCGTCTCAAATGCTTTTTCAGTCCCGTAATGAAAAAACTGACCAGTAGTGATTCGGAGATATCATTGACCTTGTTCATCAATTCTTCAAACTGGGCTTGAAAATCAGCTACAGAGCCGGTTTGAGTTAATTTGGAGAGTTCACCTTCAATGTCTTCGTACTGAGTTGGACCGAAGCGGTGGCGAACAGCGGTGAGAAAAATTGGCCACGATGGTAACAAATTGTTACGTGTTGCCCATTGGAACCAGCCAGCAGCGCGTCCGTCAAGATGGAAGGCTACAATCTGAAGTCGGGACTCTTCCAAAGTTTCGTGGAAGTTGAAGAAAGCTTCAATCTGGAAAATCCAATCCAATAGATTGGAACCATCAAAACGTGGTATGTTTAATTTCAACGCACGTGACGTCTGCCCGACAAATGCATTCTGTGGTTGTTTTTTGCCTTCGACGTGTAAGTTTGCGACCTTCGAATCAACTTCTACCAGGTGTTGGTGGAGTGTGGAATGAACTGACTCGGTATGGAACTCGAGTAATTCGCGAAACTTTATCATCTGTGCATCGATATTGGATTGAAGGGTGCTCATAAGCTCAGTTGTGTCCATGATGAAAGCACCAATGATACACTCTGCTGCAGAATGCTCAAAGGTTTTAACACTCTTCGAGTGAGTGTCCACTCCTCAGAAAATTAAGGGAAAGAGAATAATAGAATTTGGGGGAAAAAGGATTTTGAAAAATTTTATTCTGTTCTGTTTTGATTACATCATAGCTATTAAAAGGAATTGGGTGCTAACAATCAAGCAAAAATTAGGGAAATAAAACAGGAATTAAACTAATAATTTGCAGCAGAATTTCAGGAATTAATTTGAGCATATCAGGATCTTCTAATTTTGTCCGCAGACATAATTTGAGCATATTAGGATCTTCTAATTTTGTCCGCAGACATAATCAGTCATCCACACTGGCTTCTTTCTTGCTCGTTTCCTTACTATTGGGTTTCCACTGGTTGGTTTGTATCAGTTTTGTTGTGATTGACGTGCATTTCTTACATGAGAACAATTTTATAACTTTTGGGAGTTTTAATTATATAAATTGTCTAGTGAATGTTGGTGAGGAAATATGTGGTTACTTTTTTCATTTTGAATGAGCTCTACGATCCTTCTTGATCGATGAAGTTTGAGGAATTATAGGAATAGATGTTGAATATCATTACAGACGTGGTAAATATTGATATGATTTCTTTTGTAAATATTTTTCTCTAGTCATAAAAAGTTTTGGATTGTATGAAAAAATTATGAAGATTATAAATTTTGGTTTGTCTCATGCTTAGACCGAGAAGCTTTGAGATGGTCAATGCAAAAATATGCAACAATTTTATTTTTTTTCAACATGTTTCTCTAAACCGCGTAGGAGATATGAAGATTCAAAATGTTGACAATTTTTTTATGGAAATCTTTAACATAATCATATAATTTATTTCATCACAATGTTTGCAGCGCTATTTGTCGTCTAATCTTTTATTTCCTTCACAATATTACTTCTTCAACATTCACTTGATATGACAAAAACAACCATAAGTTGTAAAAAAATTATACAAAGAATGCAATAACAATCATGACAAATACATGGGTTGAGCACAAAACATTTAACAAGACATGATTGGTGAATACCTTTGAAATGTTATATATTTTTTTCCTGTTAAAATTATACTAAATTGATTAAAAAAGTATTTATATTATTTTATTGCACATCATGATTGCTATATATTGTCAACAAAATTCATAAAGAGTAGGTGATTCTTAAGTTGCATTAGTTTGGTGTTAATAGACATATAAAAGTATTAACACGTCATAGCTTGTGATGTGTTACTCTAAACCTTTAATTTGTTGTGATTGTTGTGTATTTCTTAACTCAAAATATTTTATATAGCTTTTGGTAGCTTTAGTTATATTAAGTGTCAAGTGAATGTTGGTGAGAAATTAATTATTTGGTGATATTTCTTATATTGAATTGTTCTAAGATCCTTCTTTATCAGCAAAGTTTGAGGATTATTTGATTAGATGTTGAATATCATTACCGGCTTGGTAAGGATTGATACGACTTCTTTTGTAAATATTTATCTACAATCATATAAAACTATAAAACTATGGAGTTATATGAAAAATTTTTGAAGATTATAAAACTTGGTTGTTGTCTTCTGCGTAGATCGAAAAACTTTGAGATTGTCACTTCAAATCAATGCAATAATTTTTTTTTTTTGCAACATGTTTCTTTGAACCATGTGGGAGATACGAAGATTCAAAATGTTGATATTTTTTTTCATGCAAATCTGTAGCATAATCATATAATTCTTTCATCAAAATGTCTATAGGTTGTCTAACCTTGTATTTCTTCCAACACAGTCAACATAAAAAGATGAGAAAAAACATTCAATATGGGAAACATGACATAATACTCCTTTCCCACCATTCACTTTGTATAACTAAAAAAACATAGGTTGTAAAAAAAACCATTCTACAAAGAATGTAATAACAATCACTGCAAATACATAGGTTGAGCGCAAGACATTTCACAATAAATGATTTTTTTTTGCTTGTTAAATTTATAGTAAATTGATTATATTGTTCTATAGCACATCATAGGCAATGTAATTTCAATAATTGTTATACATTGTTAACAAATAGCATAATTTGTATGTTGCACTTGTAGTCCGTTAGTCTAGTGTTAATAGATGTACATAAGCATTAACGAGTCATATCTTGTGATATGTGTTGCTCAAAACCTATTTTTCTTGTGGTTGTTATGCATTACTTAGTTGAAATATTTTTAAACTTTTAGTAGCTTTAGTCATATCATGTGTCAAGTGAATGATGGTAAGGAAGTATGGTTGATCTTGCTCATTTTGAATGAGCTCTATGATCCTGCTTGTTTGATAAAGTTTGAATAGTTATTAGATTAGATGTCAAATACCATTATGTTAGAAAAGGAGGCTGAGATCAAGAGGGGGGGGGGTGAATTGATCTTTAAAGGATTTTTGCAATTTACAAATTATCTATTTCAAATATTAAGAGTTCTGACCAATTCTTGAATCAACCAAAACAAACAATCAAAATAAAGGCAACAACAGAATTAAAGAGAGTAAGGCTTAGAGAAATACAACCAAGATTTATACTGGTTCGCCCAATCCCAGGGCTACGTCCAGTTCTCAGCCAAATTCCAGCTGAGTTCCACTAGATTGAATGTTTTACAGATTCCAATCACACACTCAATCTACCACAAGAACCAAAATTCCAGTCCGTGCACCTAAACCTTCATCAAGAACCAACTTCCATTTCTTGAACCACCTTGCAGCCAAATTCCAACCATAGAAACTAGTGCCCACACTTCTAGACACCCACAATAAAGTAATGAAATATAAAGAAACAAAGAGAAGAAACTAGAACACTCAAACCCGGATTATGAAGCTCTGCAGAATGAGTTTCTTCACAAAAGAAATACAGAAATTGCCTCAAGAAAGAACTTTGAAAAACTTCACAAAACTTGCATGATTCTTTCTTGAAAGTAGCTCTTATGATTGCTTGATTGATTGCTCAAAGGTTTATATTAAAAGACTCAAGCAATCCTGTTTATATAGAGAATTGTTCTAACTGTTGGTTTAATTAATCTGTTAAAACAATCTTTTAATCTGTTAAAAGTCTTGAATTAATCTGTTAAAACTTCTTTTAATCTGTTAAAATGTTCTTGATCATTTTTCATATTTGTTTTAACTGATGCGACATCGTTTCAATCGATTAAAACACTTTGTAAAAAATCCTTTAAGTTATTTTAGTCGATTAATTAGCCTTTTAATCGATTAAAATTTTGCTTGAATATTTTCATAAAACTTTCTAAGTAATTTTAACTGATAACAGTCTGTTTTAATCGATTTAAACACTTTGTAAAAAATCTCTTAATTGTTTTAATCGATTAATTCGCGTTTTAATCGATTAAAATCCTGCCAAATATTTTTATAAAACTATCTAAGTGATTTTAACTAATAACACATCGATTAAAATTCTGACAGAGCTTCTTTCAAAATCTTTCAAGTGGTTTTAATTGATTAATTTGCATTTACATCGATTAAAATACTGACAGAACATCTTTCAAAACACTTCAAGTTATTTTAATCGATTATTTTGAGTTTGTATCGATTAAAATACTGCCAGAACACTTTCAAAACATTTTAAGTCATTTGAATCGATTATTTCGAATCTATATCAGTTAAAATACTGGCAGAAGGTTTTCAAAAACTCCTTTAATGAAAACAATAGATTAATTCAAAGATATATCGATTAAAATAGTTCCAGTGAATATTTTAAAAGGTTTTAATCGATTATTTCGAAAACCTATCAGTTAAAAACCTGTTATGTAAGTGTTAAGAACATTTTAACTGATAAAGTTCATATAATATCAGTTAAAACAATTATTTAAAAACCATTTAACCGATTACTTTGGTTTTTAACAGATTAAACATGTTTAGAGGCATTTTAAAAATCTTTTAAATGATGAAACCTCATGTAGCAGAAAGATATGAATGATTATACCTATGTATAGATGCAGACTCACTAATCACTTTACCCTTTTAACCAAGTAACCTTTGACTTCAACAGAATAGCCTTTGACTTCATTTGACTTCATAAAATCAATAAGATCTTCGTTTTATCAAATGATTCAATAAGATCTTCATCACTTTCGGTCTCCCCCTATTTGATGAAGACAAACACCTCTTTTGAATAATATCTCTTTGAACGATTCTGCAGAAGAAGTCACTTGAATATATAGATTAGTGAGTATTCAAAATTAATCATTTCTCCCCCTAAATAGTGAGTATATAAAAATCAATCATTTCTCCCCCTTTGACTTCATCAAAAATAAGGAAGAGAGGAGTAAAATAAGCAATATGCATGGCATGTAACAAAATTTATATTTAAAACAACAAAAAATCATGATACTAATGAGATGTATTATTCATTTAAAGACCAATTAAAGTTGATCAAAACTTATCTTCGTTAACACGTTTGTAATGAACACAATATACACATGTAAAGATAAGGGAACCATGCTTTAGTAACATGTTACAAGAACAACCATTAACTAAAGCCTTTAATTTTCTTTCCAGACTAATAATCGATTAAAAACAGGACATAATCGATTAAATTGTTCTTGTTACTGATTTTAATTGATACAAATAATGTTTTAATCGATTAAAACAGTAATGAAAGATGAAGTTTAAAAACTTGAGTTCATTTAATCGATTAAAATGGTATGAAATTTTTTTTGTAAAGTAATTTTAATCAATTAAAGCTCGTTTATATTAATTAAAATACTTAGAAATAGGAACTAAGTGATGTTTGATGTATTTAAAATTCCTAATTCAATTTGGATTTAAAAAAAGCGGTTATTACAAGATGTTTAGTGACAAAGTCAACTAATTTGATTAAGTTTTAACCAAAAGATAGAATAAAATCAGAGTAAAGCATCTTATGAAGTGAATTTAATTGATGTAAATCAATTTTAGTTGATACAGATTCATGATATATGGTTTTTAATCGGTTAATTCATGAATTAATCGATTAAAACAATACGAATTTCCTATGTAAATGTTTCTATAAATGAATTTAATCGATGAAATCGATTTTGTATCAGTTAAAACTATCAGATTTATGTTATTGATTTCAATCTAGGGTCTCTAATTTAAAACTAAATAGCTGATATCATATAAAAGATAGTTGATCGAAGATCAGTCAATATTACAGACCATAATAGAGAATAAAAGTGACAGAAAATAAGGAAAGCATGAAACAAAAACATAAAAAGATAGAAAGGACCCTTCTTGATGATACTCAATCATCCCAATTTCCCTGGTTTAGCTGCATATCCTCCAATTTGGTATAAATGTCAGCAATCTGATTTCCTATGTTGGAGAATTGTGTGTTTATCTATTAGAAATGTTGGTAAGTCATTTGCATGTGTTTCTTCTGATTTTCTTGTAATGAGGACATTTGAGAAAGCATAGTCCTTTCAAATTGAGAAAGAGGAGTCCCCCGGTCAGGCTGCTCAATATAGGGTATGATCTTCATATTCTTATATGAGGTTTCCCCACCAGTGGACTCGGGAACCTCAGCAACTAGAGGAGAAGAAATTGGATCAGCTTCTTCTTCAACATCATCCTCATCTTCAGACATACCAGCCTCATCTTTGGAGATCCATTCATCATCAATTTTGATGAACCCCTTTTTTCGTAGAGTAGAATCATCAGTTTCGTTTGAAGCTTTAGGGGTCTCCACACTTTCTCCTACAAGGTCAACTTCAAAATATCTAAAGAAATTGTTAATCAACATGGCATATGGCAGTTTGTAATCGGATAACCTTTTTGCTTTCAACATGTGATCCTTGATTACATATACCTAGTTGACTCGAATATTATTTCAAATGCAGTACATGAGGGCAAGGTCACCCTCATTTAGCAAAGCATGGTTGCTCCCCCTGGGAGTGAGTATCCATGCAACAATGAAGGCCAACAGCCTAGGTTCAAGCATCAGTTTACCAGCATTTAAAATTCTTACCGAATCAGTTGGGTCTTTGAGGCAGGATCTGAAGAATTATATTTTATTGAAATCTGGTAGATCAGAGACATTTCCTCTGGATACTTTAACACCACTATCTTTGAGGCCAACAACTTCTTCCCAAACAGAAGGAGTGATTTCCATATTAACTCCTTTTACCTGAAATTTGATTGTAGACTCATTCACTGTTAGATTGGAGTAGAAAACACAAACCAAATCAGGTTGTATATTTCCAGTATACTCCATGAAAGTTTTTAGTTTCTGACTTTTCAGCTTTCTTCTTAGGGCTGTAAAACCTTCTTCATCAAGCCATTTGAACTTGATGAACTTGGGAATAACAATTTGCTTCTGACTGAATTCAGCAATGAAGATGTTCATTCTGTCAATATCTCCATCGAACCAAGCTTCTAAATGACCACCAGGATTGGCAGCGGAGGAAGATTCTCCTTTATGTTTCTTCCTAGATTTTGCTCTTTTAAACATTTGTCTTTGGAATTCAAGAAGAGAACCAAAACCAAGAGAAGAAAGAAGAAATTTTGTTGAACCAGAAAATGAAAGTGAGAAAAGAGTGAAGAATGATAATCTCAAGTGTACAGAACCATGGGTTTCAGATTTCAAATTTGTAAATTGAAGTCCAATTGACAGAACCTGCAAAGTTACAACTTTAAATGCATATGTCCCCTTGACCGAAGGCAGAGGCGCAGGTTTCTGGACAATGGGTACATCAGCTATTTTGTTCCTTGGATAAGTATTGACTTGGTCAAAATGGTACAGTAGATGCACTTGCAGAATTTGATAAACAATAAATCTTGGAAATTAGACCTTGATTAGCTGAAAATTTTCCAATTGACTGTAATTAAAATGATTTCTAAGAATGAATTAATCGATTAATCAACAAATTAACCAATTAATTTGATCTTGAATATTAGGATTGAAAAAGCAACAGTGAAATAATCGATTAAAGCAGAAAAAAATTGATTAAATGTGTACTTGTATATGTTTAATGAAATGATCACGAATTTTAATCGATTAAACCGAAAAAGAATCGATTAATTTTAACCCTTTAATGATTTTAACTGATGTAAATTCTTTTTAATCGATTAAAACAGACTATACTAAAAATTCGAGAACATTTTAATCGATTAATTCGTATTTTAATCGATTAAAAATGTACTGGAAAACTTTTTCGGTATTCTCTATAAGTGAAATTAATCGATTAAAATAATTTTATATCAATTAAAATACTTATTCCATGAATCCAGAATCAATATTTGTTGATTAGGTACCAAAGAACTTCCAGATTTTGTTCCTACAAAACAAATTTAACATATATCTGGTACCTTTTTTATAATCATTTGGTCCAATCAAGTTATTTGAAATGAATTCTTGGGAATCCACTTCATTCTACCTCTTGGTATAACATACTTCTTGATTCTACAAAATTTAACAAAATGACCTCTTTTCATACAATAAAAGCATTTAATAACAGATGATGAGTATGATTTTCTATTTCCAACAGTTTTTCTGGTTTTCTTGCTAGATGTAAATCCAATGCCAGATTTGTCAAAAATAAGTTTTTGTGACCCAAGAAGAACATCAAGATTAGCTTGACCTTGTGTAAATTTAGAATCAGTTTGTAACAAAAAATCAATCTTCTTTTGTAAATCTGGACAATTATTGCATGGTTTATTACATAAACAATCAGAATTATCATGGATTAATTTTATGAAATCAAGATCAGTTTCATCTTCAAGAATTTTCTTTTCAAGAGAATTGACTCTATTTTCTAGCCAATTGTTCATGCCTTTTAACCTATCATTTTCTTTTTGAAGTTTCTTGGTTTCTTCATGCATTTCATTAAATGCTTCTTGTAATGAATTATAATTCTCAAAATTAGAAGAAGAGTTAGAACTTACATTGCTGGTTTGATAATTCTAGTTAGCCATTAGACACAAATTAACTTCTTCATCATCAGAATTTTCTGTTGATGAGGTATCATTGTCATCCCATGCTATATATGCTCTTCTTTTGATCTTTTCTTCTTTCTTGTCATTGTGTTTATTCTTTTCTGGACACTCCATTCTTACATGACCCTGCTTACCACAACCATAACACTTATAGTTAAAAAAATTAGATTTATTTTCATACCTTTTGTGTTTTTCTTTATCTTAAATCTTTCTCTTGAGAAACTTGTTAAAATTTTTGACTAGTAGTCCAAGATTTTCACTTTCTTCCTCTGATTCTTGATCTTTTTCTTAAACTTTGAGTGTTATGCTTCTACCTTTCTTTTCAGAGATTTCTTGCTCATTGAATCTGTTAATTTTCATCTCATGTTCTCTGAGTTTTCCAAATAAGGAGGTTGTTATCATGATGGATAAGTCTTTTGACTCTAATATTGCTGTGACCTTAGGCTGCCAAGACCTGTCAAGACATTTCAAAACTTTTATATTTAATTCTTGTTTATCAAAAGTCTTACCTAAGGCCATTAGATGGTTGATGATGAGTGAAACGTTTCTGCACATCTGCAATACTTTCTCCGGTTTGCATTTTAAACAGCTCATATTCTCTTATGAGAGTATGCTTTCTAGCTCTCTTAACATCAGTCGTTCCTCATGAGTAACCTCAAGGACTTCCCATATTTCCTTGGCAGATTTGCATTGAGAAACCCTAAAAAACTCATCCATGTTTAGTGCAGAAGTAATTATGTTTTTAGCAGTACAATCACTTTGAACTTTTCTTTTCTCTTCATCATTTAAACTAGACCATTCTTTTTCTATAATTAATGGACCATTAACAATTACATCCCAAACATTTCTATCAATAGATTCAATAAAGATCTTCATCCTAATCTTCCAAAATGGATAATCTGAACCATAAAACAGTGGAGGTCTATTAATAGAAGCTCCCTCAGAAAAAGGTAATTTGTTTTTAGCCATGAAAGATTTGGACCGAAAGTCTTGAGTAAATTTCAAGAACCTTGTTCTTGATACCAATTGTTAGAAAAGGAGGTCGAGATCAAGAGGGGGAGTGAATTGATCTTTGAAATATTTTCGCAATTTACAGATTATATCTATTTCAAAGATTAAGAGTTCTGACTAATTCTTGAATCAACAAAAACAAACAATCAAAATAAAGGCAACAACAGAATTAAAGAGAGTAAGGTTTAGAGAAATACAACCAAGATTTATACTGGTTCACCCAATCCCAGGACTACGTCCAGTTCTCGGCCAAATTCCAGCTGAGTTCCACTAGATTGAATGTTTTACAAATGACAGATTTCAATTACACACCCAATATACCACAAGAACCAAAATTCCAGTCCTTGCACCTAAACCTTCACCAAGAACCAACTTCCAATTCTTGAACCACCCTGCAGCCAAATTCCAGCCACAGAAACCAGTGCCCACACTTCCAGACACCCATAATATAGTAATGAAATGTAAAGAAACAAAGAGAAGAAACTAGAACACTCAAACCCGGATTATGCAGCTCTGCAGAATGAGTTTCTTCACAAAAGAAATACAGAAATTACCTCAAGAAAGAACTTTGAAAAACTTCACAAAACTTGCATGATTTTTTCTTGAAAGTAGCTCTTATGATTGCTTGATTGATTGCTCAAAGATTTATATTAAAAGACTCAAGCAATCCTATTTATATAGAGAATTGTTCTAACTGCTGGTTTAATTAATCTGTTAAAACAATCTTTTAATCTGTTAAAAGTCTTGAATTAATCTGTTAAAATTTCTTTTAATCTGTTAAAATGTTCTTGATCATTTTCCATATTTTTTTTAACTGATGCGACATTGTTTCAATCGATTAAAACCCTTTGTAAAAAATCCCTTAAGTTGTTTTAATCGATTAATTCGCCTTTTAATCGATTAAAATTCTGCCAAATATTTTCATAAAACTTTCTAAGTGATTTTAATCGATAATGATCTGTTTTAATCGATTAAAACACTTTGTAAAAAAGCTCTTAGTTGTTTTAATCGATTTATTCGCATTTTAATCGATTAAAATCCTGCCAAATATTTTTATAAAACTATCTAAGTGATTTTAACTGATAACACATCGATTAAAATTCTGACAAAACTTCTTTCAAAATCTTTCAAGTGGTTTTAATCGATTAATTCGCATTTACATCAATTAAAATACTGACATAACATCTTTCAAAACACTTCATGTTATTTTAATCGATTATTTCGAGTTTGCATCGGTTAAAATACTGCCAGAACACTTTCAAAACATTTAAAGTCATTTTAATCGATTATTTCGAATCTATATCAGTTAAAATACTGGCAGAAGGTTTTCAAAAACTCCTTTAATAAAAACAATCGATTAATTCGAAGATATATCAATTAAAACAGTTCCGGTGAATGTTTTAAAAGGTTTTAATCGATTATTTCGAAAACCTATTAGTTAAAAACCTGTTGTGTAAGTGTTAAGAACATTTTAACTGATAAAGCTCATATAAGATCAGTTAAAAAAATTACTTAAAAACCATTTAACCGATTACTTTGGTTTTTAACAGATTAAACACGTTTAGAGGCATTTTTTCAAAATATTTTAAATGATGAAATCTCATGCAGCAGAGAGATATGAATGATTATACCTATATATAGATGCAGACTTACTAATCACTCTACCCTTTTAACCAAGTAACCTTTGACTTCAACAGAATAGCATTTGACTTCATCAAATCAATAAGATCTTCGTTTTATCAAATGATTCAATAAGATCTTCATTACTTTGACAGACGTGATAATGGTTGATATGACTCTTTTTATTTTGTAAATATTTATCTACAGCCATAAAAAGTTTTGGAGTTGTATGAAAAAATTATGAAGATTATACATTTTGGTTGTTATCTCTTGCTTAGACAGAGAAACTTTGAGAAGGTTAGTTCAAAACTATGCCACAATTTTTTTTCTTTTGCAACATGTTTCTCTTAACCACGTAAGAGATATGAAGATCCAAAGTCTTGACAATTTTTTCATGCAAATCTTTAGTCATCATATAAGTCCTTGGGTCACAATGTCTACAATGGTATTCAATGTCTAACCAAGTATTTCTTCCAACACAACCAACATAAAAAAATGGGAAAACATTAAATATGGGAAAATAAACATATATTCCTTTTCTAGCATTCATTTGGTATAACTAAAACAACCATAAGTTATATATATATATATATATATATATATATATATATATATATATATATATATATATATATATATAGAAAAACAATTCTACAAAGAATGCAATAACAATAAAGGAAAACATAGGTTGAGCGCAACACATTTCACAAGACATGATTACTGAATACTTTATAAGGTTCTATTTTCTAATGCTTGTTGAAATTATAAAAATTTAATAAAAAAATATTTATATTTTTTATTGTTCATCATAGGTAATGTAATTTGCACAACTGCAATACATTATAAGAGTAAGTGACTCTTATGGTGCGTTGGTTTGGTGTTAATAGTCTTAGAAATGTTATATCTTGTCATATGTGTTGCTCTAAACTTGTGTTTTGATGTGATTGTTGTGCATTTCTTAGTTCAAAATATTATATTATTTTTAGTAGCTTTAGTTATATAAAGTATCAAGTGAATGTTGGTGAGGACATATGTGGTCATCTAGCTCATTTTGAATGAACTTTAAGATCCTTTTTAATCGATAAAGTTTGAAGAATTATTGGATTAGATATTGAATACCATTATCGACGAGGTAACAATTGATATGATTTTTCTGTAAATATTTTTCTCAAATCATGTTAAGTTTTAAAGTTGTATGAAAATATTATTAATATTATAAATCTTGGTTCTTGTCTCTTGCATAGATCAAGAAACTTTAAGATAGTTTATTCAAATCGATACAATAGTTTTTTTTTTTTTTCATCATGTTTCTTTGAACCACATAGGAGGCATGAAGATTCAAAATCTTGATAATTTTTTATCCAAGTATGTAGCATAATCATACAAGTCTTTTGGTCACAACGTTTGTGGTGGTATTTGTTGTGTAACCTTGTATATCTTCCAATATAGCCAACATAACAAGATACGAAAAAACATTTAATATGGAAAATATAACCATATATTCATTCCCTAACATTCATTTGGCATAACTAAAACAATCATAAGTAATAAAAAAAAAATCTACAATGAATGCAATAACATTCACACAAAAAACATAGGTTGAGCGCAACACATTTCACTAGAAATGATTAGTGAACACTTTTGTATTGTTATATATGTTTTGTGTGCTAAATTATAGTGAATTGATTAAAAATTATTTAAATTGTTCTATTGCATATTATAGGTAATGTAATGTCTATAATTGTTATACATTGTTAACAAATAGCATAAAGTGTATGTTACTCTTATGGTGCATTACTCTGGTGTTAATAGATGTACAAAATTATTATTGAGGCATATTTTGTGAAATGTGTTGCTCAAAACCTGTGTTTACTATAATTGTTGTGTATTTCTTAGCTTAAAATATTTTATATATCTTTTGGCGGCTTTAGTTATATCAAGTGTCAAGTGAATGTTGGTGGAGAAATATATGGTAATTTTGTTCATCTTGAATGTGCTCTAAGTCATCTCGTTACAATGTCTATAATAGTATTTATTGTCTAACCCAATATTTCT
Organism: Sphenostylis stenocarpa; assembly: GCA_963425845.1. Classification (NCBI taxonomy): domain Eukaryota; kingdom Viridiplantae; phylum Streptophyta; class Magnoliopsida; order Fabales; family Fabaceae; genus Sphenostylis; species Sphenostylis stenocarpa. The sequence continues at coordinate 7,465,952 of OY731401.1, forward strand.
TGCAACAAAGTTAACATAGAGAAAACATTAAATATGAGAAATATAATCATATATTCTTTCACTAGCATCCACTCGGTATAACTAAAACAACCATAAGTTGTAAAAAAACAAATTGCTACAAAGAATACAATAACAATTATGATAAACACATAGGTTGAGCGCAACACATTTCACAAGACATGATTGATGAATACTTTTGCAATATTATATTTGTTTTGCTTGTTAAAATTATTGTACATTGATAAAAAAATTACTTATATTTTCCTGTTACACATCATAGATTATGTAATGTCCATAATTGTTATACATTATTAACAAATAGCATAAAAAGTTTGTGACTCTTACGGTGCATTAGTTTCAAGTTAATAGACATATAAAATTATTAACGAGTCATATGTTATGATATCTGTTGCTTAAACTTGTGTTTTGTTGTACATTTCTTAGCTAAAAACATTTTCTATAACAATTGGTAACAGTAGTCATTAGTGGTGGATCTTCTTGGGAGCTGAGGGAGGTCGTGGCCCTCCCCAAAGTTTTTAAATTTCCATGTAATTTATGATTTTGGTCCCCCCAAACTTAATGATCATTTAATATATTTACTTATATATTTACAATTTTATTCTCTCATCACTCTTAATTCTCATATAATTTATGATTTTGTCCCCTCAAACTTAATGATTATTTAATATATTTATTTATACATTTACAATTTTATTCTCTCACATTTTCATCTTCTTTCACCCTTTTATATTTATTTATTATTTATTAATAATATATTATTTTGGCCCCCCAAAATCAATGATCAAGATCCGCCACTCGTAGTCATATCAAGTGTCAAATAAAAATTGGTGAGTTAATATGTGGTCATTTTGCTCATTTTGAATGTGCTCTAAGATGTTTCTTGACTGGTAAAGTTTGACAAATTAGTGGATTGGGTTTGAAATAGCGTTACTAACATGGTAAGGATAGATACGGTTTCTTCCGAAAATACTTTTCTACAACCATGTAAATTTATGAAGTTGTATGAAGAATTAAGAAGATTATAAATCTTGGTTCTTTCCTACTTAGACTGAGAAGCTTTGAGATGGTCAATTCAAATCAATGCAATAGGTTTTTTGCAACATTCTCTAAACCATGCAAGAGATATGAAGTGTGTGTCGAGTGAATTTTCAAAATTTGATGTCAAATTTGTGAGCGAGTCTCTTTATATGAATTATAACTTAATGACAAAATATAATCTTTATAATTTATTTATATAATGATATAAAATACTTTTTTTCTTTATTTTATATCATTATATAAATTAATTATAAAGATTATATTCTATATTATTATAAATAAATTATAAAGATTTTATTCTATTATTAAATTACAAATTCATATAAAGAGACTCGCTCACAAATTTAACATCAAATTTTGAAAACCCACTTGTCACACACTTTCACTCTCGAGCGCGCTCTCACATCCAACATATAAATATATTTATATTTGTATTTATATATTTTATATTTATATATTTACATGGATATACATTTTTATTTGTATATAAATATAATATATGTATAAGTTATTATTAGAAAATCCTAGTAGCTTAGTGGTTGGAGATCAGCCTTCGATTCTAAGGTACTGGGTTCGAATCTTGTCAGTGACAATTCTCTTAATTTTATAAAAACTTAAGTAGAAAGACCGATGTTAAAAGTGATTTCTGTACTAGTGATGTTCTCTAAACCATGCAAGAGATATGAAGATTTAAAATCTATATATTTTTTTCATATAAATCCGTACCACAATCATATAAGTCCTTTTGTCACAATCTTTGCAATGTTATTCATTATTTAACCCTAAATTTCTTTCAACATAGCCAACATAAAAAGATGGGAAGAAACATTCAATGTGGAAAACATAACGAGTCATATCTTGTGATATGTGTTGCTCTAAACCTGTGTTTTGTTGTGATTGTTATGCATTTCTAAACCTAAAACATTTTATATAGCTTTTAGTCGCTTAAGTTATATCAAGTGTCAAGTGAATTTTGGTGAAGAAATGTGTGGTCATCTTGCTCACTTTGAATGTGCTCTAAGATCCTTCTTGACTAGGAATTATGAGGAATTATTGGATTGGATGTTGAATACCAATACTAATGTTGTAAGGATTTATATGATTTCTTTTGTAAAAAATTTTCTCCAATCATGTAAAGTTATGGATTTGTATGAAAAATTATGAAAATTGTAAATTTTGGTTCTTGTCTCCTACTTAGATTGAGAAACTTTGAGATGGTAAATTCAAATCGATGCAATAATTATTTTGCAACATGTTTCTATGAACCATGTAGGAGATATGAAGAGTTAAAATCTTGATAATTTTGCCATACAAATATGTAGGATAATCGTATAAGTTCTCTCGTAACAATATCTGTAATGGTATTCGTTGTCTAACCCAATATTTCTTCCAAAATAGACAACATAAAAAGATGGGATAAAACATTCAATATGGGAAACCTAACTATATATTGTTTCACTAACATTCACTTGGTTTAACTAAAACAACTATAAGCTTTAAAAAATAAATTTGCTACAAATAATACAACAACAATCACGACAAACACATAGGTTAAGTGCATCGCACTTCACAAAACATGAGTGGTGAATACTATTGTAATATTTTATTAGTTTTTCTTGTTAAAATTATAGTACATTGATAAAAAAAATATATTTTAATGGTTATGTTGTTCATCGTAGGTAATGTAAAGTTCATATTTGCTATACATGGTCAACAAATAGAATATAGAGTATGTTGAATATATAAGAAATAGAGTTTGGGATTAATCTCCCTTGTGTATAAATCACACATAGGGTAGTCTATTTATAGTAGAGAGATACAACTAAAAGAGTAACTGAAAGTAACAGAATAAACAAAAGATATTGTTTGATATTGTGGTTAACAATATCTAACAATATCAAATAATATCTAAACAATATATAACACTCCCCTCAAGCTGGAGCATACAAATCGTATGTGCCAAGCTTGTTATAAATATAATCAATTCTAGGACCCCGTAAAGATTTAGTAAAAATATCTGCTAACTGATCACTTGAGTTAACAAACTCAGTATTGATGTCTCCAGACATAATCTTTTCTCGAATGAAATGACAGTCAATCTCAATGTGTTTGGTCCTCTCATGAAAGACAGGATTAGAACTAATATGAAGAGCAGCCTGATTGTCACACACAAGTGACATTTGAGTGACATCTCCAAATTGTAACTCTCTAAGCAATTGCTTGAGCCAAACAAGTTCACAAGCAGTTGAGGCCATAGCTCTATATTCTGCTTCTCCACTAGATCTTGCCACAACACTTTATTTCTTACTTTTCCATGAGACCAAGTTACCACCAATGGAGACACAATATCCAGATGTAGATCTTCTATCCGAAGGAGATCCTGCCCAATCAGCATCTGAGTAGCAAACAACTCTTGTATGGTTATTAGAATCATATAACAATCCTTTTCCAGGAGATCCTTTAATATACTTTAAGATACGAATGAATGCATTCCAATGATCTTCACATGGGGAATTAAGAAATTGGCTTACCACACTGACTGCAAAGGAAATGTCAGGACAAGTAACTGTAAGATAATTCAATTTTCCAACCAATCTTCTATACTGCTCAGGATCAGGTATAAGCTCCCCCTAATTTGGTAGAAGTTTAGTATTGGGATCCATGGGCGTATCAACAGACTTTGAATTCATCAACCCAGTTTCCTCCAAAATATCCATAGCATACTTCCTCTGAGATATAACAATACCATCATTGGACTGTGTCACCTCAATACCTAAGAAATATCTAAGTTTGCCAAGATCTTTGGTTTGAAAATGGTGACAGAGATGTTATTTCAACTGAGAGATGTCATGGTTGTCACTACCTGTAAGAACGATGTCATCAACATATACTATCAAGTAAACACATCCAGCACTTGAGTGTCGATAAAAGACAGAGTGATCTGTTTCACACCTAGTCATACCAAATTATTGAACAATCTTACTAAACTTTCCAAACCAAGCCCTAGGAGACTGTGTAACATCCAGTATTTCTCAAAAATATTTCATTAATATAATAAAATATTTTGTCATTAACTTTAATAAAATGGTATTATGAGTTATTTTAAGACTTGATAATTTTTTAAGATATTAATAAATAATATATATATATATATATTATTATGAAATTTTTAATAGAGTGAAATAGATAAATTTAGATTTGAGTTTAAAATGAAGTAATAATAATAATAAGAGTAATATCATTAAGCAAAATTAGTAATATAATTTTTCATTGATGAAAGGATTTAATTGGTAAGTGAAAAAGTAAGTGAGGGTAATTTTGGAAAGGAGGTTAAATTTAAAGAAGAGAAAAACCAATTTTCTTTCTCACTTACGGAAGCCATTTTGGTAGCACGGGAGGAAGAAGAGAAGCTTGATTTTGCTTGCCCACACCATCTTGGTTCATCCTTTTTGAAATTAAGAGTAAGATCCATGAAATTAAAGCATTGGATTTCAATATTATCTCCTAAAATCTTCTTAATCTCAAATATATGGTCATTTTGATGCTTATAGGAGACAAACTTTTCTTGAACTAAGGATCTCTATTTTCTTGTTTGAAAGCTTCATTTGAGGTAAGGAGAGTCTTCTTGTCATCAACCCTAGGCTAAACCATCATTTATCTCACTTCTACATTAATTGGAACCAAATTAAAATGTTTCATAAAAATTTCGTATGGTTATTCTAGTATATTTAGATACTCTACAATGCTCCTTTCATATTTTAGAATTTAGAAATGGATTCCTTGGATGTTAAAACCTAGAGTTAGCCATAAAAATCACTTAAATTGGATTTTTCTAGAGGAAGATGACGAAATATGTGTTGAGAGATGTTGTTGGACAAAAATCTGCATGTGAATTGAATCTTTGGGAAATTATGTAAAAATATTTACTTGGTATTTAATTATGAAATTTTGATTACATGTTCCTTTATATGTCTATTTCGTGTGTGATTTATTTCAAAATTTTCTTACTAGTGAATTTTCGATGAAAAATATTGGAAGTAAATAGGTTTTGAGTTGGGTGAAACAGAATTGTTATGTCCGCTCAGCAACTTTGAAAAATCATATAAAATTGAAATTAAAGTTTTTTTTTGAGATGAAATTTTTATCATAGTTGTGATTGTAGATATATGTTAAGCATATTTATTTTCATAATTTTATGAGCATTAATTTATTTTATAAAAATATATCTTTGAGTAATGCCTTGATAGTGGAATCTTCAAAATGTATAAAAAGGGAGGAAAGTTTTGAATGACTTAGAAATCTTTAAACTTTGAGTTATAATTTTTATTATAATCCTAGAATATATGTATTTTGTACTGAAAAATTTCATAGAATTTGGAGTTAGTTTAAATGGCAGAGAATTTTTCCAAAGTTACACTTTTCTAATGCTTATGATAAACTTTTCTTCCTAGAGAAGTATAAACAAAACTTTAGTTTTGTACCTATTATTTATTTTATGAGTATGTATGATGTGAGAATGATAGTGTAATGAGATATTTTGGGACACAAGATTAGAATAACAAGAGTTTAGAAAATTTGATGGATCGCAATGTGTGCTGAGTCCGAGAGTGTTCGACTCTCGACAAATTTTTATTGTTCTTGTTTGATGCAGAAAAATGTGTTTATAAATTTGATTTGAATGTATTTGTAAATTGGGAAATGTCCAAATTACAAATGAGACTCTGTCAAATTTTTGAAATTGATGAAAAATAAATAAAGCTTAATAAGAATGGTATAAAGAAACGTTATGAATAGTTAATGCATTCATAATCATCGTAGTTAGTGGAAATCATGTCTATAAACTGTTTGTACTATGTGCTGAGTCTAAGTCAGAGATGTTGGTCATCTAAAAATAGGGTATTATGTCTATAGTGATATGGTTTGTATGATGTAGAGTTTGTTCCTACCAAATATATTGTTGTTAAAGAGTTGGTGGTGTCACTCAGTGACGAGATATGTGCGTGGATGGTACGGAGATACACCGGGGGCTTAGGAGATAAGAGAAGATCAGATCGATCTTGGGGAAATATAGAGTGCATTGTTTGGCCACGCTCTATACTCCCGACTTGACTCTTTGACTTTGCCTTTTTGCCAAGGGATCGTTATGCGTAAGCATTGTATCTGTGATGCGCAGATCAACCGGCAACTATCTATACTTCTATGAGCCATTTATACTCGTGTGTAATTTTGTTATGTTGTGAGAGTTGTCTGTACTTATGTGTGATCTTTTCATGGATTGAAAGATGGGATTGATAGTGTATCCTAGGTGCATGAGCATTTCAAATGTGGCAAAAATGAACGAATGAAACGCAAACATGTATTGTGTGTTTTTAGTTTGAGTAATGTGATTTGTGGAAATTGTTTAAAATTTCTGTGTGGGATACTTTATTGAAAAAAATGAAATGTTTGACTATAAATGTTACATATGGTTTTAGATTGTAGAGGTTGGAAAAATTTTCGGTTTAGTGTTCTGGAGTGATGAGAAAAGGAAATTCATCTTTACTGTTATATTTCAGGTAATGATGGAACAATTGTGGTGGAGGAACCACAGTTTGATTGAGTATCATATACATATGTATGGAAGAATGCTGCCCTCCGGGAGGGGTATGATCTTGTATAAGAAAGTTAGGAATTTTGGGTACCTGCTCTGATTAGGATTTGCTTTATTTTGAGATGTATAAATTTAAAATTAAGTTCTAATCGTTTAAGGGTACAAACTTTATGTAATTATAGTATGATCTTTGTTGGATTAGTTATTTTGAAAAACAATGTATTATGATTATGGATGTATATGTATGAATATGTTCGACACATCTATATATATTCATTAACACATGATCAGTTTTAAAGTTCATTGTCATAAAGAAATAATATTGTAAAAAAAAATTATTCCCATTTTTGAGAAAATTAAATAAATTAGAAGAAAAAAAATGACGTTACAGACTGTTTTAGGCCATATAAGGATTTGCAAAGACGACATACCATCCCAGAAGACTCCCCCTAAGCAACAAACCCAGGAGGTTGCTCCATATAGATTTCTTCTTGCAGATCACCATTGAGAAAAGCATTTTTAACATCTAGTTGATAAAGAGGTCATTGTTGAAGAACGACCATGGTGATAAATAAACGAATAGAAGTCATCTTTGCCACAGGGGAAAAGGTATCTCCATAATCCAACCCAAAAATTTGAGTATAACCTTTGGCCACAAGACGAGCTTTGAGGCTATCAATAGTACCATCATGTCCAACTTTGATAACAAACACCCACCTGCAATCAACAACAGATTTCTCAGACGGTAACGAGACCAATTCCCAAGTTCCACTATTATGAAGAACACTTAGTTCATCTAACATGGCCTGACGCCAACCGGGATGGGCTAAAGCTTCACGGACAGTTTTTGGAATGGTCACAGAAGAAAGAGAGGAAAGACATGTATAAAAAGGTAATGACAGTCGATGATAACTCAAACCAATATAATGGGGAGAGGGATTATGTTAGAAATGTAGACTGAGATCAAGAGGGGGGGGTGAATTGATCTTTGAAAGATTTTCGCAATTTACAGATTATCTATTTCAAAGATTAAGAATTCTGACCAGTTCTTGAATCACACACAACAAGCAATCAAAATAAAGGTAGTGACAGAATTAAAAGAGAGAAAGGTTTAGAAAGATACAACCAAGATTTATACCTGGTTCACCCAATCCCGGGCTACGTCTAGTTTCCGACCAAATTCCAAATGGGTTCCACTAGATTGAACGTTTCTAGATTACAACTTTAATCTCACACTCAATCTACCACAAGAACCAAAATTCCAGTTCCTGCACCTAAACCTTCACCAAGAACCAAATTTCAGTTCTTGACCAACCCTACGACCAAATTCCAGCTACGAAAACCAAGTGCCCACAATTCCAGGCAGCCACAATACAGTAAAGAAAGTAAAGAAACAAAGAGAAGAAACTAGAACGCTCAAACCAGATTTATGCAACTCTGCAGTATGAGTTTCTTCTCCAAGAGAATGCAAATTTTTGCCTCAAGAAAGAACTTCTATGAACTTCACAAAACTAGCGCGATTCTCTCTTGAAAGTAGCACTTATGATTGCTTGATTGATTGCTAAAAGATGTGTTTTAAGAAGTTCAAGCAACTTTGTTTATATAGAAGATTTTCAAAACTACTTGGTTTATTTAATCTGTTAAAATAATCTTTTAATCTATTAAAAGTCTTTTTTTAATTTGTTAAAACTTTTTTAATCTGTTAAAAAGTTCTTGATTATTTTCCAGATTTGTTTTAATCGATACGACACCATTTATATTAATGAAAACTCTTTGTAAAAAATCTCCCAAACTGTTTTAATCGATTGTTTTGTCTTTCAATCGATTAAAATACTGCAAAACATTCTTATAAACTTTTCTAAATGATTTTAACTGAGAACAATCTGTTTTAATTGATTAAAACATTTCGAAAAAAGTTCGCTTAGTTATTTTAATCGATTGAAACGCATTTTAATCGATTATAATTCTGCCAAAAGATTTCATAAAACTTTCTAAGTTATTTTAACTGATAGCAAGCTTGTATTAATCGATTAAAACATTTTGGAAAAACCTCTTAGTTGTTTTAATCGATTATTTCGCATTTATATCGATTAAAATACTGACAAAACAACTTTCAAAACACTTCAAGTTATTTCAATCGATTATTTCGAGTTTATATCGATTAAAATTCTGCCATAGCACTTTTCAAAATATTCTAAGTCATTTTAATCGATTATATCAATTCTATATCAGTTAAAATACTGCCAGAAGGTTTTCAAAAATTCTTCTAATGAAAACAATCGATTATTTCGAAAACATATCAGTTAAAAACCTGTTACAAAAGTGTTAAGAACATTTTAGTTGATAAAGCTTATATGTTATTAGTTAAAATAGCTAATTAAAAAACCTTTTATCAAAATACTTTATTTTTAACCCTTTAAACATTTTTTAGAGGCATTTTCAAAATCTTTTAAATGAAGAAACCTCATGCAGCAGAGAGATAAAAATGATTATACCTAAGCAGAGATGCAGACTCACTAATCCCACTACCCTTTTATCTAAGTGACCTTTGACTGCCACAAAGTATCCTTTGACTTCATTTTTTACTTCATCAAATCAACAAGATCTTTGCCAAAGTAATTCAATAAGATCTTCATCACTTTCAGATTACGTGTAGAACAGATACCTTTTCGGAGGGAAATGGGAAGGTCAGACTCAGGTGTCACATCCGGAGGAGACAGAGTAGTTGACACTTTAATAGAGTCACATGGTGGTGGTTGTGATTGGTTTCAGCAACTATAAACCTGAAGAGGAAGTGAAGAAGAAGCTGACTGTGGAGTAGAAACTAATGGTAAAGAAGACACAGTTAGAGGGTCACAAACAACAGGAACATTAAATGTACTAGGAGTGTTGACAAGATTGGATGGAGAAAGAGGTGAAGATTGACTTTTAAAATAAAAAGAGAACTCATCAAAGGTGACATCTGTAGACACAAAATAATGGTTAAGAGAAGGAGAAAAACATTTGTATCCTTTTTGTGATCTTGTAAACCCTAGGAAAATACATTTATGTGATCTAAGAGAAAGCTTGTCAAGACCAGAACTGAAATTATGAACAAAACATGTAGACCCGAAAACTTTTAGAGGTAAGGGATGAAGTGGTTCATGAGGGAATAAAATGGAATGAGGTATTTTATTATCTAAAACCGAAGATGGCATGTGATTAACAAGATAACATGCAGTAAGAAGAGCATCACCCCAAAAATGCTGAGGAACCTCTCCATGAATTAAAAGAGTACGAGTTGTTTCAATAAGATGTTTATTTTTACGTTCAGCTACACCATTTTGTTGAGGTGTATAAGTACAAGAAGTTTGATGCAAAATACCATGAGAAACCATGAATTGTTTAAAAGAATGAGAAAGATATTCACGACCATTATCAATGCGCAAAACTCTAATAGAAACACCGAACTGAGTTTGAATTTCATTGAAAAAAGTTTGAAAGATATGAAATAATTCAGAACGATTTTTCATCAAAAATAACCAAGTGCATCTGGAATAATCATCAATGAAAGTAACAAAGTATTGAAAACCTAAAGTAGACTTAACGCGGCTAGGTCCCCAAATGTCAGAGTGAGTCACGACAAAAGGGGACGAAGCACCACGTGCGACACTACGAGGAAAGGAAGTACGACTATGCTTGCCTAATTGACACGACTCACATGCCAAACTAGACAATTTAGATAAGGCAGGGACAAGTTGCTATAACTTGGCAAGACTTAGATGACCTAACTGAGCATGGAGAAGAGAGGGAGACTCTATAACTGCACCAACATGTGTAAAGGGACGAAGATGATAAAAGACCATGAGACTCACATCCTATGTCAATCACCTGTTTCAAACTCCGGTCCTATAAACACACAAAATTGTTGGTAAAAGAAACAACATAATCAAGAGAACGAGTTAGAAGACTGATGGATAACAGGTTAAAAGGAGACCCAGGGACATAAAGAACATTATCAATGGTTAAAGAAGGGAAAAATTTAACAGTTCCAACACCATGAGATGATACTCTAGAGCCATCAGCCAGTGTAACAAAAGGTAAAGGATCAGGAGAGGATAAAGAGGAGAACAAAAATTTGTTACCAGTAATATGATCAGTGGCTCCTGAATCAAAAACCCAAGGACCAGAAGAAGATTGGGTCAGACCAACAAAAGATGTACATGTGTGTGCGACAGACACAGTGGAACTAGAAGATTGTTGATCCTTATACCATTTGAGAAATTTGTTGAACATAGCAGGTGTGTCTGATGAAATAGAAGAAGGAGGATCCTTAGCAGATAAAGGTGGGGAAAGATCAGTCTGAGCAACTGCAGTAGATCGAGGAGGACGACCATGTAATGCATAACACTTGTCAATCTTGTGAGCTAGTTTGCCACAATGTTCACACTCATGTAATGTATAACACTGGTCAATCTTGTGACCTAGCTTGCCACAATGTTCACACTTAGGACGCCATTTTCCCTGTTTGCGAGGGTGAGTTCGGTCATCACGGTGAGATACCAATGTAGAAGAAGGTGTGCCAGGGTTGGGTTTTGCTGGTATACGCAAAAGAGTGGAGCAGGTTGATGTCAAGGTGGGGACAACCAGAGAACCCAAAATCTGATCACGAATATGTGAATATTGATCAGCAAGTCCGTATAATGCCCCTAGCATGAAGAACTTTGATGGCAGGGTCGGGGGAAGGAGGCAATAACTCATTGAACTCATGAAAAAGAGCATGAATTTTTCCCATATAATCAGTCATAGAATCTTGATGTTTAGAGGCAGTAACATCTACAAATTTAGAACAGACATCGTAGAGACGTTGAGTATCATTGGTGTATAATAACTTGGCATGTTCCCAGATTTTGGCACATGTTTCGTAGGAACGAAAAATTTGTTTTAACGAAGGATCAAGAGTACCCTTAAGAACCACACATAATTGAGCATCAATGGTGTCCCAACGATCTTCCTCACCAGGAGTGAGAGTAGGTGCTTTTGGGGCAAGATGATCAAGATACTTCTGACTCTTAAGCCATAATCTGACGTCTGATGACCATGTGGCATAATTAGGGTCAGTTAACTTGTCAATGGATAAGTGCACATTAACATAGTTAGTGTAGATGGAAGGATCAAACGCAGTACTGACAGAATTGGAAGTACTAAAAGGAGCGGAAGAAGTTATAAAGGGCGGAGGCGATAGTGACAGTGGCGTGAACCAGTACACCAGGTAAGTTCCTAGGAAAGAGAGGTGGGTCACTAATGGACACGCTTAAATACCAAGTCTTTCCTTGTCAGAACTTTCCTAGACATGCACTTTCACACTACCAAATAACCGACAGCGATAGCGGCAGTGGTGGCGGCTTCAATAGTGGTCAAAGGCGAAAAAAATTTCAAAATAACCTTAAGGTTTAGATACCATGTTGAATATAGAAGAAATAAAGTTTGGGATTAATCTCCCTTGTGTATAAATCACACATAAGGTAGTCTATTTATAGTAGAGAGATACAACTAAAAGTAACAGAATAAACAGAAAATATTGTTTGATATTGTGGTTAACAATATCAAATAATATCTAAACAATATCTAATAGAGTACATAACTCTTATTGTACATTAGTATGGTGTTAATAGACATGCAAAAATATTTACAAGTCATATCTTAGTGATATGTATTGGTCTAAACATGTGTTTTTATTGTGATTATTGTGCATTTATTAGCTAAAAACATTTTATAAAGTTTCTTGGTAGTTTTTAGTTATATCAAGTGTCAAGTGAATGTTGGTGAGGAAATATGTGGTCATCTTGTTGATTTTGAAGGTGATTTAAGATCCTTCTTGATTGACAAATTTTGAGAAGTTATTGGATTAGATTATGAATATCATTATAGACGTTGTAAGAATTTATAATTTTTGTTGTAAATATTTTTCTATAATTATGCAAAGTTATGGATTTGCATAAAAAACTATGAAGATTATAAGTTACTACGGGATATTAAATTAGTCATCTCCAAGGTATTTCTAGTGATATATCCTGATAATAAAAATTGAAACTACCTTCTTTGTTCTCTCTTGTTACCTAGAAGGGTTAATGACCAATGTGATGGTTTACTTGAGCTTACATGTGGAACTAATCCTAAAGATATAGATATGGAAGAAGTTTATGGGTAAATATCATGAGCTATGGTTTATATTGTTTATTTATATGGATGATAAATCGAATCAGCATATCTTATTTTGGCAGGTTTCATATCTAACATGCTAATAATAAGATCGACTGACGCACATTATATATTTTTATATACTTTTTTTTAAAATATATTATTAATTATATGAACAGTTTATAAGTTTTTATTTATTAATTAATATTTTTATTAAAAAATTATTATATATATATATATATATATTAAAATATCTAATTATAATCAATAATTTAAATTTAATTATTTAATATTTATAATTTAAATTATAATATTATAATATATTTATATATTTTAATATTATAAAAAAATATATAATATTTTTAATTATAATTATTTTATTTTTATTTTAATATATGATTTTTTTTAAATGAGGTAAGAGGATAGCGCATGGGACTTCTCATATCACGTGTGACTTTTTGCATGACGCTTAACTCAAATCACAGCTGGAACAATCGCTAGTTGCGAAAATTCTTAACAAAACTATGAAAACTTCTGAAAGTATCACTAAAATGTTAAAATTGAATTAATTCTATAAATAATATATTTTAAAAGAAAAATTATTAAAATAAAATTTATATGAATTAATTCAAATAGATTTTTTTAGTAGTTTTTTTATCTCTTGTAAAAAAAAAATTCCTCTTTTTTCATTCATTCTTTTATTTTTATTTTATATCTTTTGTTTTTTTTTCTCTCCTTCTTACTTTCCAATTTTAAAACAAATATTTTAAAAACAACATTAAAACTGTAAAAATATTAATTAAATATTTAAAATTATGATGACAATAAATAATTTTATTTATGATGATGTAAATAATTAATTTAAAATTATTTTATCATAATAAATAATTACTTATCTAATTAAAAAATGTTAAATATTTATAAGTTAAATGTATTTTTTATATATAATAATTTAATCAAGTTATAATAAATTTGAGTTATGATAATTAGTTGATTAGTTAATTTTAAAAATCATTTAATAAAAATACTTTAAAATAAATATTTAATTTTTCTTACTAATTATAATATAATAATAATATTTGTAATATCTTAAGTATAATATTTCTTAATTATTTAAATATTTTTATTTTTTAGTAATAATAAAATACTCACGTTATTAAATTTTAATATATTATTTTCAATTGAATAATAAGATGGAGTGAGAAAAAAAGAAAAATAATGGAGAGAAATAAGAAAATAAATGAGATAAATAATTTTTCATTTAAGTAATTTTATTTTTAAATATATTATTTATGATATTGATTCGAAATCAAATTCTAATAACTAAATGATAGATTTTTAATTATGGATCTAATTATTTTTCAAAAAAATTCTTCTAATAATTTAGGAAAATAAAAAATAAGGAAAAGAAAAGAAAAGAAAAAGTTAGTTTTATCGTAAACTTAGGACTACTAGCATCATTCACTAATTAGGTTAATCGAATAGGCTGCGTAATTATTCAAATAAAAACTAATATCTAAAGAATTTATATTTAAAAAATATAACAATAAATACAAAAATTGAATACGAAAATGAATAAATTTTATTTAGCTTTAAATCTCTTATTTTTTTTTTTTCATGTTCTATCTTTATATCCGTCATTGTGTTATGGGAATAAAAATATGCATTCTTTCATTACGAAAAGAATAAAATGTTTCGCAATTAAAATAGAATTTATAAAAAAGTATCGTTTTTCATTACCGAAAGATTAGTCCAAAATAATGTATATTTTAAAAATATTTTTTCCTTTATTTTATTAAAAATTATTATGAGTGATTAATAAAAATAGATATTGTTTTAATCATTATAAAAACTAAATATTTAATATATCTTAGTTATTTGAATTAATCTCGTATTTTTTAAAGAAATTCTTTTAAACTATTATAAAGAATTGTACTGAAAAATCATCATATTTTCCTTTCACATTTTTTTCTTTTATAAATTTTTAAGTTAGTTTGTGTTCAATCCATGAATAAGAGTATCTGATCTCATATTCACTATGAAAATATTATTACGATTAATTCAATCCTCATATTTGAAATATTATCTACTTTTAAGCTCTAAATCATAATAATTTTATTCTTAAAAGTAGAGGATATATATAAATTAATTTTGACCTCGATTTCTAAATGCGAGACTCGTGATTATAACGAAATAGTTTTTATTAAAACTTGTTAGTTAAATTACCACCAAATTATTATATGCTAGAGAAACTTGTGCACTGTAATAATTTCTTCAAGATTGCATGTCTTAAAAAATTATTATTTTTAGTTATAATTTTAGTCCATAATTTGAAATAAATATTTTTTAGTCCCTCAAATTAAAAAAAAAATTATAATCCCTCAAATTTTATACTTAAACGTTAAATTTAAATAATTCAAAACATTTTTGAAAAACTCATTTTAATCCTTCAAATTTAATATTTAAGATTAAAATCATATTTTCTTTATATTGAAGAATTAAAATAATTTTTTAAAAATTCCAAGAACTAAAACTAAAATTATCATAAAGTTGAAGAGTTGAAAACATAATTAAACTATATTTTTTAAAAATATAGTCGATAGTTCACATTGAGGAACTTTATAACAAGTACAAATAAAAAATTTCGAAGTACAACAACAGATAATAATAGCATCACAAGAACAATGTGTGAGATGAGATTTCGAGCAATATGCATTTTAATTATGAAGTTAATACAAATCACAAAAGGTTATAATGAGTAAGTTTGTTTATGTGAATGTAAAAAATATTGATTTCAAGTTTTCCTTATAATTTGTCACCTATTTTGGTTGATTATAATTTCTTGTTTATTTATGAGGCTGATGTTATTAGATATAAGTTTGATTAATCAATATCTATAATAAACCAAATGTTACGATAAAATATTTAAGTATTTCAGGTTGAATATTTGAGTGTTTTTTTAGTTAGTCTTTAATGATGACATCAAAAGACTAAATTACACTTTACTGTTAACAAATTGAGATTTACTTAAAATAAAATATGAAGTTTATTTCGTAAATCATATTTAAATTTATTTAAATTTTATGACTAAATTAAAAAGTAAATTATTTATTTAGTTTGATCCATGTGGGGGTATACCGACAATTATTGTGGCTTCTTTAGAGATTTTGAAAGGTGGTATTTATTTGATTCTATAGTGAATAAGAATTTGAATTTTTATTTTACTTTTTGAAGAGAGATGTGTAAGTGCTAGGTTTAAAATAAGTTGAATAACCAGAAAATTTTGTATTTAGTGATGAAACATAATCCTATAGATTGCATTTGATTGGAAAATTTTATTCAAGGTACAATGTGTTGATCCATGAGAAATATGGATATGTTTGAACTCAACTTTGTGTGGTTGTGAGAAAACCTATCAAAAGATATACTTTTTAATGATTTTCATTTTCAGTGGTGTATGATTTGCAAGTATTACGTGAAACCACTTGTATACAATGTGACAATTTTTAGAGCATGAACACCGAACACATGCATGGCCTATTGGTGCACAAAGCAATGACAACAAACTAAGTAATGATAGAGCTCTTGCATATACTGAATTTCTCTGGTTCATATAATTTGCTCTATTAATTATAGTATTAAATCATATCAGTCTAATTCTAGTAACATATAGCTTGCTACCATATCCACATTACATCCAAGAAAAAGAGTATGCAAGAATTTCTGATATTTTCTTTAACCTACTGAAATATGTGGAAAATTGTGCTATATTTTGTCGATATTTTAGAAACATTAATTTCTTTATTTTACTAGGAACTACTGAGTGATCATTAAAAAAAAAAAACTTACTTTAATAGTTATTTGAACAAATGTTATGTTTAACTCAGTCGTATAGATGAAATATAGCCTTATCACTGCAGAAGACAGAGATGTTTAACGTCCATTTAAACCAAACAAACCAGAAGTTGCGAACAGCGGATATACTGCAATTGTGAGCCTACCGTGTGAAAACCACATTGATATTTATCAGTGTACTTTCCGTAGCCAAGGGTTTGATCAGTTTTATTCCACTTCAATTCAAATTTTGCATTTCTTTTCCATTTCCCCTTCTGAACTTTTAATTCCATCTTCCAATAGGGTACTTGTCTCAATTGTGTTACTGTGGTGCAGATATTTATAGAGAGCCAAAATCAAGAATAAGCAGATAAAGTGTATGCCAGTAAATCTAAAACTATGAAAAATTCAAATAAATCGCTATAAATGCAATCAATCGATCTCATTTGTTCAAAATTTAAAAATAAAATACTTACATAATAATGTTAACATATGTTTAGAGAGCAAAATAACAAGTTGTAAGATTTAGAAACTTGGATGAAAAAAAGGCATTTCGGGTACTTGTTTGAAAAACCCTTAAACGAGAGACTAATGTGATGTGACGATGAGTTACACTTCTAAGGACTAAAATAATGATTTGCTAGAAAATAATAATACTTTAGAGATATTGTGCATAAACTACATGAAACCCCACTTCTCCAATAAGACCCAAACCACTGGGAACACCTCTTGTCGTCATTTGTGGGGGCTCGTTTTATCTCATTGAGTAAAATAACTTTTGTGAGATTTTACCATTTGCAAACAATTTTTTAAGTAAACTACAATTGGCTTGACGTATAAAATTAATAAAATGGACCAATCCAGATAATTGCATAGAACTATATACACAATTGAATTAGACATTGTGATTCAAGTTTCCAATTACAAAAGTAACATGTTGTCATTCCAACACCCATTTAAAATCATCAATGCAACTACAGTAAGACAGTCAAACAAAAATTTGCTCAATGATGTTTCCTTACGTACCTAGGGAATGAAGCACCGCCTGATTCAAGGTGCACACGAAAAAACATACTGAGGTTTTATCTTCAGGGGTGAAAAGCACAATGGTAATCTTTAAATCCAGAACTCTTGCATCATTGTTCATCGAGCTGTGATTCAAATATATGATTGTAATTGACCTACGAAATCCATCATAGTATTCAGAAATTACTTTGTTCTATTGCATCATGGTTTTTCAAAATAAAACTTCAAGCACTATTTTTTCTTTTAGATACGGAAGTTTTCAGTCTATTGACTCCACTATTATAAATGGACCCTAGACTCATAATGCATAAACATATATACTAAACAGTTAGGAATCTGAGAAAAGAACAATCCTGATTATATAAGTACCACAGCACAATCATTTTAATTATAAAAAAGTGGATTATGCAATGTAAATTTAGTAGATATTTACCGGTTTGCAATAAGGGTGCTTTTTCTCACAGCAAGAAGTTTAAAGAAACATGAGGATCATATCAAATCCTAAAGTGTAATCCATATTCACATATAAACCAATGCTAAAGAGGGGTAAACAACAAATTCGACTAATTCAGGGGATTTCTAATAAGTTTCCACATCAAGAACATATAATTTTACTGACCTTAATCACCAAATCCATATATTTGGACGGTACAGACATATCCAGTTCCTACATAGATGACAAAATTTAAGGAACTTCGCTTTAGAAATTTACAATTCATTAAGGGTCTATTTGGCCAACTTGCTCCATGAGCAGTTATAATGATATGAAAATAAAAAGAAAAATGAAATAAGTTTCTCTATAAACTAAAATTAGCTTAAGCTATAATTAAAATTTAGTTTTTGGATAAATTAATATAACTTCCATAATAATTAATGTGTTAGCTAAAGTTTATGGAAAAGCTTATTTCTTTTTTCCTTCTTGTTTTCTGATCCTATTAGTGTTTACAGACAAAATCATTAAAACAAACCTAAAATCATGATTATGCTGTTTAAAACCAGAGTCTAACCTTTCATTTTAACAAAGGTGCATAGGGAGCAGGGCAGGGAGATATACTGTGATCTGGAAGCTGGTTTATGAAGTAAGTAGTTGCCTGCAAACAGGCATGAAGCATTTTTTTTTCCAGCCGAACATATTGGGTTGCTACTCGCTTCTTTGGATTCAGATTACCATCAGTCAGCTAATGAAATATAAAAATGGTCAATGAAAATGTTGACAAGTCTTGTATTACATTTTAATCAACTTCTAATTAATAGAAACAGTACCATAAATTCATCTTCAGCCAATGTTGTAGGGTAGCCAGCCAGCCGATTCTTGAAATAATCCACCAGCTGGTCCAACACAGCCCGTTCCATACAAGGGCTTACCTATAATGTATAGGTATAAATAGAGACAACTTTTCACACATCACAAGATTCACTCTCTCCATTTAATTAAATAAGAATAATTTTTGTTTAGAAAAGGGAATAAAATCATCTAATTCAAGACAGAACTTCCAAGAACAAACCCTCAAGTCATGAAATATCAACAAAATATGAAAGAGGTAATGCATAAGACATCAAGGGAAATTATTTTACTTGTATCTGGGACAAATGCTGGACTGCGACCATGCCATTCTTAAAATTCTTCAAATTACAAGGAAAGCAAAGGATAAAACAAACTTACCGGACACACTGGACCTTGGGAGGAGATGACAGATTGCATCTCAGAAGAATCTGAAACATAACCCAAGCGTAGATAAGGAAGCATATCTAAGATAGCTTCCCTTTCCTTCCCAGCATATACCTGCACGAAGGTTGAAATAAGGAATTAATGATAAAATTCACTAAATAACCTTAAACAATAGTAGGTTCAGTATCAATACACGAAAAACTTGAACGGATAACTTTCCATTTCTTTGAGCCAGCATTCTTTTATCTTGATATTGTGGATCTTCAGTATTTAAAGCTGCCTGGGATAGTTGTATCAACAAAATTAAATTTGGATTTAAACTGGAAAAAACAAATTAAATGTCCAACTCATACCTCAACGATTAGACGATCATTGGTATTATTTTCATCAACAAAACCATAGTTTATAAGTAACTTTGAGTTAGGTTGTGGGCCACACCTGGAAATGACCAACTACAAATCTTATAATGAAGTTCCTAGACAGAACAAAAAGTCCCGTCTAACAATGTGCTTTTTCCAATTAAATGCAATAAAATGAATATTATACCAGACAACAATTGGGTCCCCAGCTTTATATGGGCGATCAACTGCAAGCTCAACAGCGCCATCAACAGCAGTTAACATTGCCTTGCAGTTACTTTGGTAGGACAGTAAAGGAGGTCCCATGGGAACTAAAGCAAATCTCCGAGCTAAACTAACTTTCTGATTTCAAAAAGGATACTCAAGTCAATTTGTGCCCCTTGAAAAAAACAAAGGAATCTTATTGTCCAGAAAGAAGAAGAGCATAGAGTGTGGGCACATATTAAATAGCAGAAGCAGAACACAATCAACCGATGTGAATGTTCACAAAAAAAGGGTAAAATATGTTTTTGGTTCCTCTAAGATATGCAATGTTCAGATTTATTTCATATAACATTTGTCATTTTGAGGCCCCTCTAAACCACTTTTTTACCTTTATAAAACTCTATCTAAATGACTTATAGAGGGACTAAACTGAACTTGACACATATTTTAGAGGGAACAAAAACATATTGACCCAAAAAAATAATCAATGAGAAGTCTAGCATAAATATTAAAGATAATCATCAAATGTAATGGCAACAGCTACCCATGGGAAGCCAAGAAAATTACTGCACTGTGCAAAGGTAAGAAATTAGATCAATAATAATACCACATGCATACTGAAACTCTAACATTCAATAGTAACAACACTAATAGTAAATTTTTCTATTAAATTATCACCATTTCATCTAACAAGTCCCACAATCAATTAAAATATATCTACAAATTACATCAAATAAGAAAAACTTTCTTGCCTGAAATTTAATTGTAGCATAGAAGATTAAAACATTTCAGATTTAGGTATGATTCCATAAACAAATGTAATACTCTGCAGAGTTAAATAAAAATAGACTTAAAAGATTGATAAGCAACTTAATTTGGTGATTTTTGTGCATAGTTATCTACTTGTATATAGATATATGATGGATAACAAGGAAATTTTACCTGTAAATGCACCACACAAGACTGAATAGCGGCAAAGGCTTGTTTGAAAATCTCAAATGAAAAAGCCTCAGTAGGAATGTCATATGGATATTGCTGCATTATATTTATGCATATAATGTAAGCACTACATGTCAAAATGTAAATAACTATTACATTAACTGAATTTGTTCTAGCGTGTATTTTATCACCTGAAACAGAGAACCTGCCATGAACCAAACTGTGTCAAGTTCGTTATACTCTTTTCGTATTGCTTCTTCCCTTTGAATAACTTCATCCTAAATCACAGACATCAGAATTAATCTGGTTATATAAAAAAATATCAAGCATTAAACCAACCTAATATTGTTGCTCATCAATACAATGGATATGGAATAATAATATATACATCATTAATCAGGAGAGAGGGGGGGAACCTTAATTGGACTTCCTGACAGGTAATTCAGCTCAGATTTTGACCATAGAAGAGGTGATTCCACTGACAGCTGACCCCTACCTCGTTGACGATCAAGCTCCCTGATGTATGGATACCAGAATGATTTCTTCCCCTGTTTTTTCTCATACATCAGATACAATGCCAAGCACGCCAATTCGGACAATTTATTTGTTGTCAATAGCTCAGCTGCAATAAGGATAAAATTCACAAGGTATAAATTCAAATTTTAAAACACTTAAATAATTAATACACACCCAAGCCATTGATACCTAGCTTTATACACCTAGACAACACTAACACTTAAATCAATAGCAAGTAGTACGAAAAAGAACATAAACCATCTTTTCCATTGTGCTAATGAATTCAAGATTAGGTGTTTGCCAGATTCATTTCCATGTCTATATATGTTTTGTTGCCCAAAATGGCCATACCTATTCCAAACAGTTTCCAATGTCTTGCTAACACTTAACATGATCGACTAAAGGAACATACCATACTACCACCAAAAATATCTATCATCAATCTAAGAATTATTTAAGCTCGTGAAAGGATCATCAACTTCATTTTTCTAAGATCCATACAATGTCCAAATAAAGGATGAGTGAAACCTATAAGAAGTAAGAACCAAAAATCCATTATTATCATCAGTAAGTATTGAGGGCTTGTTTGCCTGACTTCTTACATTTATGGTTTTAAAAGTTACTTTCTAAAACAATTTCGAACTTCTAGCATCTTAATAATCAATTTCTTATCCAAAGTCTACTAAATTTTGAACATTGCCACAATCCAAAAATAAAATTAAAAAAAAAAAAAGTTGGGTGATGTTTTCTCATCCTCTTCTTTTGGTTCATCAAATGTTCTGTTCAAGTACTTAAAGAACAAACTACCAAAAAGCAGAAATAAACAAATTTTAGAAAATATAAAAAAAAAATTAAAAAAATAAACAAACAAGGCGGTGATGTTTTATCATTTTCCAGATATTCAAATTTCCATTACTTGTAAGAAAATTAGTAACTAAAATCTTACGAAAAGGAAATACGTGCAATCTGCGCTGTATATTAATGGGAATAGGCAAGACAAGTCAAGACCAAAGAACAAAAAACAGTGCAAAATTACCAACAGTCTCGTTTCCCAATACCCTCTCCAGAGTAACCACCAAGGAATTAGGGACGGAGAATGCAACATCGCCAACCTGCAACAAAATAGAGACAGCCCCAAATAATCATCACAAAACCCCATTAAAGAAAGACCAAATTGCATCAACACCACTGTGGTTTTTCCAAAACTCACACGATACTCCTATTTTTTTATTCCTATAATAAACCCCTTAATGTTTGAAATACATTACAATAACACTCCCTGGTCACCATGAAACACATTAAATTCAATGACCTTAAAAATATGTTACTGTAACTTAGAGTATGATTTCGACGAAACACGGGTGTCAGTGTAATTTGTTCATGAAACAAACATACACAACAGCGATAATAATGATAAGGAAATTATTTTGGACGCCATGAATGAACCTCAAGATCTTGACTTGCTGCAACGTAATGTATAGGCTTATGGGGATCATTGTGGCAAGGTTTATCCTTCAGAACAACCTTGCACGGAGGGAGGCCGTGTTTGTGCATCCAAGATTTCAGGTCCTCCTCGTGCTTCTCTCCGGCGCCGGCGACGACAGGACCTCCGCCGGCGATTAAAGTGTCATGGTTAGAGGCGAAACAAAAGCTTCTCCTCCGGCGGCGGTTAATGCGGAGGCGTACGGTGAAGAAGGTGGATAGCGCCGGCGAAGGAGAATAGCGAATCGGAGGGGAGAAGAAGCATGTGTCCGAAACAAAGAGGCGCGAGAGTTCCATAGTTTTAAGGTTTTGCGAAATTGGGAAAGTTTTCGAGTGCGAAAGAAGGTTTCAGTTTCGCTACAAGAAGAAGAAATGTGTGTCGATGATGTTCGGTTAAAGAGATATTTTTGTTAGAGCGGTTTTGTAGTGTTGTAATGAAATGCAACTGGCAAGGATAAGACCGTGAGAAGGAATTGAGAATATGGACCAGCGGGGAATTATTTTGTAAGGATAAATAAAAATAAAAAAAAGTTTGATTATAAACTAAAAGTTTGATTAATCACCTGTTAACCCTCCAAACAATACTATTATTAGTAGTGAGAGGCCCAAACATCTGAGTCAAAAGCCCACATGGTGAGATCATTTTATTCACTATTAGTTAATGAGTAAACCAAATTCTAGAACTTGTCCCTTAAATGTATTGTATGTTGTTACCCATGGGAGAATATTGTTACAAGGGTTAGTTATTATGGAAAGAAGGAAAAATATTTTCTCTCTTTTACTATTCTCTTTCTTAGGAGAGTTTTTTTGTCCTCGAATACAGAGAGTACATGCATATTCTATCATTTGTGGTGCTTTCATTGATTTTTCTCCACCATGGCTGAACTTGTTCGTAAGACTTAGTCAGAAAAAATGGATGAGATGCTCCATAACATGTCCCTTGTCATCTCTAAAATGGATGACATGAACCTCCGTCTCTCCGCACTTGAAAACCGCCCCTCTTCTCCACCTCCTTCTCCTCCCTCATCTTCCTCAACTGATAACAATTCCTCTCATCGTCATTTTCTCAAGCTGAATGTCCCCCGCTTTAATGGTTTTGACCCCCATGGTTGGATCTTTAAGATCTGTCAATTCTTTGACTATCATTCCACATCAGAGTAGATGTACAACAATGGACATATTCACTCATGGTAACAATTACTACAAGCCTTAGAGACCTGTTTCGCGCCTACCGCTTTCGACGATCCTCGGGGTAAGCTTTTCAAGCTAACCCAAACCTCCTCTGTTGCTGTTTATTTGAGTGAGTTTGAGGTTCTTGCTAACCAGATTGTTGGGTTACAACCCTAATTTCTTTTGATTTGCTTTATTTCTGGGTTAAAACCGGAAATCCGTCGTGAGGTGCTTTCTCAACAACCCCAAACGCTCTCTCAAGCTTCTGGGTTAGCTCGTCTTCATGAGGAAAGGTTTCATGATCTGTCTCGTCTAATTTGGTCGCAGAGTGCTTTTTCCAGACTATTGTCGTCGGTGACCCGTACGTTCACTCCACCTCCGGTTCCTTTAGTTCCTCCGAAGCAGTTGCCACCTCCAAGGTTATCAGAATCGAGAATATGTTGACGGGGGAGAGCTTCGTAGACTTGTAAACTCAACTGGTGTCGTAAGAGTCTAAAATTCTATATTATATAAATTCAGAATTTTATCATCAAAATTAATGAAAATAAAAAACAATAGTTCAATAATTCTAAATATAACTTGATTCAACACATATGATTGTTATATAAGTTTAAATTACACCAAATATATAAGTTAATACAAATCATCAAAACATAAATAACTTCAACTTTCTAGCTCCAATCCTCTAATTATATCATTTTCAACATCATCATCTTTTTTATCTTCATCATCATCTTCTCCATCACCATCAACCTCTTCCTCGGATGATAAAAGTGCATCATCAACATTGGCATCAAACACTATATTATCAAGATCAATTGGTTCTAAAGTAGGATCAATTGAACTTATTTCAGCTATGTCAACATTTTCCTCATCACCTTCACCTTGAACTGGCTCAATCCCAACATTATCACCATCTTCTGTTATCCATTCATCATCAGACTCAATATCATCAAATGGGAGAGCAACTGTTTTCCTATTTTGTTTATTTTTGAGCTTCAAGTTGTACATGACATAAACCAAGTCATTCATCTTTTTCTGGTGCAAACGATTTCTTCTTTTTGTGTGAACCTATAAATAAATATGAATGTTTAAATACAAAAAATTAAAAACAAATAATAACTTAACAAATTTGACTTACCATTTCAAATGAGCTCCAATTATGCTCACACCCGGAAGAACTACAAGTTAAGTTCAAAACTCGAATAGCAAATCGCTTCAATTCTGGAGTTCCATCTCCAAACATTTCCCACCATTCTCCAGGAAGCATAACTTTCCTACAATCTTTTGCATTTTCCATTGAGAAAAGTCCTTTTGCAAAATGAAACTCTAGAAGTTGTAAATTAATTTTTTTCCTTTCTGTAACATCCTTGACCAATCTTTTCATGCATTCATACAACCCTTCTTTTACCTCCACATCATCATTTCTAAAATTAGGTTCATAGTGCATGTGAGGGTTAAGGTAATATGCAGCACGCATGCAAAGGTCTATGAAGTTGATTATTCCACATCTCATTAATTATGTTCCAAATAGGTTCATAACTACAATGATGCAATCATGCAATGTTAGAAATAATTATATAAAATAAAGAATGAAAATCTGAAAAAGAGAAAGTTTATAAATTTTACCTTTTCTTAATATTATTAAAGTTAAATTTGATCTTCTCTTTAGCAGAATCCATTTCTTCATAAATGAAACCCATTGCGGGTTTTATATCTCGAATCCACTAATCGAAGGACCACCATCAAAGGGGCAGCAACTTTGAGACAAGTGGTTACATTCTTCCAGTAACCGACTATCTAATACCACATGCTCAATTTTTCTCCCTTCCATTGAAGTTCCAAATTTGCTTGATTTCCACTCATCAGAGCTAAAGAAGCTCATCAATGATGCTTTCAATTCATGAAGACATGCAAGAGTTAGATAAGATGTGACAAATCTAGTCATACCTGGCCTTATCAAGTCTCTACCTTTGGTAAACTTCTTTAACATGCTAATTAGCATTGCTCTACCATAAATGTAGGTAGTGATTCTTCTTCCCTTCTTGATAGTAGTTTGATGGACCTTCAAATGTTTTTCAAAATCTTCAAAAATCAAATCAATGCAATGGGCAGCACATGGGGTCCAATACAAATGCTCTCGTTTTTGCATCAATAACTTTCCAACTGCCTTGAAATTTGCAGCATTATCGGTAACCACTTGAACCACATTCTCCTCTCCAACAAATTCCACTACATCATCCAACATCTTAAACACTTTATCTGCAGTTTTTGAGATATTTGATGTATCCAATGAGTAAAGAAACACAGTCCCTTTAGGACTATTGACTAGAAAGTTACAAATAGAACATCTTTTTTTGTCAGTCCACCCATCAGACATGATTGTGCAACCTGTTCTTTTCCACTCCTCCTTATATTCTTAAAGGATTACATCAGTTTTTTGCACTGCTTGTTTCAAAATTTTTTCTCTAATATCATGATATGATGGGGGTTTGTAACCAACTCCATATCTTCCAATCATCTCACACATTTTTGCAAAAGCAGGATTTCTAATAACATTGAATGGAATGACACTTGTGTAAAAAAATTCCGCCACTTGAGCATCAACTTTTTCTTTATCCCCTTTCTTATACAGTTGATTTAAAGTAGATTGAACACCTTGACTGAATTTGTCCTTTCCTTTATTTTTGAACATCATACTACTACTACTTTGAGTGGTATCCACCTCTTGAATGTGCTCATCATCATACTCATCAATTATATTCTGTCTCCTTTTCTTTTCTAAAACATCTTTAACCTCTGCCACAACTTTCATCATTACAACTTTCACTTCTTCTGGAATTGAGGCACATGGTTCATAATCATATCTAGTACCAGCAAGATGATGTTTGAATCTGAAAACTCCTCCATTGATTATTTTTGAGCAATAATTACATTTAACTTTTTTTCCATTACCCGAAACATCTGTTCCGTGTTTCCATCCAATGTCGGTCCGGTTTCCTAAAGCATTTTTACTTCTAGATCTAAGTAGTGAAGATACATTAACATTGGAATCACAAGAATTTGAAGCAGTCCCACTTCCGGACATTGCAAATCGGTCTCAATTAACTAAAAATAAAATAATTTATTTTTTTAGAACAACTATAAAAAACAACTAAAATAAAAGATAAAATATGCAACAAAAAATAAATTCAATAAATAAAACAAAGAATAAATTATATAAATACTACCTATTCAATAAATAAATAAATAAATAAATAAATAAATAATATAAAAAATTTTAACAGCTAGATTTTTGCTAATGAATAAAAAAAAAAGTTTCAGTTAAAAAAAATGCATTGCATTTTAGAGAAATGCAACGCACATCCTCACACTCACTTACGCAGTACCTGCGACGCGAGGCGAGGCGAGGCGACCGAAGCTGCTACGGGAGGCGACCGGAGCTGCTACGCGAGACGATCGGAGCTGCAACGCGACGCGATGACGCGAAGCTGCGAGGGCTGAGCTGCGGGGGTGAAAACGCGACGCGATGACGCGGAGCTGCGAGGGCTGAGCTGCAGGGCGACGACGCGATGCGACCAGAACTCAACGCGCGACACCAGAGTTGCGGGGACGAGGGAGGTCAAATATAGGTTTTCATCTTCGATTTTCTCTTCTTCTTCGATTAGGGTTTTTGATTTGGGTTTCAATCTTTAATTTCGTTTAGGTTTTCGATTTGGGTGGTTAGGGCTTTTGTTTGGGTTTAAAATCGAAATGGTAACGACATTTTTGTTTGTCGTTTCGTCCTCCCTACGAACTCGGTGACTCGCTCTCAAACTCACGAGTATATTCCGAGTCAGCGAGTTTATTCTGAGTTCACTCTGAGTCAACACAAAAAACGAGTTTATATGCGAGTTAACCCGTAAACAATAGCTTGACTCGCTGACTCGTATGGGTGTACGAGTCAACCCGCGAGTTCGATAACCATGGCCACCTCTACTTCCTGCTCCTCCTCAGCGCACACGTTATAAGCAATTAACCGAGGCAGAGATGGTTGAGGTGGATGATGACCCAACATGTTACATGTTGTTGGTTGCTGAGGTGGATGATGACCCAGACGATTCTTTTTTGCATGCTTCAGTTATGGAAACCAACCTGCCAGCTCTTGCAATACCCATTACCACTGATGACCCGAATCCGACCTAACTTAGTTTGAATGCCTTGTCGGGCCTTGGGGCTTCCGAAACGCTGGCCCAATTTCAAGTAAAAGTTTTTGTGGATGGGGGCAGTACTCATAATTTCATCCAAGAAACGGTGGCTACCTTTTTGGGCTTATCTTGCAGCCCAATTCCAACTCTGAAAGTTATGGTGGGGAGCAACGAAGTTTTGTTATGCACTGAATTATGTATAGGGGTTGAATTGCTTATACAAGGGCATGCCTTTAAGGTGGACTTATACATATTGGGAAGGGTGATGATCTTTTGACAACCGACGAAAAAACAACCCAAAAAACAACCCCTTTTATTAATATAATAATCATGAAAGAGTTTAAATAAAAATAAAAAATAGTTAAAATTATTATTATAATATAAAATGCAGTTGTTTAGAGGGTTGTTTGTGTGAATAATGGTGTCAAAATATCTTTTTCCTATTGGGAATGAGTGGGTTCGACATTGTCTTAGGAGCCCAATGGCTGAAACAACTAGGTCCCGTTGTCATGGACTACCAAACCCTTATTATGAAGTTTAACCATCCTGATGGCCTTATTGTGTTAAAGGGTGAGACCACTCCTCCTCTAGAACCCATTTCTTTTCACCAATTGAAAAGAGTCCTTCATTCAGATCCTATAGCTCAATTTTTCTCCCTTAGCGTCACAAGTCTACCTTCTACACCATTGCCTCTCCCTACCCTCTCACACGAACACACTCCACTCCAACTTCTATTACAAAAATATCACTTCCTCTTTACTGAACCTTCTTCTCTACCTCCGAAAAGGTTTTCCGACCACTTCATTCCCTTACTCCCAAATTCTACCCCAGTCAATGTTCGACTCTACCGCTACCCACAATCCCAGAAAATCGAGATTGAAGCTCAAGTCTCTAAGCTCTTATCCAATGGTTGGATACAGCCAAGTGTTAGTCCCTTCTCTTCTCCAGTCTTACTATTGAAGAAGAAAGATGGCTCTTGGCGTATGTGTGTTGATTATCGGGCCCTCAATGCCATCACAGTGAAGGATCGCTTCCCGCTGCCTACGGTGGATGAACTTCTTGATGAATTGGGTCATGCTCGGTGTTTTTCCAAGCTTGATTTGACTTCCAGGTTCCATCAGATCCGTTTAAAACCAGAGGACACTCACAAAACCGCCTTTCGAACTCACGACGGACATTACGAGTATTGTGTCATGCCATTTGGGTTATGTAATGCCCCTGCCACGTTCCAGTCCACCATGAATGACATCTTTCGCCCTTGGTTACGTCGATTTGTGATTGTTTTTTTTTTACGATATATTGGTTTATAGTGTTAGAATTAATTTAATTAATTCATTCCATTATGTGACTCATGTGAAATATAATAATGGGCCCAAATGTGATTTAATAAAATATGAGGACCTATTGGTTATTATGTGAAGTTAGAATAAAATAAAGATAAAATAAAATATTACATTATGGTAACCAACTTGATGGACGTTGGTTAATAGAATGGAATAAGGGTTCTGTCTCTGGTCATAAGGTTTTTTCACGGTAAACCATCAAGAAAGCGAAGCGTGAGAAGAGAAAGAAAGACAAAGAGATAGATTGGGAAAAGGAGATAGGAGAACGAAAAGATCAAAGAAAAGATTCTCATGGATCAAGGTTAGTCTTCTTATTATGATTCATGTATTGATGTATGTAAAATTGTGAAAATCAATAATCTAAAGATCCTGTAGAGTAATTTTCTATAATGAATTAAGAACGTAGGAAAACTACATAATGTCTTACATGTGGTATCGAGCACTCGATTATTAGATTTATGATTTTCCTTGTACGAAAGTTTTCCCAAATATTAAGTTTTTCCCAAATTAAGATAAACCATAATTATGAATTTAGGGATTTCTTTATCAGATTAGTACGAACCCTAATTTATTCCCAAATTTATTTTTCTCAAAATTAAATAAAGGAATAAACCCTAATTATGTTTTCAAGTTCAAATTGAAACCAATTTTATAGCTTCTATGCGTGAATGAACCCGTAATTGATTTTAATTGAAAAGACAAATGACGTGATAGGGTTAGGGTGAATAATGTATTAAATTAGTTTTATTGTATATTATAATTATGATGAGATGTTATGATGAAATGTTATAATTATGATGGAAGAATGGTAATGTAAAGCTTTGTTAAGAGTACTATAAAGCTTTGTTAAGAGTACTTGTAAAGCTTTGTTAAGGGTACTTGTAAAGTAATGTAAAGCTTTGTTAAGAGTAATGTAAAACTTTGTTAAGAGTACTGTAAAGTAATGTAAAGCTTTGTTAAGAGTAATGTAAAACTTTTTTAAGAGTACTGTAAAGTAATGTAAAGTTTTGTTAGGAGTAATGTAAAACTTTGTTAAGAGTAATGTAAAGTAATGTAAAGCTTTGTTAAGAGTAATGTAAAACTTTGTTAAGAGTACTGTAAAGTTTTGTTAAGGGTACCTTAAAGTTTTGTTAAGGGTACCTTAAAGCTTTGTTAAGGGTAATGTAAAGCTTTGTCAAGTGTACTTTGTTAAGGGTATTTTTTTGTTAAGGGTACTTTGTTAATGTTCTGTAAAACTTTGTTAATGTACCTATAATGTAAACATTGATAAATGAATGAATTTTGTTTTGCAAACTGAATTATATTGTTTCCGCTGTGTTTAAATTACTCATAAAAGTTTTGAATGAATGACAATTTCACTTTTACGTGAAATGCAAATAAAGTTCTTGGATTGAAAATCAATCTTAGGATGAAAATTGAAATTATGAGTTTCAATTTTATTTATGGCACATAATATTTTATTATGTGAATAATGTACATATTTATTAAAATTAATAAAAAAAATGCTATGAATGGTTAATAGTAATTAAAGATGTTATTTATTTGAAATTAAGCATGTTAAATTTTGTTAGTCACCAAAGTGGCCAAAATTTTAAGGTTATTTTGATTTCAAATTATTAATGATTTTATTTCAATTACCCATAATATGAATGCTAAAATTATGAATAATGATTTATGGGTTAATTGAAGTTCTTTATTATAAGGCATTTCGGGATCACCCAAAGGTTGATTAGTTGTTATTATAATTAATGAACATGAAAGTAGATAATTTTGTGTGCGTCACTAGTTTTATTTATATACCCAAAGGTGTTAGGTGATTCTAGTTGATGCATATTTTAATTATCATTAATGTTATAAAAAGATTAGCGTAATTATGTTTGTGTATTAGTGGATCTCCCAAAGGAGAACATTAGTATGCATAGAATGGTTATTTATGTTTGAATCTGTATTTATGTTTAGTTTTTATGACTCAAAGCGTTAATGTTAGGCATGTGTTAATTGAAGTATTTGTTTATTATGTATTTCTACATTTGCTTACTTCGTCTGTTCCAGTCTTTAATAAATTAAATTCCCTGACTGGAGTAAGAAAGTCCAATTTCACTTAGGTGAGTTGGATTTTGATTTGGCTTTCTAAGTTGAAAAACCGGTTGCTATCACTAGTAGCAACAAAGAGAAAACTCATTATAGAGTTTGGAAAAGTTCAAATAGACTTAGTCTTATGTTTATGCGAATGAGTATTGCAAGCAATATTAAGTATGTTTTTTCCAAAACTAAGGACGTGAAAGAATTTATGAAATTTGTGGAAGAGCGCTCTCAAATTGCTGACAAATCTCTCGCTGGGACATTGATGATTACGTTGACCACCATGAAGTTTGATGGTTCTCATAGTATGCATGAACACATAATCGAAATGACAAATATCGCAGCAAGACTCAAGTCTCTTGGAATGACAGTGGAAGAAAATTTTCTTGTGCAATTCATTTTGAACTCGTTACCGCCTGAGTATGGTCCGTTTCAGATGAATTATAACACCATGAAAGACAAATGGAATGTGCATGAATTGCACAGTATGTTAGTTCAGGAGGAGACCAGACTCAAGAACCTAGGAAGCCACTCTATTCATTACGTGAAAAATCAAGGAGCTAAAAAGAAAGTTGTTAAGAAACATGGAAAGGGTAAATGACCATTAAAGATTAACGAGTCCTCTACTAACATTCAAAAGAAAAATGACAAATGTCATTTCTGCGGGAAGTCTGGACATTTTCAGAAGGACTGTTTAAAGCGCAAAGCTTGGTTCGAAAAGAAAGGTGAGCACAGTGCTTATGTATGTTTTGAATCAAATTTAACTGAAGTTCCCCATAATACTTGGTGGATTAATTCTGGATGTACGACTCATGTTTCTAATGTAATGCAAGGATTCCTTTCAACCCGAACCATAAACCCAAATGAGAAGTTTGTCTTCATGGGGAATAAAGTCAAGGTTCCAAGTGGAAGTCGTCGGGACTTATCGTTTAATCCTTGACACTCGGATATCACTTAGACCTTATGGATACTTTTTATGTACCTAGTATCATTAGAAATTTAGTTTCTTTGTCTAAGCTTGATGTTGCTTGGATACTCTTTTAAGTTTGGGAATGGTTGTTTCAGTTTGTTTAAGCGTACTTCTATGATTTGATATGGTTAGGAGTATGTTAAGTAATTCATGTTTACCCGTATCGTTGTGGATGTATGCTTTAAAGACGATCATGTATTTGTTGAACAAGGTTCCTAGTAAAGTTGTTCAAAAGATTTTTGAGTTATGGAAAAGTAGGAAACATAGTTTGAGACACCTGCTTGTTTGGGGTAGTCAGACAGAAGTAAGAATTTATAATCCACAAGAAAAGAAACTGGATGCAAGAACAATCAATGGATATTTCATTGGTTATCCAGAAAAATCAAAAGGGTATATGTTTTACTGTCCTACCCATAGTACAAGAATTATTGAAACTGGAAATGCTCGGTTCATTGAAAATGGTGAAACTAGTGGGAGTGGAAGCTTCACGAAATGTGGAGATTAAGGAAGTTAGAGTACAAGTTCCCATAAAAGGTACATCTACTTCAAGAGTTGTTGTTCCACATGTTGTAGAACCACACAACAATCAAGAAGAACAATAAATTAATGATCCCGAAATTAACAATGAACCGATAATAGAACAACCACAAGAAATAATATTAAGAGGATCTCATAGAGAAAGAAAGTCTGCTATTTCGAATGATTACGTGGTTTATCTACAAGAGTCAGAAAATGACTTAAGTATTGATAATGACCCAGTTTCATTTTCAGATGCCATTAATGGTGATAATTATGATAAATGGTTAGATGCTATGAAAGATGAGCTTAAATCAATGACACATAATGGTGTATGAGATCTTGTGGAATTGCCAGAAGGATGTAAGACTGTTGGGTGTAAATGGGTCTTTAAGACTAAGCGTGACTCTCATGGCAATATCGAACGTTACAAAGCCCGACTTGTTGCCAAAGGTTTTACTCAGAAAGACAGCATTGATTATAAGGAAACATTTTCACTTGTTTCTAAGAAAGATTCCTTTAGAATTATCATGACATTGGTAGCTCATTATGATCTTGAGTTGCATCAAATGGATGTTAAAACTGCTTTTCTGAATGGAGATTTAGAGGAGGATGTTTATATGAATCAACTAGTGGGGTTTATTGAAGAAGGAAAGGAACATATGGTGCGTAAACTTAAGAAATCAATATATGGACTTAAACAAGCTTCTCGACAATGGTATCTTAAGTTCAATGATACTATTTTGTCCTTTGGATTTAAGGAAAACACTGTTGATCGGTGTATATATCTGAAGGTCAGTGGGAGCAAGTTTATATTTCTGATTCTGTATGTTGATGATATCTTGCTTGCGACTAATGATCTTGGTCTATTAAGTGAGACTAAGAAGTTTCTCTCTAACAACTTTGAAATGAAAGATATGGGTGAGG
The DNA here is from genome assembly GCA_963425845.1 of Sphenostylis stenocarpa. NCBI lineage: Eukaryota > Viridiplantae > Streptophyta > Magnoliopsida > Fabales > Fabaceae > Sphenostylis > Sphenostylis stenocarpa. Next base: position 7,500,005 of record OY731401.1, read on the forward strand.
CATACTATGTGATAGGAATAGAAATATTCCGTGATAGATCACAAGTACTGTTAGGTTTGTCTCAGAAAGCATATATTAATAATGTTTTAGAGAGATTCAGAATGGAGAATTGTTTTGCATCTCCCGTTCCAATACAGAAAGGAGACAAAATTAGTCTCATGCAATGTCCAAAGAATGACTTGGAATGGAAACAGATGGAAAATATCCCTTATGCATCTGTTGTTGGGAGTTTGATGTATGCTCAAACATGTACGAGGCCAGATATTAGCTTTGCAGTTGGTATGCTTGGTAGATACCAGAGTAATCCTGGACTGGATCATTGGAAGGCTACAAAGAAAGTTTTAAGATACTTACAAGGAACAAAGGATCACATGCTTACTTATAGGAAAGTTGACCACCTTGAGGTGATTGGATATACAGATTCAGATTTAGCTGGTTATATGGATACACGAAAGTCTACATTTGGTTATGTGTATCTTTTAGCCGGAGGAGCGATTTCATGGAAAAGTGCGAAGCAGTCTGTCATTGCTGCATCCACCATGGAAGCTGAATTTGTGGCATGCTTTGAGGCCACAGTTCAAGCTAATTGGTTGCGGAATTTTATTTCAGGACTTGGAGTAGTCGACAGCATTGCCAAGCCGCTGAAAATTTATTGTGACAATTCCGCAGCAGTCTTCTTTTCTAAGAACGACAAGTATTCCAAAGGTGCTAAGCATATGGAATTGAAATACTTTGCCGTTAAAGAAGAAGTTCAGAAATAGAAAGTGTCAATAGAACATATTAGCACTAATCTTATGATTGCTGATCCTTTAACAAAGGGATTACCGCCCAAGTTGTTTGCTGGCCATATAGTAAATATGGGCATTATGTTTACTAGTAGTGAAAGTTGAATGTTAATGTTATTATTAATGTTATGTGACACTCTGAGATCTTTAACGTATAAGTTTCTGAAATTTGTGTTTTCTTCTTTATTTATATGCATGCAAATTATGATGAAGAAAACAAATTATGTTATTATTTTAAAATGATATTATGTTTGAACCCATTATGGACTTCTCATTATAAAGTCATATTAAGGAGAAAGAGATAATATAGTGGTACATGGAAGGGAGCCTGTCGATTGAATGACATGTAACCGCCATGACTCTTGTTATAGTCTGTATCTTTAATTATGAATAAGGATAGAACCAATTTATGTAAGATCCTTTAATGCGTATTATGACTTAAGTATTAAATCACAGAATCGTATGACATCACATGAGTCAAGTGGGAGAATGTTAGAATTAATTTAATTAATTCATTCCATTATGTGACTCATGTGAAATATAATAATGGGCCCAAATGTGATTTAATAAAATATGAGGACCTATTGGTTATTATGTGAAGTTAGAATAAAATAAAGATAAAATAAAATATTACATTACGGTAACCAACTTGATGGACGTTGGTTAATAGAATGGAATAAGGGTTCTGTCTCCGGTCATAAGGTTTTTCACGGTAAACCATCAAGAAAGCGAAGCGTGAGAAGAGAAAGAAAGACAAAGAGATAGATTGGGAAAAGGAGATAGGAGAACGAAAAGATCAAAGAAAAGATTCTCATGGATCAAGGTTAGTCTTCTTATTATGATTCATGTATTGATGTATGTAAAATTGTGAAAATCAATAATCTAAAGATCCTGTAGAGTAATTTTCTATAATGAATTAAGAACGTAGGAAAACTACATAATGTCTTACATATAGTGCCTCTTTATTTGATCATGTTGCCCATTTACAACAAGTTTTCTCTATATTATCAAAGCACAAGTTTTTTTTTTAACCTCAAAAGTGCGAGTTTGGAAGAACTAAGATTGCTTATTTGGGTCATATTGTCTCTGATGGTAGTGTATCACCTGATCCATTAAAGATTTCAGTTGTGCTTGATTGGTCAGTCCCTACATCAATTAAAGGGCTTCGTGGATTTCTTGGGTTAACCGGATTTTACCGAAAATTTGTGAAAGGTTATGCTTTAATTGCACACTCTCTCACCAAGTTGCTTAAGAAGGATAATTTCCGTTGGTCACATCTAGCACAAGATGCCTTTGATGCATTGAAGAAGGTAATGACAGCAGCTCCGATTCTAACATTGCCCAATTTTTCTGAACCGTTTCTTGTTCAAACCAATGCTTCGGGCACTGCCATGGGTGCGGTCCTATTATAGGGAGGTCATCCCATCGCTTACTTCAGTAAGGTATTCTGTCCTGAGATGGCTCGTGCATCTACATATCTAAGGGAGCTTCATGCTATTACCAGCGCCGTCAAGCGTTGGCGGCAATACCTCCTTGTCCATTTTTTTGTAATCCAAACGGACCAAAAGAGTTTGAAGGAATTAATGTCACAAGTGATCCAGACCCCTTATCAGCAGCATTATTTGTCCAAGTTGTTGGGATATGATTACCAAATTCAATACAAACCGGGCAACACGAATATTGTGGCCAAGGCTTTATCTTGATCACAATGTCCCGCTCCAGCCTCTTGCCTCATATTGACTGTTCCTTAGTTTATCTTCTTGGAAGAATTGAAGAAGGAGCTTCAGAGTGATTCCTCTTACATTGTCATGTTGGATAAATGCGACATCAATTCGGCCTCCCCTACCGAGTACAATAAAGTGGATGGGCTTTTATTGTACAAGGGAAGAATCTGGCTTCCTCCAACTTCTCGTTATAAGGCAGCAATACTCCACGAGTTTTATGACACTAATACAGGGGGACATGCTGGCGTAGTTAAGACCTTCCAACGTCTTAGTGCCAATTTTTATTGGGACTCCATGAGGAAAGATGTGCGTGACTATGTATCACAGTGTACTGTTTGCCAACAAACAAAATACCAAGCTATGAAACCAGCAGGGCTTTTAACTCCTCTTCCTGTTCCATCTAATATGTGGGAAGATGTGTCTATGGATTTCATTACTTGTCTCCCTCCTTCATTTGGATACACTGTGATTTTTGTGGTAGTCAACCGTTTTTCTAAAGGGGTTCATTTGGGTGCTCTACCTATCCACTTCACTGCGTATAAGGTGGCCGAATTATTTGTTTCTATGGTTTGCAAGCTTCATGGCATTCCAAAGAGCATTGTGTCTGATAGAGACCTCATCTTTCTTAGTAGATTTTGGACCGATTTATTCAAACTCAGTGGCACTATACTCCGCATGAGTTCTTCCTACCATCCACAAACCAATGGACAAACGGAGGTGATGAACCGGACTATCGAGCAATATTTAAGGGCTTTCACTTTTCACAAGCCTTCTCTTTGGTACAAATTTTTACCTTGGGCAGAGTACCACTATAACACCTCAGTTCATTCCCGTTTTGGCCTATCCCCATATCAGGTTATTTACGGGAAACCTCCTCCTTCTTTGCCTTCTTATGTTACTGGGTCATCATCAATTGCAGCCATCAACGAGACATTGTCATCTCGTGAGGAGCTTCTTCGCTTATTGCAACGGAAACTGCTCAAGGCACAAATTCGCATGAAAGAATATGCGGATAAGCATCGCAGAGACGTGACTCATGAAGTGGGATCATGGGTGTACGTAAAGTTACAGCCCCACAAATAGACTTCCCTTTCTGGTTCCAAATATCACAAATTAGCCAAATGCTACTACGATTCGTACAAGGTTTTGATGCACATTGACCCTGTAGCTTATAAATTAGAGCTGCCTTCAAATGCCAAAATACATAATGTCTTCCATTGCTCCCGTCTGAAGCCACATGTTGGTCCTCCTCCAACTAATGTTGATCACCTTCCACCTAACTTCATTGGTAGTCACCCCCTCATCACCCCACTAGCTATTCTTGACTTCAAAACTGAGGACGTCAATAACATGCCAACCCACTTTGATTTAGTTCAGTGGCTGGGTCTGTCACCTGATGGCACCTCTTGGGAAATTTGGGATGAGCTGAAATCCTTGTACAACCTTGAGGACAAGGTTGAATCTCATGGGGAGGGTAATGTTACAGTAAGCCCTCCAAACAATACTATTATTAGTTGTGAGAGGCCCAAACGTGTGAGTCACAAGCCCACAAGGTGGGATGATTTTATTCATTATTAGTTAATGAATCAGCAAAATTCTAGAACCTGTCCCTTATACGTATTGCATGTTGTTACCCATTAGAGAATATTGTTAGAAGGGTTGGTTATATATGATTGTAAGTACCGTTATGGAAAGAAGGAAAAATATTTTCTCTCTTACTATTCTCTTTCTTAGGAGGTTTCTCTGTCCTCGAATATAGAAAGTAAACGCATATTCCATCATCACCTTTTAAGTTAATAGATGGTTTAATATATCTTTCTATTTGAAAAACTGTTATTTCTACAAATCTTTCACAAACCAATGTAGCTTCAGCTCTTAAATATGGATCACACATTAATTTTGTGTTTTCTAAATGAGGATTATAACTAAAATAAAAAAATTTATAATATTGAAAACTAAAAATATGTATTACATAATTTATATTTTATATAAAAAAACAACAAATACAAAATAAGACTAAAGTCAATGAGTAATTTTCGAACTTCTACATGAATACCATATACATACCAGAATAAGAGTTGAATAGTGTACTAGATAAAATGTGAAATTTCTTCACAATAACTTCTTCAAAAGTTATGTGGGTAGAACATACGGACATGTCCCTGAAATTGTCCAAAAAGTTATCATAAAAAAATTAAAAGAATAATGAAGAAAAATGTAGATTTAACATAAATTATTTTAAGTATAAGAAATAGCATAAGAAATAATCAAGAGGGTCTTACAAAAGAGGATTTCTCAAAACCGGCAGAGCCTTGCAAAATGGGGGCTCATCAAACGGGATGAGGGTTTATACTCATCGAGTCTTACAGAAGGGGACTCCCACTAAGTCTTTCAGAAGAGGACTTCAAACCGGATGGAGTTTATACTCATCGAGTCTTACAGAAGGGGACTCTGACTGAGTCTTTCAGAAGAGGACTTCAAACCGGATGGGGGTTCATACCCATTAACCACACATCTATCGTCTGAAGGGTCAGCTTCTGCAGCCTGAAAGTATCCTAAAGTAAAAAACTCTACATGTACTCACATTTATCGTCTAGAGGATCAGCTACCGCAGGAAGGAGCATCTGAAGGACAACCGGGCAAGAGGGTTAACTCCTTCACCCTCTAGTCGATCTTTTTGGCATAACAGGTCAATAGTCGGCTAGTTAGGTGAAGGGGGGGCAGCTGTAGACCCCAAATCTTGCACGACCTCAAAATAAAAAGCAGAAAACCTCCAATTCAAAGATGGGCAAGGCCTAAAAGGTCCCTAGGATAGACTAATAGGCCCCATATTAGAGTAGGAAGATTTTTTGTACAGAAAAAAATAAGGAATTCCACCTAGAAGGCGCTTGGCGGTCGGCCTTCTCGCCACTCGTCAATGGCGAGACCGCCGTCTCGTTTGGCGAGACGGCCTTCTCGCCATTTGTCAAGGGCGAGACCGCCGTCCCGTTTGGCGAGACGGTCATCTTGACCTTGTCAAGCGAGATGGTCATCTTGACCTTGTCAAGCGAGACGACCGTCTAGACTTGACATGCGCAAATCCCTATAAAAGGAGGGTGCGTCCCCCTCCTTTTCACATCATTCTTCAACTTTTCCTTCTATAACTTTTCTAAATTCTTCCCCTAGGATCCCTCCAAAGCATTTTCAAAGTTTCTTAGCATTCTTAGAAGATATTCTGTAGCGTTGCGAGGAAGAGCGACCAACGTTGTAGAGTGAAAGATTGCCAAAAAACATCCTACTTCAAGAATATTAATTATGAAAGTTTGCTTCAAAGGTTTCCATACTTTCCCTCTTCCTTTTACCGCTTTTTCTTTACATTTATCCGTGCATTAGCTGTTAGGGCCATGTAGTCAATATTTTAAATTCCGCAAATAAATAAAGGGTAAAAGCATCATTTTAAAGGTTATTTATGAAATAAACGACCCATCATAGGAAACCCGAAAGAGGCGTTGTAGGGAAGCTAATACCTTCCCTACAAGTAACTAACTCCCTTACCCAACTCTAGTTATAATGACCAAAGTTGGTTTTTTAAAACCAATGCCTTCTTTTTCTTTCTTTTCCAATGTTTCCAGATAAAACATTGGTGGCGACTCCAAAACCCATTTTCGAAAACCTCGCTTTTAGGTCCAGCCTGGTTATCGGACAACCTAAAGGCGTTATAACATCACTTTAAAACGCGAGTCGAAGTCAAAAACCATCACGTCGCTCCGACCGCCTCTTTTGACGGTGGCGACATATATAGTTACTAATAAGGTTTTTTTATAAAAGAAAGAAAAATGATAAAGGTTATTATCACAATCACCATAAATTATAATAAAGGTTACGATTATAAAATATATTAGAGAGTATAAGATGGATAATTGTTAATAACTATTATTTGAAGTTAATGTAACTAATATGAGATGAAAAGTAGGAAAATAGTTAAAATATATTATACCTTTTATAAAAAAATTATATTAAGAAAATTTTGATCTTTAATTTTTTTTTTATCAAAATTGGTTTGACCCAAAAATTCAGTAGATTTTTTTAGTTTTGTACCGATTTTTCCAATTTTATCCTTGTTTAATAAAATCCATTTATTTGAAAGCAAGAGATTGGTTTCTAGACCAATTTCTGGTTAGACCAGTTGAACCAACCGGTCTTATCCAATTTTCAAAATAGTGAATTTATTGCATTCAATTGATTTATAGGCACAAATCAACTCTAAAAAGCCTAGAATTGATCTGTGATATAATTGATCAAATCCAACCAAACAATATCAAGTACAATGAATTATGAACCGTTCAAATCATAAAAGAACTAAATTTCAACTAATGAATTCAAATTAGAAAATTAACTCTAGAAATCTAAAAAATCATAACAAAAAAAAACAATAGAAATTATAAATTGAATGAATTGAGATATAAAGAGTAGAGAAGAGAAACAACCTAAATTGGTCTACAAGTGCTTGAAGTAAACAAGCTAAATTGAAGAATAATTGAATTTGAAACTGCAATGTAGGTAGAAAAATTGAAAAGTCTAAACTAGAAACGGTAAAGAAAATGTTTAGAATTAAACTTAAAAACTATAAAAATAAAAATTACTTAAAGTCAACTAATGTATTGTCATAAAAAGGCCTATGTACATAATAACAAGTGACATACTAGACCCATTCAAGATCAATAAAAAAGTTAGAACTTGATTAATCAATTCTACAGAATTGATGATATACAACTTCTCATTGAGTTCCAATGATTTTGCTGAGCAAAATAGTTAAGTTAATTTACTTAGCTATTTATAATTTCGTTGAGCAAATTGCTCATTTTTTGAAATAATTTATTGTCTCATGTTTGTTGAGCAAAAATCTACCTCATTCATTGAGCGAACGTACTTCAAATAAAAGCTTTCAATCTTCTAAAATTATATCTTTATTCAGGAAAATATATAATTTAATAAATAATTTAACTAGAATTCTATATATTTTATTTTATTAAAACTATGTTAACAATGGATAATTAAATAATAAAATAAGATGAATATATATAAAATATATATAGATAATGTACTTCCAATAACTAAAATAAGAAAAGATGAAAAATATGATTTATCAATAAATTAAGTTGATAATAAATAATTTAATTATAAAGATTTCACATTCATACTGATAAAAAATAAGTATCATATCAATAATTTGATTAGATAACAATTGAATAAGGATTAGTCTTTAAGATTAAAAATCTCACTTGGATCAATAATTTGAGTAGATAACAATTGAATACGTATTAGTTATAACATAGTTTAAGATTAAAAATCTCACTTGGATAAAATTCACTCAATATCTCCACTGTTTAGGGAAGTTTTGTTGGCAAATTTTGGGTCATGTATATATATGATACATAATTTAAATGTGTTAGGGACATTATTTATTAAGCCAAAGAATAAAGTGATCTGATTAAATTAAAGTTTTGGCTAAAGGCATATGTCATGAAAATAAAATTGTGTAGAGACCATAGAGTAATTTCTAATTTGATGAGGGGCCAAATTGGAAATACTAAAACTTAAGTAATTAACCTAATTCTGGTTATTTAAAGGGTTATGGTCCCCTTTTGGGAGCACACACACAGAACGTAAGTCTCAGTTCCCGTTCCTTTCTTTCTATCCCCATCAAGAGAGAAAATCTAAAGAGAAAATAAAGGTGTTCTTCAGGTGGGAAACCATAAGATCAATAGTGTTCTAAAAGAGACATCATCATTATGGCTAATTCAAGTATGCTTTCGCATTCAGTATACAATATGTTTATGAGTATGAGTTTATGTTTGATCGTTAGAATCAAAATCAGGATCATAATTATTAGTTTTCCTACAATTGGTATAAGAGTTACCCATACTTGATTCATGTCTGTTTAATTTATAGAACCCTAATTATGAAAATTAGGGTTAGTTTTGTTTTAAACAATTCAAATTACCCAATTTTTATGAACCTTAAGTGGAGAGTAATCTCCAATTTTTGTGAACCCTAAAATTTAAATTTGGGGGTAACATCCCCAATCTACTTCTGCTCACTGATGGAATCGTGGATGAAGCTATAAATTCTTCTTCTTCTTCGTTTTTTCCTTTTGTTTTGGTTTAAGTTTCAATTTTTACTGAGAAAGAAATAGTGTTTCAAATTTTAATCTTTCTTGTATTGGGTTCTCTGTTCTCTTTTGTTGAACATTCAAGGACTTGATGTTGCACTTGATGGACATGAAGATTGTTGATTTTGATGATGATTCAAGAACACAAAGACTTAAAGTGTTGAAGACTTGTTTTGTATTGTAATAACTCTATTTCAATTAGATTGAGTCTGTAATATTAGAGTTTAAGATAGCCGGTACATAGTCTGCACCTTAGAAGCTTCAAAAAGCTCAAATTTATCATCCAGGCTCGGCTTTAATCGATTAAATAGGGAAATAATCGATTAAAACAGTGAGAAAAATCATTTTCTGTAACAACTCACTGGTTTAATCGATTAAACCAACTATTAATCGATTAACAGGCGGTTTAATCGATTAAACCCCCTTTTAATCGATTAAAACAAAGAGGTTTGGGTTCTGTTGATTTTTGGTTCTGTTTTAATCGATTAACACTTCATTTAATCGATTATTTCAGTTAGATTTTGATTTTTAACTTCAAATCAAACCTATTTTCGAAAACCCTATTTCCAAGAACCCTAGTTTCGAAATCCCCAATTCCTAAATCCTAATTTCTCTACTTAAACTCTTCTATGGCACTCAGAAAAGAAGAACAACCTTTTTCATACAAAAGTTAAGTGTTGTAAGTTCCAGAGAACTGTTTGTTGCAAGAAAAAGGGGCTTTTAGAACCTGGTGTGGGCTAGAAGCGATAAGAATCACTAAGTGGAGTTCTTAATGGATTGTGTGTTGTGCCGTCTCTGGGGAAAGCTGTTCTTCATCTCTTGTGGGTTTCAAGAGAGGTGTTATCTTTAACTTTATCTTTTCCATTGTAATTTGTATTGTAACAATTTGTTTATAGTGACAGCGTTAATCCTCTGTTTGAGTGATTAGCAACTGGACGTAGGGTCTTTTGATCCGAACCAGTATAAATTTCCTGTGTAAGACTCTATCCCTTTCTCTATTTACATTTACACAGTTTTTAATCGGTAAAATTTGGGGAAAATTTTGAAAACCTAATTTTTATTAAGAAACCAATTCACCCCCCCTCTTGGTTTTTGTCCGACCACGCGATCATTCCGCTGCGCGATTCTAACAAGTGGTATCAGAGCTTGCTTTGATAGTCATTCAAATTTTCGAAAATGGTTGGACAAAATCAAACTTTTGCCGAAGGTGCATCTATCAACAGACCCACACTTTTTGTGGGTCAAAATTATCCCTTTTGGAAGGTACGAATGCAAATCTTTTTAGAGTCTGTTGATAGAGGCGTCTGGGACGCTATTTTAAACGGTCCATTTGTTCCTAAAGTTATAGAGAACGGTGTTGACGTTCTTAAACCTTTTTCTAGATGGACTGCAGAAGAAAACAGAAAAACACAATTTGACGTTAGGGCTAGAAATATAATTTCATCTGCTCTAACCCTTGACGAGTTTTACAGGATTTCTGTTTGTAAAAGTGCTCAAGAAATGTGAGATAAACTAAGAGTAACTTATGAAGGAACCGATGATAGTGACTCGATTTCGGAGTCAAGTGATCTGGAAATAGAAGCTAACATTTGCTTGTTGACAAAAGACAATATATCTTCCGACTTTGAGGTTAGTGATTCCGACTCATCCTCAAGTGATGATGAAAATGATTTTGATGAATTACAAAATGCATATAATGAATTGTTTAGTGCTTTCAAGAATTTGAAAAATGAATATAAAGTTGTAAAGAAGAATTTAAGTAGATCCGAAAAGGAAATAGACTCCTTAAAAATGAAAATCACATGTTTAGAAGAAAAGGAGTCCTTAGAAACGAAAATTGTATGTTTAGATGAGGATAATGATAAGGACCTAGCATGTGCAAATTGTAAAGAGCATGAATATGACATAGATATTCTTAACCATTTGCTAGATAAAGCCGAAAAGGAAATAGACTCCTTAAAAATGAAAATCACATGTTTAAAAGAAAAGGAGTCCTTAGAAACGAAAATTGTATGTTTAGATGAGGAAAATGATAAGGACCTAGCATGTGCCAATTGTAAAGAGCATGAATATGACATAGATATTCTTAACCATTTGCTAGCTAAAGCCGAAAAGGAAATAGATGATCTTAAGAAGCATGAAAGGGTGTTTGCTCAAAATAATGTAAATCATAAAGTTTCTTTGAAGAAGTCTAAAAAGAAAAATAAGAGAGTATGGGTAGAAAAAGGAACTAGAGCATCTATGATTAGAAATGCATCATTTTCAAATGCTACATCTAAAGAATGTTTTTATTGCATGAAACAAGGTCACACGTCAAATAGATGTAAAATTAAACATTTTGGTGTACCTAAAGGTAAATACATTTGGGTTCCTATAGTTAAATAGATTGTTATGTCTCTAACCCCAAGGACCCAAAAGTTGTGGGGACCTAAGTTTACTATATTCTTGTTTTGTAGGAAACTTCCAAATCAAAGAAGTCTATGTGGTATCTTGATAGCGGATGCTCAAAACATATGACCGGAGATAAATCTAAATTTGTGAGTTTCAAAGCTAAGGAGCAAGGATATGTAACTTATGGGGACAACAACAAAGGGAAGTTCCTTGGAATTGGAAACATAGGTGGTGCAAATACTTTGGAGATCATGGATGTGCTACTTGTTGATGGACTTAAGCATAATCTCCTTAGTATAAGTCAATTATGTGACAAAGGCTTTAAGCTTTTGTGTCACAGATTGAACCCAAAAACATTGAGGAAGCACTTAAAGATGAACAATGGTGCATAGCCATGCAAGAAGAACTTAACCAATTTGAAAGAAATCAAGTCTGGGAATTAATCCCAAGGGAAGAATCATATCAAGTTATTGGAACCAAATGGGTGTTTAGAAATAAACTTGATGAAGATGGGAACATAACAAAGAATAAAGTCAGACTTGTTGCAAAAGGCTATTGTCAGGAGGAAGGTATAGATTATGATGAAACTTATGCTCCTGTTGCCAGGTTAGAGGCTATACGCCTACTTCTTGCCTATGCATCTTTAATGAAATTTAAACTATATCAAAGAAATAAACTTGATGAAGATGGGAACATAACAAAGAATAAAGTCAGACTTGTTGCAAAAGGCTATTGTCAGGAGGAAGGTATAGATTATGATGAAACTTATGCTCCTGTTGCCAGGTTAGAGGCTATACGCCTACTTCTTGCCTATGCATCTTTAATGAAATTTAAACTATATCAAATGGAGCAACCCCCTGGTTTTGAGGATTTTAGTTTTCCTAATCATGTTTTTAAATTAAAGAAAGCATTATATGGGTTGAAACAACCTCCTAGATCTTGGTATGAAAGGCTAAGTAGTTTCCTAACATCAAATGATTTTTCTAGAGGAAAAATTGATTCTACACTGTTTATAAAGAAAGTTAAAAAACATATCTTATTGGTCCAGGTATATGTTGATGATATTATTTTTGGATCAACTGATAATTCGTTATGTGTAGAATTTGCTAAGATAATGCAGGGAGAGATTGAAATGTCTATGATGGGAGAATTGACATTCTTCCTTGGACTACAAATCAAGCAACTTAAAGATGACATTTTCATCTCTCAAACCAAATACTGCAAAGAGATCCTTAAAAAATTTGGAATGGACACCTCTAAGGAAGCTAACACACCCATGGGAACTTCATGCTATCTAGACAAGGATGAATCAGGTTTGGAAGTTAATCAATCTATGTATAGAGGTATGATAGGTTCACTGTTATACTTAACTGCAAGTAGACTTGATATTATGCATTACATGCGTGTGTGTGCTAGATTTCAGGCTTGTCCTAAAGAATCTCATCTAATTGCAGTGAAACATATTTTAAAATACTTAAAAGGAACTACTTGGTTTTGGTTTGTGGTATCCAGATCGATGCTTCTATGAGTTTAATAGGATATTCTGATGCTGATTATGGTGGATGTAAAATTGATAGGAAAAGTACTAGTGGGACATGTCATTTGTTAGGTTCATCCTTAATATCTTGGCATTCTAAGAAACAGGCATGTGTTGCTTTATCTACCACTGAAGCTGAATATATTGCAGCTGGTAGTTGTTGTGCTCAAATTCTGTGGATGAAACAACAGTTAGAAGATTATAGTATCTTTTTAAATGACATTCCGTTGATGTGTGATAATACGAGTGCAATAAATCTTACTAAGAATCCAGTAATGCACTCTAGGACTAAACATATAGAAATAAGACATCACTTTTTGAGAGATCATATCAGCAAAGGAAACTGTAAAATAGAGTATGTAGATACCAAACGTCAATTAGCAGATATTTTTACTAAGCCTCTACCCAAGGATAGATTCTATGATCTTAGAAGAGACTTAGGGATATTAAAAATAGCTTAAATCGATTAAATGGGTCTGGAAGTGATTTAATCGATTAATTTGAATTTTAATCGATTAAATCTGACCAGGTTGGCTTCCTAGCCGTTGCCAACGGATATTTTGACTATTATTCCCTTCCATATGAACGTTGGAGATGCTTGGTTATAAATAGGGACCTTCATTTCACTTCTACTCACTTCTATCTCTTGAAATCAAGCTATCTTGCCTTATTCTAGCAATCTTGCCCTCTTCTCAATACACTTAGCTTTCTAAATTTTCTTGTTATTCCTCCAATCTTTCAATGGCCTCATCTTCTCGTGCTAAGATACCTACTAGAAGAAGATCTGCACCCTCATCTCGTCCTCGTCCTAATTCTGTAGAAGGATGGATTTCTGATACAGATGGCCAATAGGAATTTCTGACCTACTGGAAGGAACGTGCTATTATTTCTCCCAAGTTTCTTATTGGTGAGCAATTCATCAATAGGGGATTCACTTTTCCCAACCTTCTTGAAATTCAAGGAGTTCTTCCCTTCATCCAAATGCAAGGTATGTATTATCCTGACCTAGTTAGGGTATTCTACTCTAGGTTTAAATTTAGAGATCAAATTGCTACTTCTAGAGTAAAGGGTGTCACCATTATTCTTGACGATGATATTTGGGAAAACGTCGCTCACTTTCCAATTAGAGAAGATGCTATTAACATTTATGGTGAGTTAGATGATTTTGACAGGTTCTTAGCTTACCGTTCTTTTCTGTGAAATCCCTCCATGGAGAGTGGACGTCTCCTTCTTGCTGGACCTTTAAAGAAGGAGGAACGCATGATTCTCCATCTAATTGTCTGGATCCTATGTCCTCGAGCTACAAATCATGCCCAATGTTCTTCCATTGATCTTCGTATTATTCATGCCATAATGAATAATGAGCCGTTAGATTGGGGCGTTCTTGTCACAATGACCATGTTAAAAGAAAAACGTCATCCCACATTCAAAATTCCATATGCTTTACTTGTCTCTCGTATTCTAGAATATAAAGGAGTAAATGTTGAAGGTGAACAAGTAGTTAGAACAAATAACTTGAATCGCATGCTGGACAGCACATTGATTCAACTCCAAATGGTGCGAGTCAATGACATTTATGTTCACAAAGATGATGTTCCTAATCAAGGTGATGCTAATGAAGATTCTGATGAAGATATGCCTCCAGCTGCTGAGTTTCCCTCTGACCAAATCCAAAGTGTTGGAACTTCCTCTACTCATCATGAAACCCAACAATCCATGGAAGACATGTTATCTGACATGAATCAGAGGATGCAATCATTCTTCACTCTTTCTGGAGTACGGCATGAGGAAATAATTCACCGTATATCTGATGTAGATGATAAAGTGTGTCATTTAGAAAATAGATTTGATGCACACTTTAATGATGATGATAGTGAAGAATTTTAAATTTTATTGATTATTTTCTTTTTGTTATTTTCTCTTGTTATTGTAATGAATGATTGTTTCTGCAATAAAATATGATGTTTCTTTAATGCTTTGATTGAGGGGGAATTTTCTCTAAATTATGCATATTTTGAGGGGGAGCTCTTATGATTGTTATTGTAGAGTTATTTTTGATTATAATCAAAATAGGGGGAGAAATATTTAAAGCCTCTTATGAATTGCATTTAAATATTATCTGGTATGTTTAATGTGTTTGTTAGTATGACAGATAAAACAGGTTATTACAAGGCTTTAAAAGATAATTTTGATCATCATCAAAAAGGGGGAGATTGTTGAACATTCAAGGACTTGATGTTGCACTTGATGGACATGAAGATTGTTGATTTTGATGATGATTCAAGAACACAAAGACTTAGAGTGTTGAAGACTTGTTTTGTATTGTAATAACTCTGTTTCAATTAGATTGAGTCTGTAATATTAGAGTTTAAGATAGCCGGTACATAGTCTGCACCTTAGAAGCTTCAAAAAGCTCAAATTTATCATCCAGGCTCGGCTTTAATCGATTAAATAGGGAAATAATCGATTAAAACAGTGAGAAAAATCATTTTTTGTAACAACTCACTGGTTTAATCGATTAAACCAACTATTAATCGATTAACAGGCGGTTTAATCGATTAAACCCCCTTTTAATCGATTTAAACAAAGAGGTTTGGGTTCTGTTGATTTTTTGCTCTGTTTTAATCGATTAACACTTCATTTAATAAATTATTTCAGTTAGATTTTGATTTTTAACTTCAAATCAAACCTATTTTCAAAAACCCTATTTCCAAGAACCCTAGTTTCGAGATCCCCAATTCCTAAACCCTAATTTCTCTACTTAAACTCTTCTATGGCACTCAGAAAAGAAGAACAACCTTTTTCATACAAAAGTTAAGTGCTGTAAGTGCCAGAGAACTGTTTGTTGCAAGAAAAAGGGGCTTTTGGAACCTGGTGTGGGCTAGAAGCGATAAGAGTCACTAAGTGGAGTTCTTAGTGGATTGTGTGTTGTGCCGTCTCTGGGGAAAGCTGTTCTTCATCTCTTGTGGGTTTCAAGAGAGGTGTTATCTTTAACCTTATCTTTTCCATTGTAATTTGTATTGTAACAATTTGTTTATAGTGACAACGTTAATCCTCTGTTTGAGTGATTAGCAACTGGACGTAGGGTTTTTTGATCCGAACCAGTATAAATTTCCTGTGTAAGACTCTATCCCTTTCTCTATTTACATTTACACAGTTTTTAATCGGTAAAATTTGGGGAAAATTTTGAAAACCTAATTTTTATTAAGAAACCAATTCACCCCCTCTCTTGGTTTTTGTCCGACCACGCGATCATTCCGCTGCGCGATTCTAACATCTTTGAATCTTTTATTTATTTTTTTTTTTTTTTTAGGTTTTGTTTTCGTTTTCTTTTCATGGTGGATATGGATGGGTTTGGAATTGGGGGTGATGTTGGGGGAGTTCCCAACACAGAGGATCTTAGGCAACTAGTGAATGTTTCCACACTGTGTTCTTGGAGGTTATCATTCTACAGACCTCTACAATTTGTTGTCTTCATTACTAGGTGTGACTGTTCTTGTTGGAATTCTTTTAATTTATGGTTTCCTTTGTGGGTTTAGGTGGTTGCCGTTAAATCCTCTTTTTAGGGTTTAGGTGGTTTTCGTTAAATTTTTTTTGGATTTAGGTGGTTGTTGTTCATTCCCTTTGATTTGTTCTGGGAGGTGTTCATCCTTAGTGAGATTCTAAGGATGTGATTGTCTTTTAAATTACATTGGTTTTTATTCTTAGTTCACACACAATAGCCTTTTAAGCTTCAGGTTCTAAATCCTTAAACGACATATCGTTTATCTGAACCAAAACCTTCAGTTATAATTGGTAGTTTATGAATTCTAGAGAGTTTTTATTCTGCTAAGGATGACCTTGTTTTTTTAAGGTTGGTATCTCTTCTCAAGGGACCGGGTCAAGTTCGGGTTTGGGTCTGAATACCTTCTTGCAACGTCCTCTGTCAGTGGTGGGTCACGCCGGTGGATGTCGCTGATATATAAATAAAATATTCAATTTTTGGTAGTTTAATATTTTTTGTGAGCAAATTGAGTCAAGAAGTCACCAAAGTAACCTCTCTTGAATTGGGCAGTTCATGAAAAATAATGAATGTTAGTGTTTGTGTATATTCATGCGAGTATTGGTCGGCCCAAAGGAAGATTAATATTTGGCCGAATTACATACACACTTGTAATGATAAACATGTGAGAATTATAAGGATTTGCTTTGTCGATGATAAATCAATCAAAAGACTGGTTTGTTGTTGGACGTGCTTTATTATCAATGTTTGACCATTACAACAAGATACCCCTAGCAGTTAATGTTACTGTCCTAAGACTTGATATTGATGGTGCATTGAGTGTCTTGAGATGGGTTAAACCATTATTTGAATATTTATAATTATTTATTTTTATAATGTGAGCGTAATTAGTTTATTTCTCTTGTTCAATATTCAGCTACAATTGCTTTTGTATCTGCCAAATTAAATTTTGTTCTGATCCTCAATGGAACAAATTTTAAGGACTGGAAAGAGAACATTAATATTATTCTTTACTGCATGGATATGGATCTTGCGTTAAGGATTGAGCAACCCCCTACTCTTACGGATTCAAGTACCTCTAAATAGAAGAGAGATTATGAGAATTGGGATCACTCAAATCGTATGAGTAGGCGGTCGGAGCGATGCGATGGTTCCGACTTTCCTGTTTTCGCGTTTTTATGGGTGATGTTACAACGCCTTTAGGTTGTCCGATAACCGGGCTGAACCTAGGGGCGAGGTTTTCGAAAAGGTGTTCTTAGGTTGTCCGATAACCGGGCTAACCTAAGAACTAATTTGAAGGGGTTCTTATGGAGTCATCACCAATGTTTTTACCGGAAACATCGAAAAAGGAGGAAAGAGGCGTTGGTTTTTTGAAAAACCAAATTTGGTCGTTAAAACTAGAGTTGGGTAAGGGAGTTAATTACGTGTAAGGGAAGTATTAGTTCCCTTACGACGCCCCTTTCGGGTTCCCTATGATAGGCCAACTATTTTATAAATGAACTTTTGGAAAGACGCTTTTACCCTTTTATTTGCGGAATTAAAATAATGACTACATGGCCCTAATGTCTATTACACAATTTAATCATAAAAATAAAGATATTAAAAGAGAGGAAGATAATGAAGAAACCTCCGAGGCAAGCTTTTGATTAATTTTCTTGAAAGTAGGGTGCGTTTTGGCAGCCCTTCGCTCTTACAACGCCGAAAACTCTCTCAAAATGCTATAAAAAGCTCTCTAAAACTCTCAGAAACTTTGGAAATGCTTCGGAGGGGCGCTAGGAAGAGAATTTGAAGAAAGTGTAGAAGGGAAAGTGGAAGAACTGTGTGAAATGAGGGGGGGGGGGAACGCTCACTATTTATAGGGATTCGCGTCTGTCAGGTCGAGACGACCGTCTCGTCTGACAAGGTTGAGACGGTCGTCTCGCCATTCGGGACGACAGTCTCAACTTGCAAAAGTGGCAAGACTGTCATCTCGTTTGGCGAGACGATGGTATCAACTTTTCAAGTGACGAGAAGGCCTTCTCGCCAAACTGGAGGGGGGTCTCGCCATTGGCAAGTGGCGAGACGGCCGTCTCGCCAAACGAGATGGCGGTCTCGACTTGCATCAATGGTGAGACGGCGGTCTCGACTCCTGAAGGCAAAAATCCTTATTTTTATACAGAAATCCTTCCTATCCTAATATGGGGCCTAATAGTCTCTCCTAGTGGCTTCTTAGGCTTCGTCCATCTTCGAATAGGATGTCTTCTGTCACTACAAAAAAAATGCTTATTATCTACGGGTAAAATCCGTAGGTAATGTCACTTTACCTACGGATTTCTTTCCGTAGAAAATCCGTATGTAATTTGGTCGTAGGTAATTACCTACAGATTTTTTTTCCGTAGATAAACAAAATATTTTTATTTATTACAACCCCCTCCCTTATTTTTTATTATTACCTAGGACCCCCTCCCTTTATATTATATTTTTATTATTTATTATATTTTCTGAACTTTGAATTATGATTGGATTAAGGGAATTGTCATTGGCAGGATTCGAACCCAGTCACCTCGAGTTGGAGGTCGATACTCCAACCACTAAGCTATTAGGATATTTTGATAATAATTTACAAATAAATTATATTTATATTTATCCGTGTAAATATATAAATATAAAAAAAATATATAAATATAAAATATATAAATATAAAATATATAAATATAAAATATATAAATATAAAATATATAAATATAAAATATATAAATATAAAATATATAAATATAAAATATATAAATATAAAAAATATATAAATATAAAATATATATAAATATAAAATATATAAATATAAAATATATATAAATACAAAATATATAAATATAAAATATATATAAATATAAAATATATATAAATATAAAATATATATAAATATAAAATATATAAATATAAAATATATATAAATATAAAATATATAAATATAAAATATATAAATATAAAATATATAAATATAAAATATATAAATATAAAATATATAAATATAAAATATATAAATATAAAATATATTTATATTTTGATATATTTATATATTTATATATTTATATATTTATATATTTATATATTTATATATTTATATATTTATATATTTATATATTTATATATTTATATATTTATATATTTATATATTTATATATTTATATATTTATATATTTATATATTTATATATTTATATATTTATATATTTATATATTTATATATTTATATATTTATATATTTATATATTTATATATTTATATATTTATATATTTATATATTTATATATTTATATATTTATATATTTATATATTTATATATTTATATATTTATATATTTATATATTTATATATTTATATATTTATATATTTATATATTTATATATTTATATATTTATATATTTATATATTTGTATTTATATATTTGTATTTATATATTTATATTTATATATTTATATTTATATATTTATATTTATATATTTATGTATTTATGTATTTATGTATTTATGTATTTATATATTTATGTATTTATATATTTATGTATTTATGTATTTATATTTTTATATATTTATGTATTTATGTATTTATGTATTTATGTATTTATGTATTTATGTATTTATGTATTTATATATTTATGTATTTATATATTTATGTATTTATATATTTATGTATATATTTATGTATTTATATATTTATGTATTTATATATTTATGTATTTTTTTATTTATGTATTTATATATTTATATATTTACACGAATAAATATAAGTATAATTTAGTTGTAAATTATTATTAGAATATCCTAATAGTTTAGTGGTTGGAGTATCAGTTTTCAACTTTAAGGTACTGGGTTCGATTCTTGCTAGTGACAATTCTTTTAGTTTAATATAATTTACCTACGGATAGTAATTCCGTAGGTAATTACCTACGGAATTACCCACGGATAATATCCATAGGTAATGGATAATTACTCACGGATAGAATTCCGTAAGTAATATCCGTAGGTAATGTACACTTTACCTACGGATAGAATTCTGTATTCTTGCTAGTGACAATTCTTTTAGTTTAATATAATTTACCTACGGATAGTAATTCCGTAGGTAATTACCTACGGAATTACCCACGGATAATATCCATAGGTAATGGATAATTACTCACGGATAGAATTCCATAGGTAATATCCGTAGGTAATGTACACTTTACCTACGGATAGAATTCTGTAGGTAATTACCTACGGAATTATCCACGGATTACATTACCTACGGATAATATCCGTAGGTAATGGATAATTACCTACGAATAGAATTCCGTAGGTAATATCCGTAGGTAATGTACAATTTACCTACGGATTTTCATCCGTGGGTAATATCCGTAGGTAATATTCCGTAGGTAATAGGCTTTTTTTTTGTAGTGTGTTCTTATTTTGAGGTCGGGCAAGATTTGGGGTCTACAGCTCCCCCCCCCCCCCTTTATCTGACTAGTCAACTGTTGGCCTGTCATGCCAAGAAGATCGACTAGAGGGTAAAGGAGTTGACCCTCTTGCCCGGTTACCCTTCGGATGTTCCGTCTTGCGACGGTTGATCTTTTGGGGAAAAGTGTATTGTGCACCTCCAGGATACTCCTTCTGACGGTAGCCGATCCCTTCGGTTGGCACATGGTAGAACCTCAAGATACTCCTTCTGACAGTAGTTGATCCTTCGGTTGATGGGTATAAACCCCCCATCAAGCTGGTAGTTGTAGTCCATTGTGCGTCGGACTGGATGAGTATAAACCCCCATCAGGCTGGTAGTTGTAGTCCACTGTGCGTCGGACTAGATGAGTATAAACCCCCCATTAGGCTGGTAGTTGCAACTTACTGATCCGGCTCGAGCGCAGATCAGGCGCACCTCGTGCGCTAGTTGATAGGTATGAACCCCCTATCAGGCTAGTACAGTCCACTGCGTAGGACTGGTGGTGGTGGCTTACTGCTCAGTCGCTCATGCGTCGTGTATTGAGATACTTTCTTTTGTCTTTGTTTTTGTCTTTTCTGGGAGTGGTCATCCGGTCTGTTCTAGGATTATTCTGACTCTTCCGGTGGTCATCCGGCTTGGTGGCTGCTGGGATGGTCTTGTTTATTTGTTGTTCGACTCTTGTCGGTTGTTGAGGAAACTCTTGGTCAATGTGATTGATGTATATCTTTGGTAAAGTCGGTGAAGTCTTACTGGGATACTTTTGGGTGTTTCCTATTTTTTATATGAATGCTTTTTGGTTTTTTATTTGCCTGAAGTATTTTTGTTTGCTTTGATTTTGACAAAGTTATTTTTGTGCGACTATTTGTGCGTGGATGCTCTTAATGTAATTTATTTTTACTTGGGGCACCTAGAAAGTGACTGGTACTTTCTTTGCTGTTTTCCCGTGATTATTCTTATGAAATTTTTGTTTTTGCTTTAGCCCTATCTTTTGCTTAGACCACCCTTTGCGGGTTTTCGATCTAGCGGACTTGCCTTAATTTTTTCCTAGGATATCTTGGCGGGCCTTTTCTTTTTATGAAGGTCTTAACTTTTTTCTAGACCGCCCTTTGCAGGTTTTCGATCTAGCAGGCTGCCCTATTTTTTCCTGAGAATGTCCTAGCAGGCGCTGTTTTTTTTATCTTTTTCTTTTTCTTTCTTATGCTTTCTTGTATTGCTTGTTTTATGCATGCTCATGTTTCGTTAATACAGAGACATTCTCACAAGTAGGTCAAGAGAAGAGAAGACAATTTTTATTGATATAATCAAATGGTTTATTTTTACAGGAGGATTTACAAAGGAATTTATAAGCAGGGCTGGCCAAGGTTGGCTAAACTGTATAGGATATAACAATCATGCCCGTGATTTCTGTTTCTCTGGTTGCTTCAATTGAGATGCTCGAGCTCAGAGTGAAGATCATGCGAAGTCTGCTTGCTTTTTTGGAAGGTATTACCTTAGTCGCCTTGCGATTTTCGGCTAAAGTAATCATTGCTCTTTTTTTTTGAAGCCTCTAATTTTTGCCTAGGACGTATTTTAGCGAGGAATATGGACCCTATCTTTTGCCCAGGATGCTCTTTGCGAGTTTTCATCCTGACGGGTCATGAACAATGTCTTCAAGCGTAGTATTTCTTTATCGCATCTGAGTTGACAAGATGTCGAAGCTCTTCTCCGTCCATGTTGGTGAGGATAAGGGCTCCTCCTGAGAAGGCTCGCTTAACCACAAAGGGTCCTTCATAGTTCGCTGTCCATTTTCCAATTTTATCCTTCTGGGTTGGAAGCAATTTCTTTATTACCAAATCCCCTTCTTGGAAAGGGCGAGGATTGACTTTCTTGTCGTAGGCTTTCTTGATCTTCCTTTGATAAACCTGCCCCCGACATATGGCGCCCAGCCATTTTTCTTCGATTAAGTTTAGCTGATCGTACCGGTTTTGGACCCATTCTGCTTCTGTCAACTTCGCTTCCATAACAACTCGTAAGGAGGGTATTCCGACCTCTATTGGTAGTACGACCTCCATTCCGTATATGAGGGAAAATGGAGTAGCCCCTGTGGAGGTTCGCACTGAAGTTCGGTAGCCGTGTAAGGCGAAGGGGAGCATTTCATGCCAATCTTTGTAGGTTACTACCATCTTCTGGATGATTTTCTTGATGTTCTTATTGGTTGCCTCTACTGAACCATTCATCTTAGGTCGGTACGAAGAGGAATTGTGGTGTTGAATTTTGAAGTCTTGACATAATTCCTCCATCATCTTATTATTGAGGTTGGTCCCATTATCAATAATGAGCCTATGAGGGATGTCGTACCGACATAGAATATTTTTCTTGATAAAGGTGGTCACCACTTTTTTAGTCAGTGCGCATATAATGCTGCCTCAACCCATTTGGTGAAATAGTCAATGGCCACCAAGATAAAACGATGACCATTAGATGCTTTGGGCTCAATGGGTCCGATGACGTCCATGCCTCACATAGAGAATGGCCATGGTGTAGCTAGGGTACTGAGAGGTGCGGGCGGCACGCGAATATTATTAGCATAGATTTGGTACTTGTGACATTTTTTAGCATATTGGTGACAATCAGCTTCCATTGTGAACCAAAAATACCCTACCCTTAAGATCTTCTTTGCCATGACATGCCCAGGTGCGTGGGTCCCAAAAGTTCATTTGTGGATTTCTCTTATCAAGGCTTGGGCTTCTTCATGGTCCACACACCTTAAGAGAGTGGAATCGAAACTCTTTTTGTAGAGGGTTTCTTCAATCAACGTGAACCCTACTGCCCTTTTACGAATGGTTCGTTTGTCATTATCATTGATTCCTTTGGGGTATTCGCCCTTCATGAGGTATTGCTTTATGTCGTGATACCAAGGGTTTTGATCGTGCTCGTCATTTCTTGTCATGCAAAAAGCTTTTTTGTCATGCAGCTTGATTTGAATGATTGATATCTCATGCTCTTGATCTAAAGAAAACATGGATGATAGAGTGGCGAGGGCATCAATAAATTGATTGTCTTCCCGAGGAACATACTAGAAGGTGACGCTTTCCATTCTCGAGACTAAATCACGGATGTACTCTAGATATGGGATTAATTTAGAATTTCAGGTTTCCCATTCACCTTTAAGTTGATAGATGACAAGGGATGAATCGTCGAAGACTTCGAGTTTAGTAACCCCATGATCTAGAGTCGCTTGGATTCCTAGTGCGCATGCTTCATATTCGGCCATGTTGTTGGTACAGTCAAAATTCAACTTGGCCGTTACGGGGATATATTTATTTTTAGGGGATATCAAAATAGCTCCTATCCCGTGTCCAAGCATGTTCGAGGCCCCGTCGAAGAACATGGTCCATGCCTCTTCTTTGGTCTCTTCGTATTCAATGTGCATGATATGTTCATCAGGAAAGTCATCCTGTAGGGACTGATACTCGTTCATTGATCCATGGGCTAAATAGTTCGCTAGGGGGCTACCTTTAATAGCTTTCTGGGTGACATGAATGATGTCGAACTCTGAGAGGAGCAATTGCCACCTAGCTATTCTTCTGGTTAGGATGGGCTTCTCGAAGAGGTACTTGATTGGGTCCATTTTGGAGACCAACCATGTTGTGTGCCGAGCCATATATTGTCGGACACGCTGAGTGACCCACACCAATGCACAACAGGTCTTTTCAAATGGTGTATAACGAGTCTCATAGTCTAGGAATTTTTTGCTGAGATAATAAATGGCTCACTCTTTCTTCCCGGTTTCATCTTGTTGACCGAGTACACATCCCATGGACTCTTCGAGTATTGACAGATATAGGATCAGAGGTCTCCCTTCGGCGGGTGGCACCAATACTGGCGGATTGGTTAAGCATGTTTTTATCTTATCGAACGCTTATTGGCATTCTTCATTCCACACCATTGATTGATTTTTGCGCAACAGTTTGAAGATGGGTATACATTTATCCATCAACTGTGCAATGAAATGGGCAATATAGTTGATTCGGCCCAGAAATCCTCTAACCTCCTTTTCTATGCTTGGCAGGGACATTTCCAAAATCGCCTTGGTTTTGTCAGGGTCCACCTCGATTCCTCTTTTGCTGACGATAAACCCCAAGAGTTTTCCTGACCGTAGTCCGAAAGTACATTTTGCCGAGTTTAATTTGAGTTGATACTTTCGAAGCCGATTGAATAGTTTCTTGAGATACCAAATGTGGTCTATCTCGTTCCTGGATTTGGCGATCATGTCGTCCACATATACTTCTATTTCTTTGTGGATCATGTCATGGAATAGCGTGACCATAGCCCTTTGATAGGTAGCCCCTGCATTCTTGAGTCCGAAAGGCATTACTCGATAGCAAAAGGTACCCCATGGTGTGATAAAAGAGGTTTTTTCTCTATCCTCGACGAACAATTTAATTTGATTGTATCCCGCATACCCGTCCATGAAGGAATAAAGCGTGTTGGTAGCGGTATGGTCTACTAGTGTGTCTATGTGTGGTAGGGGAAAGTCGTCCTTTGGACTTGCTCGATTGAGGTCCCTATAATCCACGCATACCCTGACCTTACCGTTCTTTTTTATGACAGACACTATGTTAGCCAACCACTCAGGGTACTTGGACACTACTAAGAAATTGGCGTCTAGTTGCCTCTGTACCTCCTCCTTGATCATTAGGGACCAATCTGGCTTGATTCTTCTGAGTTTTTGTTTCACAGGTCGGAACCCTTCTTTTAATGGCAGTCTATGCTCCACTATACTTGTGTCGAGCCCGGGCATGTCATGGTAGGACCAGACGAATACATCCATATATTCTTTTAGAAGTTGTATCAATCCCTCCCTTATGCTACTTTCTATTTGGGTGCCAATGTTTATCCTTTTCTCATCATCCCCTTCTCCCAAATTGATAGTTTCCATTTCTTCTTGATGCGGTTGTATAATGCGTGCTTCTTTTTCTAACATTCTTTGCATGTCCGGGGAAATGGTCCCCTGCTCATTGTCGGACTCGACCCATTCGCCTTCGGCTTCCGGGGTCCACAGAGATTCATCAATCACAGACATGATGTGTTTTAGGTTCTGTTTTAGTCATAGATTTTATTATTCAATTATCTTTGAAAGAATAATAAATAGAAGAGGAAAATGGATGAAGGAAATGAATGTGACAGAAAGGAAATGCCTCGTGTATTAAGAAAATGAAAGCGTATGTACAAGCCCTTTTAATCAGAGTTCCTGCAATCATGGGCGGGGACCGCAGGAGATACAAGAGAAAGCTTAAAAAAAAGGCACCCTAGGGGCTGATCCTCCCAATCCTCCCTTTCTGTTACTCTGGCTTTAACAGAGGTTTGGCGTCGACATCGTAAGCAGAGGCATCAAAAGTTATCCACCTGGCGTCGATCAATTCTTGGACCCGATACTTAAGGGTCAAGCAATTTTCTGTTGAGTGCCCGGGTGAACCCGAGTGGAATTCGCATTTCTCGTTTGGTTTATACCACTCGGGGTAGGGAGGCTCTATCTGCTTCTTGGGAGGAACGCAGGTCAAGAGTTTGACCTCCAGCAACTGAGGCAGCAGTTTACCATAGGAAGTTGAGATGGGAGTGAACTTCCTTTCTTTCTTACGAAGCTGCCGAGTTGCTGGCGGAGCGGAAGAAGGAGTAGCAAAATTAATTGCGTGCACAACTTCGTCCTTCTTCTTGCTGGCAGGTTTTCTGAATGAGACGCCAACATGGGAAGATTGTGCTATCTTCCCACTTCTCAATCCATGCTCTACTCTTTCCCCCATAGTGACTATGTCCGAGAAAAGGTTGGAGGTACTGGCTATCACCTTATCGTAGTACGCTCCAGTCAGTGAGTCTATGAACATAGCCACTGTCTCCTTATTCGTCAATGGATGCTCTATTTGGGCGGCCATTTCCCTCCACCTTTGGGCATACGCTTTGAAGGATTCGTTGTTCCTTTTGCTTAAGGTCCTAAGATCTGACCTGTCGGGGGTCAGATCGATGTTGTATCGGTAACGGTGAAGAAAAGCGTCAGCCAACTGTTTCCAATTTTGGACCTGCCCTCTTTCCAACTGCATGTATCAGTTGAGAGCTGTGTCAGCCAGACTCTCCTGGAAGCAGTGGATCAGGAGTTTTTCGTTCTTGGCATGTGCAGTCATCTTACGACAATACATCGTAAGATGGTTCTTGGGGCAGGTTAGCCCGACGTATTTGGGGAAATTCGGGATTTTGAACTTTGGAGGGAAATGGATGTTCTTCACCAAGCACATATCTGCCACCTCTTTGACGTCGAAGTTGTGTCCTTCTACCGCCTTCAGTCTCTCCTCTAGGGTGGAGATTTGTTGCTTAGATACCTTCGGGGTGAGGATGCGTGCGGTCCGAGCATCAGACTGGAGATGCTCTTTTTGGTCGTAGAGTAATTCTTCTTCTTCTTCCTCTTCATGGGAGGCGTGCTCAGCTCGGGCTTCGCCCTTGTTTTGCCCTTGGCGCATGACCTCCATCAGTTGTGCCATCTGCTCCCTGAGGGTGTTAACCTCCGCTATGAGCTTACAATTTTGTTCTTTCTAGGTTCTCCATAGCTTTTGCCTTTTGCGCACGGGTTTGAATGGGGAGAGGACGAACCACTTTCTAGAATGCCCGAAAGAAGTTTATTAATGAATGTTGAGTGTGAGACTAGTATGAATATGTTTATGTATGAGAGATTTTGTTTAGATGATGCTAAATGAGTTCTTTCCTTTTATTTTCTCTCTTGGTTTTCTCCACTCATGATATGATGTGATATGAATGTTTTGACTTTGCAAAAATCATTTTATTTATTTTGGATATATTTGATTTAGGTCTTTATTTTGTTTTATATGTTTTTATTTTATAACCTTTTATCTCTTCTGTCGGACTGCGTGGCTACTTAGCTTACAAAGAACCTGAAATCAGGCTAGCTAAAAGGCAGACTGTTCGAGATAAGGGTGTTTATTGCAAAAGATGTTTTTTGTGATTTTTTTGTTGTTTGGTTATGCTATGCAATCAAATGCAACAAACAAATGCGCACACAATTTAATCATCCGCGAACAGGCGAGAAGTCGTTTTAATCACGAGGTAGGGTTTTCCTGCAGAAAAGTGCATTGGCGAAGGTAGGTTCTAACTGTTCTCATCAAGGCTAAGGCCCCCAAGGTGCTCCCACTCTCCAGCCTTCCGACCATGCTTAGCACTAAGGCCATAGTCAGTCTTTGTGCCAAAAGAGGAAGGTTATCACCTTGAGTGGTGGTTTCCGATCACACTGGTGGGCTCAAGGCCATCACTACAGCGAACCGTACCTGCCACCCACTCCCTATGGATTTCTCACTTGCCCCCGGGTATAGAGGGAGCTGTTGTGTGCAAAGGTTTGTGTACAATTTGTATTTCAAACAATTACGTAAACATAAACAAACAACAGTTATTAAATCCAAGCATTTAAAACATGTTATAATACAAGGTAGGGTAAAAGCGTAATTTCTTAGTTTATTTATTAAGCTGGCCCATCACTAAATGGGATCAACTCTCTAGGCTTCCCCAGTGGAGTCGCCATCTGTTCTCGCCGTCAAAAAGAGGCGATCGGAGCGACGCGATGGTTCCGACTTTCCTGTTTTCGCGTTTTTATGGGTGATGTTACAATGCCTTTAGGTTGTCCGATAACCGGGCTAACCTAAGAACTAATTTGAAGGGGTTCTTATGGAGTCGTCACCGATGTTTTTATCGAAAACATCGAAAAAAAGGAGGAAAGAGGCATTGGTTTTTCAAAAAACCAACTTTGGTCGTTAAAACCAGAGTTGGGTAAGGGAGTTAGTTACGTGTAAGGAAAGTATTAGTTCCCTTACGACGCCCCTTTCGGGTTCCCTATGATAGGCCAACTATTTTATAAATGAACTTTTGAAAAGATGCTTTTACCCTTTTATTTGTGGAATTAAAATAATGACTACATGACCCTAATGTCTATTACACAATTTAATCATAAAAATAAAGATAGTAAAAGAGAGGGATAGAATGAAGAAACCTCCGAGGCAAGCTTTTGATTAATTTTCTTGAAAGTAGGGTGCGTTTTGGCAGCCCTTCGCTCTTACAACGCCGAAAACTCTCTCGAAACGCTATAAAAAGCTCTCTAAAACTCTCAGAAACTCTGAAAATGCTTCAGAGGGGCTCTAGGAAGAGAATTTGAAGAAAGTGTAAAAGGGAAAGTGGAAGAACTGTGTGAAATGAGGGGGGAAGCGCTCAGTATTTATAGGGATTCGTGCCAGTTAGGTCGAGACGGTCGTCTCGTTTGACAAGGTTGAGACGGTCGTCTCGACTTCGCCGTCTCGTTTGGCGAGACAGCGGTATCGACTTTTCAAGTGACGAGAAGACATTCGCGCCAAAAGGGAGGGGGGTCTCGCCATTGGCAAGTGGCGAGACGGCCGTCTCGCCAAACGAGACAACGATCTCTTCTTGCATCAATGGGGAGATGGCGATCCCGAAAAGCGAGACGGCGGTCTCGACTCTTGAGGGAGAAAATCCTTATTTTTATACAGAAAATCCTTCCTATCCTAATATGGGGCCTAATAGTCTCTCCTAGTGGCTTCTTAGGCTTCGTCCATCTTCGAATAGGAGGTCTTCTATTCTTATTTTGAGGTCGGGCAAGATTTGTGGTCTACAATCATTAAGCGCGACATCCCGGAGGTGTTTAGGGGCACTGTTTTTGAAAACATTACAAGTGCCAAAAAATTCCTTGCTGAAATTGAACAGCGATTTGCAAAAAGCGATAAGGCGGAGGCAAGCACTCTTCTTCAGAACTTGATCTCCATGAAATATCAGGGCAAAGAAAATATTAGGGAGTACATTATGAGCATGTCTAATATTGTTTTTAAACTCAAGGCACTAAAGCTTGAACTCTCAGAAGACTTACTCATTCATTTGATGTTGATTTCTCTTCCTGCAACGTTTAATTAGTCTAAGGTATCTTACAACTGTCAGAAGGATAAATGGTCTCTTAATGAGCTCATTTCATACTGCGTGCAAGAAGAGGAAAAACTAAAGCAAGACAAAATAGAAAGTGCTCATTTTGCAAGCACCTCCAAGGCATAGGGCAAAAGAAAGAGATCAGATGATCCCGAGAAGGAAGCTGCTAAGGGTCCAGAACAAAAGAAACAAACTCAAGAAAATAAATGTTTCTTTTGCAATAAGACTGTACACGTAAAGAAGAAATGTGCTAAATACCATGCTTGCGCGTGAAAAGAAAGGGTTGCCTAAACTACCGGAAGCCAACTGATTCTGAAAGATGGATATACGTTGAAGATGACAAATCGGTGGAGATGGAGGCTATTAGGTATTTTAGATTATTATTGTGTACTGGTTTTTTTATTTTAGATTTAAAAGACACTTTTGTTGTGTCGTTATTTAGACGAAATTTGGTTTCAGTTTCTTATTTGGATAAATTAGGTTATTTGTGTTCATTTGAAAACAATAAGTTCAGTTTGTCTTTTAATTTAGATATTGTTGGAATTGGTTCACTTTTGGCTTATGATAATCTGTATTTACTTGATACTGTGGCCACCTATAATGAAACCCTTAATACAAAATCTCGTGGTACTAAACGTAAAATTGAAAATACTCACTCAGGTGCATTATGGCACAAGTGCTCAGGTCACAATCAAATCGTGACGCTTGGGCTTGTGTTACACTCTTAAAGATATGGTAAGGAGTATGCTTTGTCATTCTACCTTACCGGAATCACTCTGAGGAGAGGCACTAAAGACGACAACTTATATTCTAAACAGAGTGTAACACAAGCCCAAGCGTATGCTTTGGACTGGGCGACAACCTAGTCTGAAGCATTTCCATGTGTGGGGTTGTCCAGCTGAGGCAAGGCCTTATAAGCCAAATGAAAAGAAATTTGACTCTCGAACATTAAGTAGTTATTTTGTTGGTTATCCTGAAAGATCCAGGGGATATAAATTTTATGATCCCACATTAAAGACAATTTTTTGAAATGAGAACTGTTATGTTCTTTGAGGATATTGAGTTTGGGGGAAAGAATAAGATTAAGAACTTTATCTTGGAGGAAGAATCGGTAACAAGTCCAGAACCGATTCAAACAGTTACTTTTGATAAATTAAGTTCAGAACCTCCACAAGACATTGATGATGAATCCCATACTCAAGATGATTTGGTTGTTCATCAAGAACAAACTCAAGATCCTCAAGAACCTGTGCATCATGAGCTGAGGATACTCTAGTTTCTAAGGGAGACAAGTTTAGTCTCAATCAGTGCCCAAAGGGGAATTTGGAAATTGAGGAAATGCAGAAGATTCCCTATGCATCAGCTATAGGGAGTTTGATGTATTCCCAAGTATGTACGCATCCAGACATAGCATACATAGTTGGGGTTCTAGGCAGATATTTAAGCAATCCAGGAATGGACCATTGGAAAGCAGCAAAAAGGGTAATGAGATATTTAAAGGGAACAAAAGATTATATGCTCACATACAGGAGGTCAGACCAGTTGGAGATCGCTGAGTTTTCTGACTTGGACTTTGCAGGATGTCAATATAGTTTGAAATCCACTTCAGGTTACATTTTCATGTTGCCAGGTGGTGCGGTTTCTTGGCACAATGTCAAGCAAACCCTTACAGCTTCATCCACTATGACAACATAATTTGTAGCATGCTATGAGGCCTCAAATCATGGAATATGGCTGAGAAATTTTGTCACAGGGATGCAAATTGTGAAAGGCATTGAAAGACCACTTAAGTTATATTGTGACAACAAATTAATTGTATTGTTAAGGAAAGAGTACAGAGTGGACAAATTCCATAGAACACTTAAGGATAAACTCCATGATAGCAGATCCTCTAACTAAAAGACTTGCGTCCAAGGTCTTTCATGAGCATGTTGCTCACATGGGTGTTTTACAATTTGAGGAATTTGTGGTTTAGTGGGAGTTAGTTATTTTCATATATTTTATGTTCTATGTTTAATTTCATGTATGTATACATTGCTTTTTTGGACATATTTGGTTATCTATAGATATGTAGTTTTTAGTTCATTTATTATGTAACATCCTGATTCTCAATACCCCTGGTTTATTAAATTTTGACAAAATCTTTGTCAAAATTTTAATAATTAAATTATTAGGAATTGGGTAAAGAAACTGTAGAGTTTTATGTTTGTTAGATTATTTGTGTTTTTCTAGAATTTTTTTGGAATTTTTAGAAAATACTTAAAATTGATCCGTTTCGCGGACAACTGGACGCCTGATAGTAATTATATGATTTACGGTTGAAATTGAAAGAGTATGGACATAATAATTTTAATTGTCACATTTAGAAATTATTGTTTTCTTGTATGCATTGAGTGTGGGTACATTAAAAGTTTATTATGTGTATAAGCTGCCAAGAAATATATGATGGTTGATATGGTTTGGAGTGATGTTTGAGTCTTAGGGGTTGTGGGTTCAAATCTTGGTTGGAGTAAAAAGGAGAAAATGAAGGTAAATTTTTTTGTAATGTAATCCGCTGGGCGCATCAGAAATGCGTTGAGCGGATTGTGTTTGAAATCTCTATTACCTATAATCCGCTGGGGTGATGCGCTGAGCGGATTGTGGTTCGAAATCTCTCTATTACTTGCGGCCTATAATCCGCTGGGCGCAACAGAAATGCGCTGAACGGATTATTAGGTGAAATGTTTGACTTTATAAAGAAAGAGTGTTATTCTCCAACCGTAGGTTCATCGTTTCTCTCTTTCTCTCAAAATTTTTCCTTACCTTCAAACTTGATTTTGAGGAAAAAATCTTGATTTTCTTGAGAAGCTCCAAGAGGTAAGTTGGTTTATCTCAATCTCCTCTACATTTCTACTGTTTTATTTTTTAAAACGGTGCATTTTCTATTTTTATCCTCACTTGAATGAGCTTGAATAGGAGTAGGAAGAGTGTTATTGTAGGTTTTACACCTAGTATACTAGAATAATGTTTAAAATTGAGGATTAGAAGTGGTTAAGCTAAAAACTTTAAGAGTCCTAATTCGTAGGTACTATTCATTGAATTTTTGGGACTTGTATGAACAGAATTAGGAATTTGTATCTTCATGAAAGTTGTAGCTCTTTAAGTTGTCGAAATTTAGAAACGTGTTTCACATTAAACGATATTTGTAGCTCAAGTTATGTTTATTTTACTGTCAAGTATTATAGTTGTGATGTTAAGAGGTAGCCCTGTTTCAACAGCCTAGGTTTTTAAATTACTGATGTTGATACGTGTGAAATTAGGACTTGATTCCTTCATAAAAGTTGTAGGAAATTATATCCCCGAAATTTAGAAATCTGTTTCATGTCAATAGCTTATGTTTAGCATGAGTTATAGTCAAATTACCAAGGCATGTTCAGAGTGTTATTGTAATTGAGCCCAGTTGGAAATAACCACTGAAAACTGAAAACTGCATCTATTCTATAGGGTATTTGAATTTATTTCCTTCACCAATATTGTAGGTAATTAAGTTATTGAAATTTTGGCTCAAATCTCATGCCAAAACAGCTTATATAACTCTAGAAAATTTAGAAATACTAAACCTTGTTCATGTTTGCTATTAGGATTTTCCTACTCTAAGTGTATACAAAATAGGATAATTTTCTAAGTTAATTGTCAACTGAATATGAGCTTAAAATATTATTAAAAATGGATTAACAATACAAAGTGAATTTTAATTCTCATGAGATAGAATCATAGAAATATAAGATTCTAACTAGCATTTTATTACGTATATAGATTTTGCTGAAACACAACATCAAGCTTTGAAAGGAATAAGTGTGAACATATCAGGTAAGGGGTGAGCTATATAGTAAGGATTACATCATAAATTTGTTTGACCTTATTTGTTGAATTTGTCTAAATTTATGATTGCAAATTTTGATTTCATTATATGCTTGGTTGTGAAAGTGATCATGAATTGTTTACGTGTATGATGGTGTAAAATACATGCTTGGTACTCTATTATGATATGTATTGTCTTTGAGTGAGCATTTATATGCATGGTGGTTTTTCATGAGAAAATTCATTGAAAATTAAATTGAAAGAATTGGATGATGGGTTGTGAACCCTTTTTGAACTGTATTGGAAGTTTTCTGCTTGTAACAGGTGATTGGAAATTTTTGGGAAGTCCGTATTACAGGGGAAACTCTGTCAAAATTTTTGGAAAAATGTGAATTTCTAAGAAAAACTACTTAGGGACTCATACACTACTCATTTGAAAATGGTGATTTGTGAAATGCGGGGAATCGGAGATTATGGACTCGAGAATACGATAGGGAGGCCCCGAGGGAGGACTTGAGGATAGGAAGGGTAGTGGTTGGAGGCCCCAAAAGACCCGGGCTCGCTACACGTTGTCGGGGATCCCACTATACAAACTCTCTTATACTGACTGTGCTCTTACAGTATATCAATGGTCGATGAGCTACTGGGTTTATATTTGAGCATGGGTCTCAACAATCCAGTGGGTGGATTTTCCATGCCTAGTAGTGTCAACTCCTGGCTACCCAGATCCTGATTTGAGAAATGATTCGGGCCCGCATGCATAAACATTTTAGAAAACATATTAGGATCATGCATCATTAACATCAATCATTTGGAATTTGATTGACTTGTGAATGTTTATGATGTTGATTTTAAAATGATGTATGAATTGTTGCTCACCCTCTTGTCTTTCTGTTTTCTTTATTTCCTTTGTACTTGCGGTACTCGTTGGACCTGATCGGTCATTGTTTGAAGAGAGGGGAGATGGCACGAGATTCCACACCCGATGAGTATGATACTCATACTCATTAGTCGGGAGCCACAATGATGGCAACATGTATTGGGATAAACATATCCAAACTTTTATAGATAGTCTTTTGTAGTATATAGACCTACATGGTACTGAGTAGTATTCACTGTTTTGTGTAGTTAAGCTGCTCTATAGGAAGTATCCCCAATGTTGCCTTAATATTTTGGAGGACTTTACTAATATTTTATCTATATGTAATTATGAATGTTTACTTTTAGTACTTTTTAAAATGATGAGATGCAGGAATGTATTATTTAAAATTTATGTATATTAATTTTATGTACAAGGGAATGATTATTATCGGTTAAAAAAAAATTATGCTAAAAAATTATTAATTCTTCTGATTGAGGGTTTATAAGGTAGGGTGTTATATTAGTGGTATCGGAGCGGTTTGACCCTTTAGGCCTGGGGAAAGGTCTACTTAGGCTTTTGTGCACTCTTTGTGGGCAATTATATGTAGGAAATTACCATGATTTAATATCAATTGTGATTTCCTGATAACTTAGTTGAATTTGATTCGATTATCGGGAATCAATGGCTAGACGAGGTGCTTGGATTAGGCTGATTCGAGTGGAGAGACTAATTGTTGCAATGGAGCAGGATCGACAAGCTCGAGTGCAACGGGATCGTGTTCCTCGAGGTGATGATGCTTTGACGAGATTGGACTTATTTGAGAAGAGGAACCCTCCTCGATTCAAGGGAGGATATGATCTTGAAAGTGCACAAGTTTGGCTCGGAGAAATGGAGAAGATTTTTGTGCTCTACGATGCACGAGAGAATGATAAGGTGGTGTTTGTTGCTTATGCATTAATAGAAGATGTTGAATATTGGTGGGACGGAGTGAGACAAAGATTGGAGGGGGAAGGTATAATGATTACATGGCCTTTGTTTCAAGCGAGATTTTTGGAGAAGTACTTTCCACAAGATGTTCGAGAGAAGAAAGAGATGGAGTTCTTGGCACTGACACAAGGATCCATGAATGTAGGAGAGTACGCGACAAAGTTTGAAGAACTTTCACGATATCATCCCCACTACCACAATGCCATCAATGAGAGGTCAAGGTGTGTGAAGTTTGTTAATGGACTTCGCCCTGAGATTAAGGAAGCCATAAGAATGCAGGAAATTCAAGAGTTTCCTACATTGGTGAACAGATGCAGGATTTTTGAAGAAGATCATAAAACAAGGATTGTTAAGTTTTGAGAACACCGTTCTGAGTCTTCAGGAACGAAGAACTATGGGCCTCAACGCAATCAAAGGAGAGGATTTGGAAGAGGACAATCCTATCAGAGACAACAACATCAAAGGGGACCCACAATTGAGTTTTCTCAGAACCGCGGTAATAGTGAAAACTATATGTCAGCCTCACCAAGAGGAAAATGCTTTGCTTGTGGAGGAGAACACTACAGAAAAGATTTCCCAGTAAAACCATTAATATGCTTAAGTTGTAACAAGCCTGGGCATATGTCTCGTGACTGTCCGATGATTAAGAAGGAAGGAGATGGAGGCAATGGAAACTATCACAACCGAAATCCTGGTGGAGGGGTAGCTAGCAAGCCAAAAGCTCATGGTAAATTTTTTGCAATGAGCGGAGAAAAAGTATCTAACTCTGACATGATGATTGGAGGTACATGTATTATCCGAGATACTCCTTTATCTGTGATGTTTGATTCAGGCGCATCACATTCATTTATTTCTTATAGTTGTGTGGAACGTTTATATTTGCCTACTATAGCATTGCCATTTGATTTGTAAGTGCATACCCCGAGTAATGATCCTATTATCACTACAAAAGCATGTTGGGAGTGTCCCATTAGTATAGATGGTAGAAACTTTGTAGTGAATCTTTTCTGCCTTCCTTTAAAAGGACTGAAGGTTATTTTGGGATTGGACTGGTTATCTGACAACCATGTCATTATAAACTGTTGTAAAAATGTTATTGTGTTTAGAGATTTTGAGCAAAATAATTCTGAGAAGTCAAGGATTCAAAGTGCCAATTATGAAGATGTTTCCTTGAAGGAAGTTCAGGGATTTGTAATGTCTTTATTGGTAGAAGGAAAGGAAGAAAAGTTGGTTGATGTGCCAATAGTGAGAGAATATCCTGAAGTTTTTCCTGATGATATTCCAGGATTACCCCGAAGCGAGAATTAGAATTCAGTATTGATTTGGTACCGAAGCGGGACCTATTTCCATAGCCCCATATAGAATGTCTCCATTGGAACTATCTGAACTTAAAAAGCAATTAGAAGAACTCTTGGAGAAACAATTTGTTAGGCCAGAGTGTGTCATCGTGGGGAGCACCGGTACTTTTGGTGAAGAAGAAGGATGGGAGTATGCGGCTATGTGTTGACTATAGACAACTAAATAAGGTGACGATAAAGAATAAATACCCATTACCAAGAATAGATGATTTGATGGATCAACTACGCGGGGCAAAAATATTTTCAAAGATTGATTTAAGATTGGGGTATCATCATATTAGAGTACAATCTGAGGATATATCAAGGACTGCTTTTAGAACACGCTACGGACACTCACGAGTATTTGGTTATGCCTTTTGGAGTGACAAATGCTCCGAGTTGTATTCATGGACTATATGAATCAGATTTTTCACCCTTTTCTAGATAAGTTTGTAATTGTATTCATTGATGACATCCTTATATACTCAAAGAGCAAGGAAGAGCATGTTGAACACTTAAGAACGTCGTCGCAAATCTTGAGGCAAAAACAATTGTATGCAAAATTATCCAAGTGTGAGTTCTGGCTAAATGAAGTGAATTTTCTTGGACATGTCATTAATGAAGAATGAATAGTTGTTGATCCAGCTAAGGTTGAGGCGGTCTTGAAGTGGGAACAACCAAGAATGATCACTGAAATGAGGAGTTTTCTAGGATTAGCAGGATACTATCGACGATTTATTGAAGGTTTTTCTCGATTAGCTTACCCATTAACCAAGTTGACACGAAAGGGACAATCTTTTGTGTGGACCCCACAATGTGAGACTAGCTTTCAAGAATTGAAAAATCGTCTTACTTCCTCACCGGTGTTAATTTTACCATAACCTAACAAGAATTTTGAAGTGTATTGTGATGCATCTAAATTGGGATTGGGTTGTGTGTTGATGCAAGATGGAAAGGCAGTGGCGTATGCTTCTCGACAACTGCGACCACATGAGATAAATTATCCCACCCATGATTTAAAAGTAGTTGCAGTAGTGTTTTCTCTGAAGATTTGGGGACACTATTTGTATGGAGCAAAATTCATAGTGTATAGTGATCATAAGAGCCTGAGATATCTCTTTGATCAAAAGGAATTGAATATGCGTCAAAAGACGGTGGATGGAATTTTTGAAAGACTATGAGTTTGAATTACGAGTATCATCCTGGAAAAGGGAATGTAGTTGCAGATGCACTTAGTAGAAAATCTTTACATGTAGCATTTATGATGATAAGAGAAATGAAATTGATCGAATAATTCCAGAGTCTGAATTTAGCAATTGAGTTTAATTCCAAAAGTGTTACGTGTGGTACTCTCACTATCACTAGTGATTTTCTACAACAAGTACAAGAAGCTCAATTAGAGGATATTTTTCTCTGTGAGAAGAAGGAATTAGTTAAACAAGGGAAAGAAATATAATTTGTGGAAGGGACAGATGGAATCTTACGTTTCAAAGGACGAATTTGTATTCCTTTTTGTCAGGAATTGCGAAAGACCGTTTTGGAGGAATCACATAAGAGTAACATGAGTATTCATCCTGGAACAACAAAGATGTATCAAGATTTGAAGAAAATATTTTGGTGTCCTGGGATGAAAAAGGAAGTGGCAGAGTATGTTGCAGCTTGCTTGGTGTGTCAAAAAGCCAAAGTAGAACATCAAAGACCATCAGGGATGTTACAATCATTAGATGTGCCAGAATGGAAATGGGATAGCATAGCTATGGATTTTGTAACTTCATTACCTCGAACACCAACTGGTCATGATTCTGTGTGGGTAATAATTGACAGGTTGACAAAATCTGCTCATTTTATTCCCATCAACATTCATTATTCCTTAGAGAAGCTTACTCAATTGTACATTAAGGAAGTGGTAAGATTGCATGGCATACCTGCTAGTATTGTGTCAGATAGAGACCTCGTTTCACCTCAAGGTTCTAGACAAGTTTACATCAAGCTCTTGGGACAAAGCTTCGACTAAGTTCTGCTTATCATCCTCAGATTGATGGATAATCAGAACGAACCATTCAATCTTTGGACGACCTACTACGAGCTTGTGTGTTAGATCACAAAGGAAGTTGGGATAAGTTCTTGTCATTGATTGAATTTACATACAACAATAGTTTTCACGCTAGCATTGGGATGGCCCCGTTTGAAGCTCTTTATGGAAGGAAATGCATAACACCATTATGTTGGTTCGAGACAGGTGAAAACTTACTTCTAGGTCCAGAATTAGTGCAACAGACCACAGAGAAGATTAAATTAGTTCAAGAGAAGATGAGAGCAACTCAAAGTCGACAAAAAAGTTACTATGACAAAAGGAGAAAGCCTCTAGAGTTTCAAGAAGGAGATCATGTGTTCTTGCGAGTCACGCCTACAACCGGGGTTGGACGAGCAATGAAGTCAAGGAAACTCACGCCTAAGTTTATTGGCCGTACCAAATAATGAAGAGGATTGGTCTAATAGCTTATCAAGTAGCTCTACCTCCTTTTCTTTCTAACATCCACAATGTTTTTCATGTATCACAATTACAAAAATATATTTCAGACCCTTCTCATATACTTGAACCAGACATTATCCAAATTAG
Organism: Sphenostylis stenocarpa; assembly: GCA_963425845.1. Lineage (NCBI taxonomy): Eukaryota > Viridiplantae > Streptophyta > Magnoliopsida > Fabales > Fabaceae > Sphenostylis > Sphenostylis stenocarpa. The sequence goes on from OY731401.1 coordinate 7,539,153, forward strand.
AGACAATCTTACTTATGAAACACCGCCTATCCAAATTGCTGATCGAAGGATTAAGCAACTCAGTGGAAAAGAAATAGCTTTGGTTAAAGTTATTTGGAGTGGAGCAGGAGATGGAGATGCTACTTGGGAGTTAGAGGAAAAGATGAGGGAATCTTATCCTCAATTGTTCCTTTCAGTGCACGCAAATTTTGAGGACGAAATTTATTTAAGGGGGAGAGTTGTAACATCCCGATTCTTAATACCCCTGGTTTGTTAAATTTTGACAAAATCTTTGTCAAAATTTTAATAATTAAATTATTAGGATTTGGGTAAAGAAAGCTGTAGAGTTTTATGTTTGTTAGATTACTTGTGTTTTTCTAGAATTTTTCTGGAATTTTTAGAAAATACTTAAAATTGATCCGTTTCAGCGACAATTGGACGCTTGATAGTAATTATATGATTTAGGGTTGAAATTGAAAGAGTATGGACTTAAAAATTTTAATTATCACATTTAGAAATTATTGTTTTCTTGTATGCATTGAGTGTGGGTACATTAAAAGTTTATTATGTGTGTAAGTTGTCAAGAAATATATGATGGTTGATATGGTTTGGAGTGATGTTTGAGTCATAGGGGTTGTGGGTTCAAATCCTTGCTGGAGAAAATGAAGGTAAATTTTTTTGTAATGTAATCCATGGGCGCTGAGCGGATTGTGTTTGAAATCTCTATTACATGCGGCTGTAATCCATCAGGCGCATCGAAATGCTAGTTGAGCGGATTGTGGTTCGAAATCTCTTAAAGCGTGGTATTTGTGCAATAACTAATCATTACACGGATGCATGGTTGGTGTTTTCGGTCCACCAGCCCGCCAACCGCGGGACGGGCGAGCCAGCCGCGGCCTGCCTAATTAATAAAAAATAAGTTTTTATTGTAATAAAATTAATTATAAAGATAATATATAAAGTTAAAAATTTTAAAAAGAGAATTAAAAAAGTTTTATTCTCACGAGAAAATATTCTCCTTCCCGAAACATAACCTTCTCTCTTGTTCTCCTTGTTTATCCTAAGCATCGATTATTTTTATCCTTATTACTTGAATTAATGGTGTAAGAATTACTCAACCAAGAATAATATGAAGTTTTATCAAATAAAAAAGATATAGGTATTTGAATTTTTCAATATAAAAAATATAAATTTTATAAGTTTAACGTTATTTATATATATATATATATATATATATGTTATTATTTATTATTATGTAAATTTTATTATTGTTCTAAATTATAATTTCTTAAAATAATGTATTGATTTATATTATTAAATTGAAATAATATATATATATATATATATATATATATATATTGAATTATTGACAAACAAATAATAATTTTATTATTAAATTTATTAAAAAAATTATTTAAAAAAATTATTTTTTCTAAATTATGGCGGGCCAGCCGCGAACCTGCCCTTGGTGGGGCGGGCCAAGGTCTACAATCAGTCATGACTATATCGGTCTGCGCGCCCGCCTGCTTTTGGCGGCCAAAGCGAGGGCAGACCAAAACGGGCGGTCGACTCGTTTTGCCATCCCTAATTTTATTAAATCACATTTGGGCCCATCATTATATTTCAAATGAGTCACATAATATAATTAATTAATTCTAACATTCTCACACTTGATTCATGTGATGTCATACCATTCCGTGATTTAATACTTAAGTCATAATGCGCATTAAATGATCTTACATAAATTGGTTCTATCATTATTAATAATTAAAGATACAACTATAACAAGAGTAATGCTGGTTACATGTCATTCAATTGACATGTTCCCTTCCATGTACTACTATATTATCTATTTCTCTTTAATATGACTTTATAATGAGAAGTTCATAACGGGTTCAAACATAGTGTCATTTTCAATAATAATAACATAATTTATTTTTTTCATCATAATTTGCATGCATATAAATAAAGAATAAAACACAAATTTAGAAACTTATACATTAAAGATCTTAGAGTGTCACATTAACATTAATAATAACATTAACATTCAACATTCAACATTTACTAGTAAACATAATGTCTATATTCACTAGATGGCCAGCGAGACAACTTCACGGTAACCCTTTTGTTAAAGAATCAACGAGTCATAAAATCGGTGCTAATATGTTTTATTGACACTTTTCGTTTCTCGAACTTCTTTTTTAACGCAAAGTATTTCAATTCCATATGTTTAACACCTTTGGAATACTTATCGTTCTTAGAAAAGAAGATTATTGCATAATTATCACAATAAGTTTTTAGCAACTTGGCAATGCTGTCAACTACTCCAAGTCCTAAAATTTTTTTTGCAACCAATTAGCTTGAACTGTGACCTCAAAGCATGCCACAAATTTAGCTTCCATGGTGGATGCAACAATGATCAACTGCTTCACACTTTTCTATTAAATCACTCCTTCGGCTAAAAGATACGTATAACCAAATATAAACTTTTGTGTATCCATACAACCAGTAAACTCTGGATCTGTATATCCAATCACCTCAAGGCGATCATATTTCCTATAAGTAAGCATGTGATTCTTTATTCCTTGTAAGTATCTTAAGACTTTCTTTGCAACTTTCCAATGACCCAGTCTAGGATTACTTGGGTATCTACCCAACATACCAATTGTAAAGCTAATATTTAGCCTCGTACATATTTGAGTATACATTAAACTCCCAACAACATATGCATAAGGGATATTTTTCATCTATTTACGTTCCAAGTCATTTTTTTGGACATTGCATGAGACTAAATTTTTCTTCTTTCTGTATTGGAACGGGGTTGAACATTTATCCATTCTTAATCTCTCTAAAACTCTATTAATATATACTTTCTAAGATAAACCTAACAGTCTTTGTGATCTATCATGGAACATTTTTATTCCTATCACATATTACATAGTATGCCTCACTCATATCTTTCATTTCAAAGTTGTTAGAGAGAAACTGAAAGAGATGAAGATCTTATTGATTTACTTTGGCAAAGATCTTGTTGATTTGATGAAGTCAAAAATGAAGTCAAGGCTACTTTGCTACGAGTCAAAGGTCACTTAGATAAAAGGGTAGTAGGATTAGTGAGTCTCGCATCTCCGCTTAGGTATAATCATTTTTATCTCTCTGCTTGCATGAAGTTTCTTCATTTAAAAGATTTTGCAAAATGCCTCTAAAAAACGATTAAACGGTTAAAAACAAAGTATTTTGTTAAAAGGTTTTTAATTAACTATTTTAACTAATAGTTTACAAGCTTTATCAACTAAAGTGTTCTTAACACTTTTTGCAACAAGTTTTTAAGCTGATATGTTTTCGAAATAATCGATTGTTTTCATTAAAGGAAGTTTTGAAAACCTTCATCGAGTATTTTAACCGATATAGTTTCGAAATAACCGATTAAAATCACTTAAAATGTTCAGGGAAGTGTTCTGGAAGTATTTTAATCGATATAACTTCGAAATAATCGATTAAAACCACTTGGAGTATTTGTTGATCGATCAGAATAAGCATATGACCGATCAGAATGAGCATATGATCGATCAGAATGAGTTTTTGATCAATCAGAATAATTTTAATCGATTAAACTGCGACTTAATCGATTAAAACAACTTAAGAGAATTTCTGCTAAGCGTTTTAATCGATTAAAACATGTTATTATCAGTTAAAATCACTTAGAAAAGTTTATAAGAATGTTTTGCAGTATTTTAATCGATTGAAAGACGAAACAATCGATTAAAACAGTTTGGAAGATTTTTTACAAAGAGTTTTAATTAATATAAGCGTTGTCGTATCAGTTAAAACAAATCTGGAAAATAATCAAGAACGTTTTAATAGATTGAAAGAAGTTTTAACAGATTAAAACAAGACTTTTAATAGATTAAAAGATTAATTAAACGAGCAGTTTTGAAAATCTTCTATAAAAACAGAATTGCTTGAATCTTTTAAAATACATCTTTTAGCAATCAATCAAGCAAGCATAAGTGCTACTTTCAAGAGAGAATCGTGCTAGTTTTTGTGAAGTTCATAAGAGTTCTTTCTTGAGGCAAAATTGCATTCTTTTGAGAAGAAACACATACTGCAGAAGCTGCATAAATCTGGTTTGAGCGTTCTAAGTTTCTTCTATTTGTTTCTTTACTTTCTTTACTATATTGTGGGTACCTGGAATTGTGGGCACTGGTTTCTGTAGCCTGGAATTTGGCTCGTAGGGTTGGTCAAGAACTGGAATTTGGTTCTTGGTGAAGGTTTAGGTGCGGGAACTGGAATTGTGGTTCTTGTGGTAGATTGAGTGTGAGATTAAAGTTGTAATCCGTAAAACGTTCAATCTAGTGGAACCCAACCGGAATTTGGTTGGAGACTGGACGTAGCCCCGAGATTGGGTGAACCAAGTATAAACCTTGGTTGTATCTTTCTAAACCTTTCTCTTCTTTAATTCTGTCAATGCATTTATTTTTTATTGCTTGTTGTGTATGATTCAAGAACTGGTCTGAAATCTTAATCTTTGAAATAGATAATCTGTAATTTGCGAAAATCTTTCAAAGATCAATTCACCCCCCCTCTTAATCTCAGCCTACATTTCTAACAGAAACTTCTTAGTGTCACTTAATAGATCAAGATCATTAGTCGCAAGCAAGATATCATCAACATACAGAATCACAAATATAAACTTGCTTCCACTGACCTTCAGATATATACACCAATCAATAGTATTTTCCTTAAATCCAAAGGACAGAATAATATCATTAAACTTAAGATACCATTGTCGAGAAACTTGTTCAAGTTCATATATTGATTTCTTAAGTTTACATACCATGTGTTCCCTTCCTTCTTCAATAAATCCCACCTATTGGTCCATATAAACATCCTCCTCTAAATCTCCATTTAGAGAGGCGATTTTAACATCCATTTGATGCAACTCAAGATCATAATGAGCTACTAATGCCATGATAATTCTAAAAGAATATTTCTTAGAAGCAAGCAAAAATGTTTCCTTATAGTCAATGTCATCTTTCTAAGTAAAACATTCGACAACAAGTCGGGCCTTGTAACATTCGATATTACCGTGAGAGTCACGCTTAGTCTTAAAGGTCCATTTACACCTAACACTCTTGTATCCTTCCGGAAATTCCACAAGATCTCATACACCATTATGTGTCATTGATTTAAGCTCAATTTTCCTAGCATATAACCATTTTTTAGAATTATCACCATTAATGGCTTCTAAAAATGAAATTGGGTCATTATTAATACTTCGATCATTTTTTACTCTTGTAGATAAACCACATAATCATTCGAAATAGCAGACTTTATTTCTTTGTGAGATCTTCTTAATATTATTTCTTGTGGTTGTTCTACTATCTGGTTCATTGTTAATCTCGAGGATCATTAATTTGTTATTCTTGATTATTGTGTGGTTCTACAACATATTGAACAATAACTCTTGAAGAAGATATACTAGTTATAGGACTTGTCCTTTAACTTCCTTAATCTTCATAGTAAAACATATACCCTTTTAATTTTTTTAAATAACCAATAAAATATCCACTGATTGTTCTTGCATCCAGCTTTTTTCTTGCAGATTGTAAATTTTTACTTCGTTTGACAACCCCAAACATGCAGTGTGTCTCAAACTAGGTTTCCTACTTGTCCATTACTCAAAAGGAGTCTTTTGAACAACTTTTCTAAAAACTCGTTTCAACAAGTATAGGACGTCTTCAAACATACATCCACGACGATACAAGTAAACATGAATTACTTAACATGCTACTAACCATATCCATTAAGGTTCGATTGCGTCTTTCTAACACACCATTTTGATGCGGTATGCCTGACATTGTGTATTGAGCACAAATACCACGTTTCTCAAGGAACTTAACAAATAGACCAAGATGTTGTTCACTTTCATCATATCTTCCATAAATACTCACTACCTCTATTTGACCTGACAATTTTCACCTTTCTGTCTGATTATCTCTCCACTTCATTTATATAAACTTCCAAGGCATTCACTGTTTGAGATTTCTCATATAGTAAATAGACATATCCATAATGCGAGAAATCGTCAATGAAGGTGATGGAATAATTCTTTTTATTGAAAGAATTTACATTAAATGGACTACATATATCAGTGTGTATAATTTCTAGAAGCTGAGTGTGTCTTGTGGCTCCTTTCTCTGTGTGTTTTGTTTGTTTTTGTTTAATACAATCCACACATATATTCAGATCAATAAAATCTAAATCCGAAATAATTTCATTCTTTACTAATCTTTGCATTCTTTCTTTGGAAATATGTCCCAAATGCTTATGCCACAAGTAAGCAAATCGTTCATCCACCAAACTACACTTAGTGCCAACATTGTGATGCAAGGTCATGAGAGTTTCAACATATAAATTATCCAAATTCAATTTATATAAATCATCATAAAGTGTACCAAATCCAATAATACAAGTACGCTTAAACAAACTGAAACAACCATTCCCAAACTTAAAGAGTATCCAACAACATCAAGCTTAGACGAAGAAACTAAATTCCTAGTGATACTAGGTAAATAAAAAGTATCCATATGGTCTAAGTGATATCCGAGTGTCAAAGATTAAACGATAAGTCCCGACAGCTTCCACTAAAACCTTCACTTTATTCCCCATAAATACGAACTTTTGGGTTTATGGTTCAAGTTGAAAGGAATCTCTACATCACATTAGAAACATGAGTCATACATCCAGAATCAATCCACCAAGTATTATGAGAAACTTCAGTTAAGTTCGATTCAAAACTATGCTTACCTTTCTTTTCGAACCAAGCTTTACGCTTTAAGCTGTCCTTCTGAAAATGTTCAGACTTCCTGCAGAAATGACATTTGTCATTTTTCTTCTAAATTTTAGTAAAGGACTTGTTAATTTTTAATGGTTCTTTACCCTTTCCATGTTTCTTAACAACTTTCTTTTCAGCTCCCTAATTTTTCACCTAATGAATAGAGTGACTTCCTAGGTTTTTGAGTCTAGTGTCCTCTTGGACTAACATACTGTGCAATTCATGCACATTACATTTGTCTTTCATGGTATTATAGTTCATCTGGAATAGACCATACTCAAACGGTAGTGAGTTTAAAATGAACTGCATAATAAAATTTTCTTCCACTCGCCATTCCAAGAGACTTGAGTCTTATTGCAATATTTGTCATTTCAATTACGTGTTCATGCATATTACGAGAACCATCAAACTTGATGGTGGTCAACATACTCATCAATGTCCCAACGAGGGATTTGTGAGCAGTTTGAGAACGCTTTTCCATAAATTTCATAAACTCTTTCGCGTCCTTAGTTTTAGGAACAAACGAGACTTAATATTGCTTACTATATTCATTCGTATAAACATAAGGCCAAGTCTATTTGACCTTTCCCAAGCTCTATAATGAGTTTTCTCTTCATTGTTACTAGCATTAGTGATAACAACCATGTTCTCAACTTGGAAAGCGAAATCAAGATTCAACACACCTAAGAAAAATTGGACTTGTTCACTCCAAGTTAGGGAAATTTGACCCATTAAAGACTGGAATAGACGAAGAGAGCGAATGTAGAGATACATAAACATATACTACAATTAACACATGACAAACATTAACACTTTGAGTCATAAAAATTAAACATAAATACAAATTCAAACATATATAACCATTATATGCATACTAATGTTCGTCTTTGGGAGATCCACTAATACACAAACATAATGATGTTAACCATTTTATAACATTATTGATAATTTAAATATGCATCCACTAGAATTACCTAACAACTTTGGGTATATAAATAAAACTAGTGACACATACAAAATTATCTACCTTCATGCTCATTAATTATAATAACAACTAATCAACATTTAGGTGATCCTAAAATGCCTTATAATAATGAACTTCAATTAACCCTTAAATCAATTATTCATAATTCAGCATTCATACTATGGATAATTGAAATAAAAACATTAATAATTTGAAATCATATTACTTTAAAATTTTGGTCACTTTGGTGACTAAAAAAACAAAATTTATCATGCTTAATCTTAAATAAATAATATCTTTAATTACTATTAACCATTAATAGCATTTTTCACTAATGTTTAATTTAGCAATACCAAATACCAAAACATGAAAATTATCGCAAATTAAAAATACATTATTTATATAACAAAATATCAACATTAATTCTATTGGTAACGTAAACCAATAATGCACTTGAATCTAACTTTCTAAACATATGCACTTTGAGAAGAAAACTATAATGGCATATAATGGATAAAAATTAAACAAATAAAAAAAATAGCATCATCACCATTCACTTTCCACAAATACCATTATGCATAAAATCTTTAGAATAACCTAATTCAATTAATATAATGATTCATTGGGATATCAAACTTACATGTCACATGCTTTGTTTTCCAATTCACATAATCCAAAAAGCAATTACATCTTACGATTTTCAATACCTGTAACTGGACATGTGCGAGTGTTGCAATCAAAACACTCAATTGAATCGAATAACACCATTCCATTAATTTCAATCACAAATTCATTCATGTTAAAAGGAAAAATTTTTGTGCATTCTATTCACGCATCCTCTTGGCAATTAAATTGGATTTGAAGACATAACCAATGCAGTGACCATGCACAGCAGAAAACCAATTCATAAATTTATCATACGCAATAGAAAATGTAAAATCCCTAAAAATTATAATTAAGATTTGTAAACAAATTTGGGGATTAATTAGGGTTCATACTAATTTGATAGAGAAATCTCATAATTCATAATTAAGGTTTATCTTAATTTGGGAACAACTATCATAAGAGAGAAACCATAAATCTAACGACAATGTCTCCGATACCACATGTAAATTATTTTGTAGTTTTCTTATGTTCCTAATTCATTCCACTACAAGATCTTTAGATTCATGATTCTCACACAATAACATAAATCATAATAAGAAGACTAACCTTGATCCATGAGAGATATTCAATGAGAATGCATTCTTCAATGTCTTTGTTCTTCAACCTCTTTTTTCCAATCTATTTCTTTGCCTTTCTTTCTCCTGTCACACTTTTCTTTTCCGATGGTTTATTGTGAGAAGAACCTTATGGCCAAAGACAGAATCCTAATCCCCTTTTATTAACCAACGTCCATCAAATTGGTTACCGTAAGTTTTTTATTTTATTTTATCTTTATTTTATTGACTTCCCATAATAACCATTAGGTCTTTATATTTTATTAAATCACATTTGGGTTCATCATTATATTTCATATGAGTCACATAATATAATTAATTTAATTAATTAATTATAACATCTCAACCTCATGTTCACTATGATAACATCGTTAGGGTCAATTTCGATGTTTGAGGTATTATCCGTGTTGGAACTCTATTTCATCATGATTTTGTCCTTAAAAAGGCACATTGGTAAGTCCCACATCGCATAGGAGTCGAGGCCAAAGGTAAATTTATATACACCCTCCTCCTTATGTATTGAGAAGTTTTTTAAGGACAAAATTGTGACTGGACTAGAACTTCAAAGTGGATAATAACTCAAACATGAAAATTGATCCTAATGATGTTATCATAACGGACATGATGCCAGGACACTCTCGTTTCTAGACGAAACATTGGCGCCTATCGTGGGGCTAAAAGTATAGTCTTGCTCCACTCATACCTCCTAGTCCTTGACTCGGGAGACTATGTTCCAATATGCTCATGAGTTTTACATCACTTTGGAGTCGAGGCCAAGGTATTATATACACCCTCCTCTATTAGTCCATTAAGGTATTTTTTAATGATAAAATTGTGATGAATTAGAGTTACAAAGTGAACAATACCTCGGACATTGGAATTGATCCTAACGATGTTATCATAGCGAACATAAGGTCAAACACTCTCGTTCTTAGACAGAACAATAAGTAAAATACATATTTTTTTATGATAATAGGGTTGTAAAAATAGACTTATTCCAATAGGTTGACTCGAAAGACCTAAGAATAGGTCAAGCTAGGCCAAAACTTTTGTGATTTAAATTAAATTAGACTTATTTTGATCCGACCTATTTAAGTCATGATCTACATTGCTTAAACCGAGACTAGCCCATTAAGCTTATGGACTAACATCTTTTATAAAATAATACTTATATTTTTAAATAAAAATAAAAATAATATTATTTTATTAAAAATTTTATATGTATTATAAATTAATTTGACAAAGAATTTATTTATTCTAAGAATAAATATTAGAATATATCTTTAATAACCACTTATTTCAAAAATCTAATGATTAAGATTAATTACTATTTTAAATTAATAAATTACTAAAAAATAAGTAATGATAAAGAAGAGTAAGTTTTAAATTTATATTTTGAGATTGAATGGATGCATTCTCTTATAATTTATATATTAAATTATTATATCTTAAATAAAAATTAATTTTATTAATAAAAATTAAATTTAAAAATATATTTTTATTTTTTAATTTTATATAAATATTTTTTTAATTAATTGATTTGGTATAGATATATTAATATTTTTATAAAAAAAATAATCAAACCAAGATTTCCCTGTTGGCCTAATATAGAATTAGGTTAAACTAAAAATTTTAACCCATTTTAAAATATAGGTCAAGTTCAATAATATTTTTTTTTTTACTTAAACCGTATAATCAAATCAGATCAAACAAAATCATCCATTTTAACATATCTAATAATTAGCATTTTATTAAAACCTGAGTTTTGAAAAGGGCTCACGTCCCTTTAAAAAAAAAAAAAAATCAATGTGATGCAATCAATGTAATTTTCCTTTAGTTCGGATTTGCATCTTTCATTTCTTTTCATCTTTTGCATTCAACCGTGAAACTCAAAGGATACGAGTATAAGTTTGATGTGTATTTAAAAAAAAATTGTATTTCAGCCTCATGTATTACTAGTATTTAAATAAATAATTAGTTATCTTGATAGTTTATAAAGATTACATATCTTTTATATATTACTTATATAAATATTCTAACAAACCTATTCATATATTTACATTTTTTATCCTTATTTTAATATATATCAATTATGAAATTATTAATTTATAAATTATAATATTTGACTTAATAGCCTAACATTTATTACTGGACTTTTGACAAGAAAAAGCCTATGACGGCCCAATAACAAAACATTGCTTTTACTTCACCTTGATATGACCTGATTATACAACTGCTGTTTCATTAGATGATTTATGATAAACATTCATGTCAAAATTCTAGCAATCAGTTAAACAATAACTGTTTTACCATTCTTTTCGCTACAAAGTTGACATTAATGGCTTGTTTGGTTGGAGTGAGTTGAGAGAGTGGAAATGGGAGTGTGAAAAAGGAGAAATTTGAAGAAAAATAAAAGTGAAATTAAAGTTGTTTGGATGAATGGGAAGTGAAAAAACGTTTATGGAAAATTGTGAGTGATTTGATTGATATGAGATATAAAAATTATAATTTTAATTGATTATTTAAGAAAATTACCATTTTACCCTTGTGTATAAAATAAGGTTAAAATTATTATAAATATAATTTTTTAATTAATTATCCATATTTTAACATTGATTATATATTTGAAAGAAAAAAAAATTTAAAAGTGTTTGTAAGTGGAAACAAATTTAAAAAATTAATTTTTTTTAAAATAGTTATTAAAAATTATATAAATAAACAATTACAAAATTATTTACATTGCATATCCATAAAAAAATAATTTTGACATATTAAATAAATTATTTGACTAATAATTAAATAATTATAAAATATAAAATAATAATTAATATTGACTAATAATAACAAATAATTATGAAAACTAATAGTATAATTGTAAATTATTATTTTAAATAAATATAAAATATAGTGAAAATAGAATAATAATTAAATGAAAAATTCATGTAAACTTAATAGTAAAAATATTTTATTATTTAGTTAAAAATTATATTAATATATATTTTTATCATATTTTTATATTTTCAACATAATATATATATATATTAGAATTACATGTCATAAATTTTAATTATCAAATAATATTAATTAATACAGTACATTAGATATTTGACAAATATTACTAAAATTATAAACCTATGCACACTAATGCTCTTCAAACAAATAATTATAATGTTATCGATCATTTGCAGTCAAGTTCTCGAGTTCAGAAGTTCCCTCGTCAGAATGTACTTCAATAGCAGTATCTTGTCGAAAGGTTTGCCGAGTAGGTCTGCCAAATTCATTGTGATCGAAGAGCTCCTGAATGAATCTTAAAGTATTTTGAGGTCTTTATAGCAGATCATTCAATCACTTCCACCCAAGAACATGAACAACTGGGAGAGACGAAGATGTGAGGGCAAGCCAAAAAGTCGTCTAACATGTGATTCGTGAGTACACAAATGATTATAACACTGAAGCATAAGTTGCTCGTCATTTAGGTTCATGTCGACTAACATGTCCCATATATCTGACTCGGAATGTTGAAATGTTGATGATCGTCTCATCACATTAACTTGTTCATTAATTAAATCATTTATGCGTTCAATGGCGACCACCTGTCTTTCAGCTATGTCAGATAATCGTTGGGTCAATGTATTACCTTGCCCAAGGTAATCTGTAAATGTGTCCAACCTCATTGTTAGTTTGTTAAATTGACCTTCCATCACATCAACCATATGCTCTTTTCTTTTTGTGCCCCGAGATGAAGAGGTTCCACCTGAACCAGTAGACGCAACAGATGGCATTGACTGAGCACCCTCAACAGGACTGTCGGAACCCATGCATGGAGGTGATCGATAAGTTGTATCAAATCCTGCATCAAAGCCAAAGTGAAATGGCTGCTCCTCTAGTGTGGGGTCCACATCAACGTTCAAGTCGACTGTTGCCCTTCGAGAACTAATATTCATTCGGGACTGACGCGAAGTTCTTGCCATATGTCCAGTGGCTCGATCAGCACCCCACAATTCTTCCATCAAATCATAATACCTTATAGTTGATAGTTTCCATTTAGCTGCAGAAGGCTTCACCTACAAATTAATGAGAATGGTTAACACTCGTAATTGTTATGTTTTGTTATATCAACAAATGATAATTCATATAATAGTACATTGATTAGGTCATCCCATACTTCTTGCTCAGCCATAAACCGTTTTGTGATATCATCCCAAGCGAATCCACTAAGTCCATGAAACAAATCGTGGACCTCCCGCCATCTATCCTTAAGACTTTTTTGTCGATTTTTAACATTATTTTTAGTTATACCAATTAATTCAGACTGTCTTAGGGATTCAACTATATTATTATATGCTTGGGTTGTCCAACTACCATCAACCCGATTACCCAACCTTGCCTCATGAAGCATAGCAGTCAACAACCGAAAGTCCATGTCATCAGTCCATTTTGTAAACTTGCGCACTACAGTTGACGAATTCGGTGCAATATCCTTTCCTCTGTTCATTTTAAACCTATTGGAAAGATAATATATGTAATTACGATACCAACATATAATTATTATAAATAGATAATCGTAATGTAATCGTATTTCAACAATAACAATAGTACATCTCATTAAATATATTGTTACATACAAAATCTAATGACTTTGATAATCTATCCACATTTGATTTGCTATAGTATCTCTTAAGTTTGACCCTTCCCTATAATCCTCTTCCCGAACTTGAGTCGACATATTATCCACATCTTGTTCCATCAACTCTCGATCCACTTCAGCTAACAGTGATTCATCGTTGTCTATCCCTCGAAGAAAATTGTGTAGAATGCAACATGCTAGGACTATATTCATCATTGTATCAAATGAATAATGAGGCTCTGTTCCACTAGCTATTATAGGAAATATTTTCTTTAAAACTCCAAATGTTCTTTCAATTACATTTCTAAGAGACGAATGTCGATGGTTAAACAATTCTCGGGGGTTTTGTGGAGCTCGTCGAGAATACTCTTTAAGGTGGTATCTAATGCCTCGATAAGGGGTCATTATGTTTGCTTTTAACATAAATCCAGCATCTCCCAAGTAGTATTTACCTATTTAAAATCATTGAAGTTATACTAATTAGAATATTTAAACTAGTTGACTATACACAAAATCCCCACGTTATAAATAATAAACCTTGTGGTATGATAAGGCGATCCTCTCTCGTAAGAACATCCTTTAATATTCTTGAATCAGATGTTGTTCCTTCCCACCCTGCTAGAACATATGTGAATTTCATGTCGAAATCACAAGCTGCAAATACATTTTGTGTTGGCCAATCTTTTCTTCCACGAAAACGAGGGGCATCGGATCTTGCGACTTTAACTCCAACATGAGTTCCATCTATTGCCCCTAAACAATCCTAATTGGTAAAAAAATTTATTGTCATTAAAGTTTAGACAATCTATGTGTATGTTCTATAGACACAAAGTTGGTAAGTAGATTACCTTAAAGTATGGGTAAAATCGGTTGTTGTTTAATATATACGGACACACATCCCTTCTTGATGGTTGAACAATTAATTGTTCCTCCAATATTATTATCGCATTCAACACGTTATGAAAGTGTCGACTAACGGTTTTACCTGATCGATGAAAAAAAAATGAAACAGTTTGATTTTTAACGTTATGTCCGATAATATGGAGAAATTTAGCCACTTGTTCTTCCACTATTGATTGTAACCCATCGTTTACTAATCCAATTGTCCTTACTCATTGACACAAGTTAATGAACGCCTCCGGTCCCATGCGAATAATGTCACGAGATTGTTCAGTATGAATAAGGTATGACATCAACTCGTGTCGACGATGTTCTTTTTCAAAAATAAAGTCCCTAATGTTACCGCTACTACAAGTTACCATAGACAACATATTTAATCCATAAGCTATCAAACAAAGAATTGTCATCGGTCCTACTTCGCTTCGCTTTTTTATCTCACTCTGTATATGTGAAATTATGTTTATATCCAGATCAAGTATCTATATCGTCATTGTCTAAACCAATGACCTCGATGTTTTTGTTTGCCATATGCAAAATATATATATATATATATATATATATATATATATATATATATAATTAATGTTTAATGGAAGTAATTCAAAATTGCCATTTGCAAACCAAGTATCACAAAACCAAAAATTATTTACAAAACTACTAATAATTTTTTTCCTCTAATATTTTTACTTCTTTTTTAACAAATTCTCATTTTTATAAATTTTTTACTTTTCTCAATTTTACATACTCCATTTGTTATAAAAATAATAAATTTATTTTTTAAATATAACTATATTTAACTTTTTTTCCTTATTTAATTATGCATTAATAGTGTCTGTCCTAATTTTTACTAAATTTTTTTCATGTATCTCTCAATTATTTTTTTCTTTTCAGTATATATAAAAAAATTCAAAATTTCCATATAATAATTATAATTGCAAAAACAGGGATTTTGGTTCCAGTTTTTCGTTCCAATTTTTGCTTCCATCATTCCCAGTTTTTGCTTCTAAGATGCATATGCAGTAGCTACCAATTTTTACCTCAACTATGCATGGAGTACAACACCGGTAGAACCAGTTTCAGGTTGCAACCATGGAAAACAACATATGAACCATACCTGTGGGAGAAGATATGAACGAAGCTCTTTGTAGGACAAGCTGACGGCGAACTTGACGGTGCCCCTAAGATACAACCTGCAACAACAATATAACCAATGCACAAGTCAGAAACCATGGTCGTATGGTGCCCATTTTTTGTTGGAGTGGAGGAGGTTTGGCCATGTTTTATACCTCAAATCTGAATGGTCACACACACTCTTATGCATGCACACAGACTCCAAAAACAAACGTACCAACCAAGTTTGAGGTTCCAACCATGACAGAGAAGACACAGAACCATACCTGGGGTGTTCCTCCAACAAGATACCAAGCAAGTTGTTGGTGGGACAAGGTCACACCGAAGTTGATGGCCGCCGGCGAAGATCCAACCTACAACACAAATACAAACAAATGAATCTCACGTATGACAAACCATGGATCCACGTTTATGGGGCTCCAAACAGGGGCACAACCACAAGGCCCACCCTCGCCGCCTGAGATGGCCATGCAGAGGTTGTCGTGGAGCTGTTTTTTGGCTCCTACCATGCGCCACGCAGAGATTATTGTCGCCATGCATAGCTGATTGTGGAGGGGGATTATGGACCTCTTCTCATGCATGCACACGATTGCAGCTGCACCCACGAGGCCCACCATGGCGGCCGGAGAGGTGCCCACCGGAGGAGAGTTTGGCGCCAGAACGACGAGGCAGTCATGGTTGAAAGGAAAGGAGACGCTTACCTATGGTTCCAAGGAGCTCTAACAAAGACAGAAGTTGGAGAAGACGAGGATCTTAAACACGCTCACGAAGGTAACTCAAAACTCAGTGCAACTGACAGGAGCTAACTGAGAACACGACTCACAATGGTTAACTGAGAACATAGTAGGGTGTTATTCCCTTTCCCGGAAGAAAGAGAAAGATCTCAAGAAAAAGGAAGTAGGCTTCGGTTCAATCTAGGATCAAACTATCCTCTTTTCTTTGACTGTGTCAAGCCACTTCTCTGATTGGTGGGAGACTCTTGTGAAGTAAAGAATGTTTCTGAACCGAAGTCCCACTCCAAGCTTTGGCATATGGAATAGAGTCTTTTAGCTAGTCTTATGAGACTAGCTTTGTTTTATATAATACAATAACTTTCCCTATCAGCTGTAACTAAAGAAGAAAGAATAAGTCCTATAACTACGGACTTTGGTTCAAGTTCTATCAGCTGTGAACACATGAAGCTGTGAACATGTGAAGTTGGCTGTACAGCCCGTGACCTCTGCATGTACAGCCCGTGACCTCTGCATGTACAACCCGTGACTTTTGTTCATGACTTACCTCCTCTCGTGTTATTCATGCATGTTCTTCTGCTCCAAGGTCAGGTGCATCCAAAGGAGGAAATTTTTTCTACAGTGGCACGCATTTATTTTTTAATTACTCAAATAGCATATTGTACGTTTTATTTATCAATATAGCACGGTTTTTTGTTAAGTTGAGAATTCGATTTTCTAAAAGACGAAATCCGAACGTAGATTTGTATTTCGAAAGACGGTTTTTGTTAAGTTGAGAATTCTAAATAGATTTTTTTTATTTTGATAAGAAAAAAAACTAGTATATATATATATATATATATATATATATATATATATATATTATAATATTTTATTTAAAATTTTAAAAATATTTATATAGTTTTAAAATTAATAATATATTTAGATTTATGGTTGAACGTAGTAAAATAATTTTTTTAAAATATATTATTAAATATTATATTTATATTTTATTTGTATGGTTAATTTTTTTAATTTTTTTATTTATTTGATATTATAATACTTTTTTAGAAATGAATAATAAACTAGGAGGATAATAAAAATCTTAAAAATTATATATATATATATATATATATATATATATATATATATATATATATATATATAAAAGATAAAATAATATTTTGATGTAAAATTATATTTTTGAAATGTAATTTTTTTTGTATGTTTTGTAATATTTTGAAAGTATGTTTTAGATAGCGGTTCTAGAACCAACCGCTATTAAAAATATATTTTAGATAGCGGTTAACGTGGAACCACTATTATATGTTCACGTTTAAGAGCGGTTAAAATATTAACCGCTCTCAAAAGTGACACATATATGATAGCGGTTCCACTTTAACCGCTCTTAAATGTGAACATATAATAGCGGTTCCACGTTAACCGCTATCTAAAATATATTTTTAATAGCAATCGCTATGTAAAATCTTGATTATTTGAAAAAGTAATCGATTATAACCAATTATTTGAAAATATAATCGATTATTTGAAAATTTAATCGATCATAATAGAGTAATTAAAAAGGTAATTAATTTAGAATTCGATTTGTTGGCAATCGAATCCTAAATAGATTATTTTTTTTATTTTGATAAGAAAAAAAACTAGTATATATATATATATATATATATATATATATATATATATATATATATATATATATATATAATATTATAATATTTTATTTAAAATTTAAAATTTTAAAAATATTTATATATTTTAAAAATTAATAATATATTTAGATTTATGGTTGAACGTAGTAAAATAATATTTTTAAAATATATTATTAAATATTATATTTATATTATTTGTATGGTTAATTTTTTTTTCAATTTAATTTATTTATTTGATATTGTAATATATTTTTAAGAAATTAATAATAAATTAGGAGGATAATAAAATTCTTAAAAATTATATGTATATAAGATGAAATAATATTTTGATGTAAAATTATATTTTTGAAATGTATTTTTTTTCTTATGTTTTTGTAATATTTTGAATGATATATATATATATATATTTTTAAATATAATTTATTTTTAAGTTGATAATTATTATTTTAATGTATACAATAAATATATATATATAATAATAATTAATTTGAAATTAATATATGTAATTTTAATTTATGTTATATATATATATAATGTATTTAACATAAAAAATAGTTATTTTTCTTATTAATAAAGTTTATAATTATATAATTAAAAAAATCATATTTATAATTATAACTTTAAAAAAAATTATAACTATAAAATTAATGTTAAATAAATTATATATATTATATAAATTATAATTATATATAGATATATTCACTAGTACAAAAAACACTTTTAACATCGGACTTTTTACATCGGTTGTTAAAGAACCGATGTAGAAATTTTTTTAAAGCCTTTCCACATCGGTTCAGATGGGAACCGATGTAGAAAGTACTTTCTACATCGGTTCCACCATGAACCGATGTGGAAAATGCTTTCTACTCTGATTAAAAATAATGTTGATGAAAAATGTGGTTATATATGATAGCGGTTAAATCTTAACCGCTATTATAATAGCACTTCTCATAACGGTTATGTCTTAACCGCTATTACATAGCACGTCTAATAGCGGTTAAATCCTAACCGCTATTATATATATTCAAATATGATCGATCATTTGAAGATGTAATCGATCATAACCAAAAAATGTGGATGTCGCTCGAGCGAGGAAGTATCGCTCAAGCGAAAAACCACCCGAGAAGGCCAATAACCAAAAAATGTGGATGTCGCTCGAGCGAGGAAGTGTCGCTCAAGCGAAAAACCACCCGAGAAGGCCAATTTTGTGCAGGTGGCGTCGCTCGAGCGACACCAGTGTCGCTCAAGCGAAATGCAACCCGAGAATGCCAATCTTTTGCAGGTCGCTTCGCTCGAGCGATCATATTGTCGCTTGAGCGAATAATGACCTGCGTAAACCTCATTCTGCTCTGTCATTTGATATCATCGTTGCACTTTCTACATCGGTTCCCCCATGAACCGATGTGGAAAGTGCTATCTAAAAAATTTCGATCGGTCATAATATCATTCTGATCGATCATCCCGTTCGATCGGCCATAAAGGCATTCTGATCGGTCATCTGTTTACTTTCTACATCGGTTCCCCCATGAACCGATGTGGAAAGTCTTAAAAATTTTCCCGCGTCCCACACCCAATTACGGACCGACTCCCTCCGGTCCGAGCCATTACCAAATTCATTCTCCTTGCCCCTATCGCAGTAGCGAAAACCACTGTCTCTCCCATCTCCTTCCCCCAATCGAATCCCTAACCTTCGTTTCCCCAATCGAATCCACAAGCGAAAACCACCCTTGCCGTGCACCAAGAACTGCGACGCACACCAGGAACTGCGACGCGCACCAAGAACCGCAAAAACGCGCCACCCTCGTCTTCACCTCTCCGAAACCCTCTAAGAGCTCCTCCTCATTGCACCCGTGCACCTTCGATCTCGTCGCGAACCGAGAGGTGATTCGGTCTATCCTATTGGCTTCTCATCCTTGTTTTGTCAATTACCTTTATGCATTTTCCTTGATTCTCGGATTGTTTTGTTTGGTCGTGGACTCGATTCTCGCCTAGGTTTAATGTATGTAGACATGTTTATTCCGGGTTTTGTATTATTATTTCCGTTTAGTTTGACTTGAATATGTGATTTTCACTTGGTTATTCTCGTGGGGTTGAGATTGGTGTTATCCAAGCCCTGTTGGGTTGGTTGATGTCGCTCTGGTCCGAGTCTCTTAGCGGAAGAGTTAAGGCTATGGGTTTCCACGCTGGGGTGTAGGGCTTTGGGGTATTGATTATATTTGGTTCTCTTGTTTTTCATTTGGGTTTGTTTCTTATGTTGGGGTATAGATATGGATCGGAGTTGGATAAATGCCAAACGTATAGAAGAAGAATATGAATTAGGGGTTGAAGAGTTCTTAGAGTTTGCACAGAGAAATGTGGGTAACAATAGAGGTCTCTTTTATTGTCCTTGTGTGAAGTGCTTAAATTTAAGACAACTAAGTGTGAAGGATATAAGAGAGCATCTCCTTTGTGATGGATTTTGCAAGAGTTACACTAAGTGGATTTGGCATGGGGAAGTAGTAGATTTCCCTATGGCTTCAGAGACAACTGAAATCCAGAAAGAAACCAATGATCGACTAGAGGATTTGATACGTGATATCGGTGAAGAGCCATTTGAAAAAGGATATGTATTCAAGAAATTTGGGAGGTTGACTACACCAAATTTAGAATTGCTGTATTCAAGTGCAATTGGGTTGACAGTAACAATGGTGTTTTGGTGGATGAATTAGGGTTTACATTGGTTAACCTGAATAAGCTTAGCTATAAAGACGAACCTTTTATTATGGCAACTCAAGCAAAACAAGTCTTTTATATCTCCGATCCAGTTAATAGTAGTTGGTCAATAATGCTTCAAGGGAAACCCATGTCTGGTAGTGATGACATTGAAGATTTACAACTTCAACAGTTTACTAGTCCATCTTCAGCACACTTTTTACCTTCTAATGATGACAATGAAGAAGATGATGTATATGCCACCCGATTTGATCATGAAGAAGGAATATGGGAAAATTGTTAAACAATAGGTATATTATGGTTTTTACACTGTTACTTACTTTGCATGTCTTTGTATTAGTTACTTTGTATTCTAACTCATTTATTTGTCTTATTTGGCAGGAATATGGCCGATTCTAGTAGGTCCGCGAAGAAGGGGAGACGTGCAACACGACTTAGTCAGCTGACACTAAGTCGAAATGCCGATGAGAGGTTACCGATTGAGTTTGATGACTCGACCGGAAATGCTATTGGGCCTCACGCAACAAAGTTTAGAAGTTATGTTGCACTTCCGGGCCGCAGACAAAGTGAGCATAATAAAGAAGGATTGGGATGATGTGGAGATGCGTGTGAAGGAACAAATTTGGCAAAGCATCTTGGTACGAAATTTTTTCTATTAAATTTACTTGTATAATGTTAATTCTTGTAGGATTCACCGACCTTGTATTATTTTTTGTAGCTCACTTATAATGTTCCGAATATCGAAGGGCTAAGGAGGAAATGGATATCATTCGCCGGTGAGCGTTGGAGGGCCTTCAAGACCCAATTGACTTCCACGTACGTGTTTGGAAGCAAGAAAGGAGTGTCTCCTTGTGAGCAATATTCCTTTCTAGACACCGAGACATGGGATAAGTTTGTTGAGAGCCGTATGGATCCTTCTTTTAAGGTTCGTGTGCTTTAACTTGCCTCGCTTTTAACTTGCCTCGCTTTAACAGACACCTTACCCCGCTTTTAACTCGCACAAAACCGCTTTTAACGAGCAGCTTTTTAACCGACCGTTTCTTTGAATGTATCTTTATTAGGAGAAACGACAAAAGGCAAAAACAATTCAACAAAAAAATGTATATCCTCACAGAGCTATCCCGAGGGGGTTACCAGCCTACTTGAGAGGAAGCCGATAGAAGAGAAGCGTAAAGCTTCTAAAGAAGCCTCTCAAAGTGACCCCTCGAGTGTGACTTCACCTCCATCACCTCCTTCTCGTCATGAGAAGTGGAAGAAGGCACGACAGAGCAAGAAAGGTGACTATACTACGGATGAGAGTCGTGTTGTGGGACGGAAAATTGTAAGTAGTTATTTAAAAAATTGTTCAAAATGAGATAGAATTATATATTGTGTCTTCTCTAATCAATTACATTTTCTTTGTAGGATGAATTATTAGAGCAAAGTTCACAAGGGACCTTTACCCCTAGTGGACGACAAGATATATTATCCACTACTATTGGACGACCGCAGCATCCGAGTCGTGTGCGGGCAGCTGGATGGGGGATTGGCATCCGACAATATTTTGGCACTCCTAAACCTTCCACAAAAAGTGTGGTCACTAGAGATGAGTTGCGGGCCATCGTGGATCAAATTAGGGAAGAGCTTCGGGCGGAGCTAAGGCGGGAACTTGTCTCCTTAGGCTTATCTCGGGGGAACACAGGAGGGGGTCAACAATGTGTTCCCGTACCTTCTCGCCCGAGGAACGTGTTAGCACCAAAGGGAGTTGTGCACGAGTTGACGTTCATGATGATGAGTCAACTCCACTTGGTGAAGACACTCCTAGGCCTCTATGCAAGTTCTTCACACGGGAAGGCTTACTAGTGGCTTATGGTATCGTGCATACATTGGGGCCACTTATACACGGGGTACAAATGACGGATTCCGTTGTTCGTGTTGTGGTTGAACGGGTGGAAGTTTCGAAGCTCCCGTTCCTGTTCCGTCCGACGAGGTTAGAACAAGTGGGGAGGCTCCCGGTCATTTCATTCGGTGGCCTAGAGCACTTATCCAGCTTTCCTACCGATCGGGTATTATATGATTTCGTTAATAATTTGATACATGTTTATAATTTTATTATTTTATCATAAATTTTAATTTAATTCCTTGATGTGTATAGGACATTTGTGCCCAGCAGAAAGGAAAGGAGAAGGGGAAGGAGAAAGTTCAAGAGGAACTGGACTCGGATCCGATACAAAGGTTATGCCTCTTAGCTTATAGGCTAGGAAAGCATATACCTTTACAGATCCGGATGGACCCTCATGTGATTGGGAATCCGCAGCCCATCACGTTGTACTTGAGTCGAAGGACATTATGGATGTTGTTTTGAGTGAAGACATGATTTGCGTCACAATTCTCCAAGTCTCGGTTAATGTAAGTCTTATGTTTTTATTTAAGTCAATTGGTTGTATGCCCTATTAGACACCAACTTGTCTAAAATGCAACTAACATGATATTTTCAATTTCTAGTTACCTCAAGCAAAGTTGTTGTGGAAAAGGGAGTAGAAGATGTCTATGGATTCATTGATCCCGTCCACATTCGAGTTTGGGGAACAAACCAAATACTATTCAAGCATACATTCAAAAGAGATTTTGTGAAGGATCAAAGGAAGTTTATCTCGCACCATATCATTATGGGTAAGTTTTTTTAAATTACTTACTTTCAAACTTTGAATCTCTTAAGAATTGCTAATTGAGCGACATTTTTTGTAGGTCTCACCTGGCAACTGTTTATCCTTTGTCCTAAACGTAATGAGACTATTTTTTTATGCTCTTTATGGAATAAACCCAAAAAGGAAATTAAACAGATTATTGATGTGTAAGTATACTAACACCCTTGTATAATATTTCATTCATTTCATTTTAAGTTCCACATGTCTTAATATGAAGTATTTTCCATTTAATCTTTTATAGGTGTATAGAAGCATACTCGATCATGGAGGGTAAGCCTAAAAAGAAACCCACATGGATACTTCCACGTGTAAGGACATTATCTTTCAAATTCTTAACTTTAATTTACTCATTTTCTCGTATTTAATGTTTTATTTTTTCTTATAGTGTAATAAGCAAAAAGGAAGTTGGGAGTGCGGATATTATGTGATGAGACATATGTTAACAATCATCACAGACAAATATCACGAATTCATGGAATTTGGTATGTGTTATGACTATATCTATGTCATTGACATATATTTGCCTACTTCGCTTTTTGAAATGTTTTTTTTTTGTTTGTAGATATTCGATGATGGTCATCCAATAAGTGAATCGGAGATTGATGACATTAGACGAATTTGGGCAGATTTTGTTATTAAGAACTATAGTAGTGATTGAATTTAATTGTGAAACATTAGGACTCGCTAGTTTCTTTGTATATATAAAACTTAGAATACAATATATGTTTATTGTTTGTTGATACAATACAATGTAGATATACAATATACATTATGTTTACTTGTGTGTTAATGCATGTCCTCTATATATAGATTAACATTCCGAGTAGTCGTAAATATTTAAAATGCTGTACATGTGTTCTGGAAAATTCAAAACTAAAATTCGAATTTAAAAAAATATGACTTTCCACATCGGTTATGGCCATAACCGATGTAGAAAGTGATTTTTAATACTTTCCACATCGGTTCTAGGCCATAACCGATGTAGAAAGTCCGACTTTCCACATCGGTTATAGATAGAACCGATGTGGAAAGTCGACTTTCTACATCGGTTATGGCCTAGAACCGATGTGGAAAGTCAGACTTTCTACATCGGTTAAGAACCGATGTTAAAACTCACCAACTTTCTACATCGGTTGTATCTACATCGGTTTTAGAACCGATGTAGAAAGCCGCTAAGAACCGATGTTAAAGGTGTTTTCTCGCACTTGTGATTACTTAAATTAAAAACTTTAAATTAATTATATATATATATATATATATTGCATAAATTAGAATAATAATTATCAATTTAAAAATAATTTATATTTAATATATATATATATATTCTAAAATATAATTTATTTTAATTTCTATAATATATATATAAATGAAAATAAGTTATATTTTGAAATATATATTTTATATTATAGTAATTAATATAAATTATATTTTAGAATATATATATATATATATATATATATAATTTTACATCAAAATATTATTTCTTCTTATATACATATAATTTTTAAGATTTTTATTATCCTCCTAATTTATTATTAATTTCTAAAAAATTATAATATCAAATAAATCAAAAAATTAAAAAAATTTAATCATACAAATAAATTTAAATATAATATTTAATAATTATGACTGGAATGAGAGAGGGGCAGCTTCGTCTTTTCCCTTTTTCGACGTGACTTTCCTCTTCTTTCTTCCCATATGAGAGAGGGAGGAGCTTGAAAGGAATTCCGCCTTTCTCTTCTTTTTATTCTGCACAAATCTATTTATTCAAATACAACTTCTCTTTCTTTTTTATCCGTGTAAATAGTCTTTCGTCTCAATCAAACAGGGCGTAAGATTGTGAATTCAGATTTAAAATCTATCTTAAAGTTCACACATTTTAAAACCTTTTGTAATAAAATAATGTACATCATTTTACAAGGTCCAAAAAAAGAGATTCTGGCAATGTCTTTACATATAAACCTTATAATAAATACAGACAAACAGAGTACAAACATTTTTTTCCTTTTCTTACATTGGACCAAAATGAAGAACATCACTTTGGAACAGACATTATAACCTAGAGAACGCAACTTTAGGTAATTCCTTCCTCGGTATCTTTCCGGAAGCATTCTTGGGTATGGAATCAACAAATGCTACACGCCGTATTTTCTTGTATGGTGTAACCTGAAGCCCACACAATCACATCAAATTGCGATTTTTTTTCATAAATAATATCATTTTAAAAAATATTTTTCAAAATAGTATATATGCAACATTATTTATCCATCTAGCACCATTTAGTGTTCATGTTTTAAAATAATCGATTATTTCGTGCAAGATCAACTCTCGCTCAAGCGAGAAATCTATCGCTTGAGCAAGGAGACCTGCAACTAATAGGTATTGTCGAGTTTTATTTCGATCAAGCGACGAAATTCTCGTTCGAGCGAGAAATGATTGAAATATGTGGTGACCTAAGTTACATTACGTGACTAACTGCGTTAGACCTTTAGTTTGTGGTCAACTCTCGCTCAAGCGAGAAATCCATCGCTTGAGCGAGGAGATCTGCAACTAATGGGTATTATCGAGTTCTATTTCGCTCAAGCAACGAAATTCTCGCTCAAGTGAGAAGTGATTGAAATATGTGGGGACCCAAGTTACATTATGTGACTAATTGCGTTGGACCTTTAGTCTGTGGTCAACTTTGTTCAAGCAAGAAATCCATGGCTTTAGCGAGGAAACCTGCAACTATTTTTATAATCGGGACCCATATATATATATATATATATAATATAAAATTTATTTAACATTAAAATAGTTATATTTTTATTAATTTTATAATTATAATTTTTTTAAGGTTATAATTCTAAATATAATTTTTTTAACTTTATAATTATAATTTATATAATATATATAATTTATAAATAGTTATTTTTTTAATTTTAATTTGATATATATTTTTTATTTGTAATTATTTTAATGTATATTTAAAGTAATTTATTTATATGTTTATATATAATACTTTATAATTTTATTTCTATAAATAAAAAATTATTATTCTAAATTAATCAAGTAAAGAAGAAATTTTATTAATTGAAAAACTCCTAAGTCTCATACATTAGGGCATTTCTTACCTAACACAATCTAATTATGCGAAGTAGATGCACGTGCAATATTGAGACATGTTCTTCTGCTATGACCAGGGGTATGGCAATATGAACATTTTTTCATCCTACTTTGATTTTCTGTAATATCCATCTCAGTTCTTATAGACTTAATTTTAGTCGGCCCTTCGAAGTTCTTTTCATTTCTAAATTTGCACACAAAGTAGGTCCTGTGTATGTTGGCCAATATTGTTCATTTTGCAGCAACCCAAATTGTGTTTCGTATACCTTTGAAACTTGTTGTAAGGTATACACTGGATGAATGTAGTTGTTGAAGTCATGGTGTGCATGCTTGCATGCAGCAAGAACATGTGAACAAGGCATGTGAAATTTTTGGAATTTCCCACAGTCACACCACAACTCATCAAGGCGAATTGCAAACCTCCCTGTTGATCGAACTTGACGCGAGTTTTGTGTTTCTTCTACTATAAATTTTGTGGTAGATCTGTCAAAAGTTATAATCCTATGTGTGTTCGTCTGTGTTTGTGCTTCATCTAAATTTGTGACCAAAATTTCAGAGTATACATGACCAGCATTGATCATGGCATCTATCTGCCTCCCTCTTTCAATGAAAAATTTGTTGCAATGGGTGTAAGTTGCGTTGACCATGAAGCAAATGGGTAGATTTCTTGTTTTTTTTCAAAATAGAATTGATAGACTCTGCTATGTGGGTCGTCATGTGGTCCCAACATCATCCATTGTCCCATGTAAGTGTCCATTTTTCTCTAGGTATCTCATCCAACCAATTAGCTACTTTTATGTCACATTGCCTCAAGATGTTGTAATAATAGTATAATCGTAGTTCAGTCATCCCATATGCTACAACAATATTAAAAACACATAGTTAATATAAATATTTATTAGCAACAGTTAAATAATGAATAAATTGTAACAAATTTGAAGTAAAGTAATTACCCATATTTACAACATCTTTCCTTAGTGTGATGTTTTTGAAACGTCTTATAAAATTCTGTGCAATGTGTCTAATGCAGTAGACATGCACTGGATTATTTTCTGTTTATCCGCTTCCATTTATCATGTATGCACTTCTAATGGATTCATGTCGGTCTAATATGAGATATAATCCTTGCTGGAGTTTAACATATCTTTGGAAGTTTTTTAAGAAAAAAAATCAGGCATCATTTGTTTCACCTTCGATCACTGCAAATGCAATGGGAAGAATGTTGTTGCAGCCATCTTGTGCTACTGCAACCAGCAAGGTACCTCTATATTTTCTGTACAGAAAAGTTCCATCCACTTGAACAATGGGCTTGCAGTGAACAAATCCATCTATGCATGACCTAAACGTCTAATACACACACTTAAAATATTTGAATTTTGTTGAAGGACCTCACCTTGGTAAGCTGGTTGTGACTGCAGTTTGTAGATAAATCCGGGAACAAATTGTTGCATGACTTGTAAGAAACAAGGCAACTTCTTATACGAATCCTCCCATTTGCCGTAGATGGTCTCCACTACCTTTTGTTTGGCCAACCAGACCTTTCTGTATGTTATAGTGTAACTCGTTGTTAATTGGATGTAGGCTATGATTGTGAAGATTGGTGTTGACGAATCAGTATCAATTATTTGACCAATTGTTTGGGAAATCATTTTATATCCCAACTTGTTGTGGTCTTGGCTGATTAATGGCGAAACACATGTATGGTGCCCTTCAAGCTTCATAATCTCCGAATATTGCTCTCTTGTGTACAATATTTCTCGACATCTCTAATTGCATTGGTTATCAACACATTCAACAACATATCTACTTTGGTTTGGAATTTTCACCTTGTATGTGCAGTGATTGACAATGTGAAAGCGGTTGATGGTATTTTGAACTTGTTCTTTTGTTATAAAATGTTGTCCAAGAAATAGAGTTCCTGCTGAATAAACAAAAGACTCTTTGTCCAACGCATGACCATACTCTGGGTCTTGTTGTTGAATGTGACTTTCAAAGTTAAGAAAATGTTGTGGTGGGTTGTATGGTTCCATGAAATTTGGTGCATGTGTAGGGATATGTGGTTGTTCGTCCTCTGAATCATCTTATTGTTGACTAAGAATTTCTTCTTCATCTTCGTCTTCGTCTTCACTAAAAGGATCAACGAATTCAATTAGGAGGTCAATAATTTTGTTCTCTTGTGTGGATAGTTCTTCATTGATGTTGGTGGAAGGCCCAATTAGAAGTTGGGTAAAAGGGATGTAGTCATTATGTGTGGGTATTTCTGGGTCAGTGTTTGGGAAAGCTTGGTAGGGTGAGGGTGAAATTTCAGGTGAGTGTGGGTTAGGGTATGAAGAAGAAGAAGTTTCAAATGTAACAAAAATTACAATACCACATAGACTTGAGTTTGAGTCATGAACATCAAACATGGCATCCACGTCGTCATCATCTTTCAACTCAACAACAATGAAGTTGTTGATTCCAACTCCGAGTCTAGTTGGGCAGTGAAAATGGATGGTTGCTACATTTTCGTGGGGTTTTTTCTCCAATTTCCTGTGGATCAACTTCTTCAACCTTTGTAGAGAAATTCCTCTCTTCAAAGGAACAAGTTTTGCAGTCCTAGTATTGAAGGTAACTCTCTCCATGGGACATGGGTTCATGGAACCATCATAGTGGATAATAGTAGACACTACACCCATTTTAGGAATGTAGAACAAAAAGAAGACTAAAGGTAAGAAGAAGAAAGAATGCAAAGAGTTTTAGAGATTTAGGAGTGTGCAATATGAGAACTTCAAAGAATGAAAGTGGTATATTTATAATGAAGTCCAATAGTTTGAATCCAAGGCTCCCTCACATGGCTTCTGACGCATGTAAAACCCAAGCAAAGAGGGTGGGTCAACATCTCTTTAAATGTGCTTGGATTCTTTTACTTTTGTTTAACTCAATGTAGGGAATCCAAGATTGGAATCCTGACTTTGGGTGGGTGACTCAACATTGGATTTCTGACTTGTGTGCATCAGAAAGGCATGAGAATCCTGACTTGGGTGGGTGACTCAGCATTGAATTCCTAACTTGTGTGCGTTAGAAATTATATTGGGAGGTGTTGTTTTGAGAATTTTCTTAAAAAATATTATGTAAAAAAGTCGCAAAATAATCGATAATAATTTGAAATAATCGATTATTTTAAAATTATAATCAATTAGTTTAACTTATAATCGATTATAAATAGTTGCAGGTCTCCTCGCTCAAGCGAAGGATTTCTCGCTTGAGCGAGAGTTGACCACAAACTAAAGGTTGAATGCAGTTAGCCACATAATGTAACTTGGGTCACCACATATTTCAATCACTTCTCGCTCGAGCGAGAATTCTATCGCTTGAATGAAATAGAACTCAACAATACCCATTAGTTGTAGGTCTCCTTACTTAAGTGATGAATTTCCTGTTTGAGCGAGAGTTGACCACAAACTAAAGGTCCAACGCAGTTAGCCATATAATGTAACTTTGGTCACCACATATTTCAATCCATTCTCGCTCGAGCAAGAATTTCATCGCTTGAGCGAAATATAACTCGACAATACCCATTAGTTGCAAGTCTCCTCGCTCAAGCGATGAGTTTCTCGATTGACTGAAAGTTGATCTTGCGCAAAATAATCGATTATAATATAAAATAATCGATTATTTTAAAATGGTGTTAGACTGGTAAATAATGTTATAGAAATACTATTTTGGGAAATATTTTTTAAAATGATATTATTTATGAAAAAAAAGTCATTTTTACAAATAAAACTTCATTGGACTTTATTTAGTAAATTTCTCCATAAATGACCCTTATTCTTTAGTTTTTACATTGCATTCACCTTTTGTTTTAGTTCTTATTTTTAGAAAGTCTATCTTTTAGTTTATAACTTCTTGGTATGTTTTACTCTCTTTATTGGTGTATGCTGTAAAACCATTAGAAAATATAGATATGAGACTAATATATATATATATATATATATATATATATATATATATATATATATATATATATATATATATATATATATATATATATATATATATATAAAAGAACACAGATAAACTAAAGATTTTTTTTCGTAGCACAGTTTGAACATAAATTTCCATGTTAGCATTCTTTCTTCAATTAATATGGAAGTAGTACACTTTTTAATTAAAGGTCAGAATTCAATTTTAGAGAGTCGAATTTTGATCTATGTTTTTTTTTCTTAATTATTTTTAAAATAAGAAAATATTTATTATATATATATTAAATAAAAATAAAAATATATATATTTATATATTTTAAACATATATTTATATTTTTATATCTAGTAAATATATATTTTTTATATATCATAAAAGTATATTTATATAATTATATTTTAATATATTTGTATATATTTTTATAAATATAATAAATACAAATATACTAATATATTTAATATATATATATATACATATATATATATATATAATATTTAAATATTTATTTTATATAAATTAGTAGAAAAAAATTGATAAAAATAATAATTTAAAGGATAATAAATAAAAAATTGTTTTATATAAGATATGAATAATAATATATTTAATAATAACTTTAATGTAAAAAATTTACAAAAATACAAATAAATTATAAGATGATATAATAAAAATTATTTAAATTGTTTAAAGATTTTTTTTCAAAATAATATTAAAAAAATAAATAATTACTCAAATAGACTATCTCCCACTTTTATTTACTTAAATATGCTAATTTACTATGTAAGGTAAGAATTTGGTTTCTAGGAAACCGAATTTCGAACGAGAATTTGTCACGTGGACATTGGAATAATAGTCACACTTTTGTTCCCACGAAATCACGACAATTTAATGTTTTCTTGGTCTCTTAGAGTTAATATTATATATATATATATATATATATATATATATATATATATATATATATATATATATATATATATATATATATATATAATGTATATATATATATATATATATTTATATTTATATTTTTTACATAAATTTATTTATATTTGTATATATTTATATTTATATTTATGTATTTATAGGTATATATTTATATATATGTTTATTTATTTATATATTTATATGTATATAATATTTGTATATATTTAATTAATACATATATTTTAATATTTATATAAATTTAATAAATACATGTTTATTAAATATGATATTTAATAAATACATTTATTTATATATTTAATAAAAACATATTTATTTAATTATATATTTGTATATAGTTTTATAAATATATAGTCATATATTTGTATATTTAATAAATATATTTATATTTTGTATTTGTAGATATTTATATTTATATTTATGTATTTATAGGTATATATTTATATATATGTTTATTTATTTATATATTTATATGTATATAATATTTGTATATATTTAATTAATACATATATTTTAATATTTATATAAATTTAATAAATACATGTTTATTAAATATGATATTTAATAAATACATTTATTTATATATTTAATAAAAACATATTTATTTAATTATATATTTGTATATAGTTTTATAAATATATAGTCATATATTTGTATATTTAATAAATATATTTATATTTTGTATTTGTAGATATTTATATTTATATTTATGTATTTATAGGTATATATTTATATATATGTTTATTTATTTATATATTTATATGTATATAATATTTGTATATATTTAATTAATACATATATTTTAATATTTATATAAATTTAATAAATACATGTTTATTAATAAATATATTTATATTTTGTATTTGTAGATATTTATATTTATGATATAAAATATGAAAAGATTACAAGGTGCATAATTGAAACAATACATATTAATATGAAATTAAACTAAATTAGAATTAATACACGATAAATCAAAAGTGAAAAAAATCATCTTATAAATCACTGAAATAAATATAGACTTTGTTATATAATATTTGCCAATGTATGTATTATCTTCTAAGTCACGAATTATTTTCTTCGTTAAAGTCTGTCAAAATAGACATAGTCCGATGAACCGATCAGAAAGACCTAATAAATAGGTCAAGCTACACCAAAAAATTTATAGCCTAAATTGAATCGGATATATTTTGGTCCGACCTATTTAGATCATGATCTATATGGGCTTAAGCTAAGCTAATCCGTAGGCTTATAGACCGACCAATTTTATAAAATAATAACAAGTTTTTAAATAAAAATAAAAATAATATTATTTTATTAAAAAATATATGTATTATAAATTAGTATGAGAAAATTCACTCGCTTCTAAGAGTAATTATCAAAATAAATATCTAATAATCACTTATTTCATAATCTAATTATTAATATTAATTACTATTTTAAATTAAAATATTACTAAAATTAAATAATAATAATAATAATAATAATAATAAAGAGTAAATTTTTAATTCTTATTTTAAGATTGAATGGATACATGCTCTTATAATTATATATACAAAATCATTATATCTTAAACAAAAACTAATTTTATTAATAAAATATAAATTTTTAGAATATATTTTTATTTTTTATTTAAATATATTTTTTAAATAATTGATTTTGTATAGATATATTAATATTTTAAAAAAATCAATCGAGGCCAAAATTGGTCCATTAGCCTCGTTGGCCTAATATAGAGTCAAACTAGGCTAAAATTTTTTACTTATTTTAAAATATAGGTCAAACTCGAGTCATCAATTTTTTATACTTAGCTCACAGGGCCAGACTGGGCTGCTCGTTTTAATAGTTCAAGGTATTGCCCTTCGTATAGTATTACCTTGAATAAATAATTCAGTCTTTCCCCATATTGGTTCACGTTACACAATTGAGTGTAGAGATTGTGTTTTTTTTTTTTTTCTAACGGTTGATCATTTGGGCCACATCAACATCAATTTTAATCTGTACTGAGTCGTGAATGATCTTTTGGTTTCAGACTCAAATTGGACGATGATAGTTGATTTCAGTAATTTGTTTGCGATCTCCATAATCAAATACTTCGATAATATTTTCTTATAATTTAACAAAAGACCATGTGTGTTGGATTAACATTATTCTATAGGGTTTAAACATGTATAAGTAAGACAAAAACCATTTGGATTTTCCATACTGATTGCAAGTTGGACAAGCCTACCAAAGTAAATTATAGCTTTAGAGAAAATAATGTTGTTTTTGTTTACAGAAGAGGAAGAAATAAAGGCGTTTAAAAACATCATTATTATATCATTAGATCTTGTATATTGAGCATATAATTTAATGATAATATACAAAGGGAATTGTGACTTCCAAGTAACCATGTTAGATACGTTAAATCATAAAATATTTCAATAGCATCATACTTGTTAGTTTTGGTTGACGGTAATACAATCTGTTGATTGAAGTATCTCCAGAAATTCCTAAAAAAGTGCATATTTTTTCCTTCAAAATGATGAGTGTGTAATTGTGCAAAATTAAAAAAAACTTAGGAGATACAAATTAAAAGTATACCATTTTCTCATTTGTTGTAACTTGCACATTTGCAAACACTACTTTACCTAGGCAGGATACTGCCCTAGTATTGAAAAGGAGGATTAAGCTTTAGTTGTACGGTTATCTAAGTTGTAGAAATATTTAGGCAAGAGGTTAATTTGGCCATATGTATGTGATGATGTTGAGTGTAAATTGAAAAATATTTTTAAGGTTATTTGGTATTATATTGAATCATTCATGCATGATTATAATATATTTATTGATGTTGTGTTTTAGTATTGAATAATATTTGAAACGACATATTTTTACCTTATTCTAATTCTTGTTGCTTAAATTATGTGTAGTGTTGGAAGTCCCACATAGTCTGTCTCATATAGTGTAGTTTGAATACCTATTAGACTATTCTCCATATTGTCAATTGGTTTTATGTTGAAACTTTAATATGATATCAAAGTCAAAACCTAACTTTTATGTGGGTCAAAAATACTCTTTGCCTGGTTCGACATGCTTCGTTGAAGGGGACGTGTTGGAAGTCCCACATCGTCTATCTTATGTCATGTAATATTGTTTGGATACCTTTTAGGCTACTTCACATATTACCAATTGATTTTATATTAAAAACTGTTGCAGGTTGCACAATTGTCCCGTGGCAGAGGCCGGGTGGGCCAAGTCACAATCCAAGAGTGGGATACCTTGTAGGACAATTGCTGAGGGGGAGATTGTTGCAGGTAGCATCAATTGTCCTGTGACGAAGGTCAGGTGGGCCGAGTCACAATTGAATCGTGGCGCTTGGGCTGTTAAAGTAAAAAGAGTTGCGCTCTGACTAATGGCTATAGCTTTTGGCCTAGTGGTAAGCGTTCGATCCTAACAAAAACTTAACATGTTGGACACTTGCAACATGTCAAATGTGGAAGAGGTCACCTAAACGGTGATAATTCACTTAAATGATGAGGTATCTTTCAAGCAAACAGGTTATTAGAGGAGGAAAGGTTATTATGTGATTATCTTGTTCAAGTAACAAATGAGGCCTTCAAGTGAGAAATTTGTACGTGAGAGAGAAATGATATACCAAGTGGATACTCATGCGAAAAGATTTGTATTTTGCTCAAATGAACTACTTATAAAAGAAATTTGAATTAATTTTGTTTTCTAACAGCTTAAGTGCCTAAAGTGGTATTCAAGGGAGGAATAAATAGAATAGATTATTAGTTTCAAAGGTACTTGGGTCAATAGTTAATGTGGAAACTTATGCAAAGTAACTTTGTCATTCAAATAATAGAGTTACTCATGCAAAAAAAAAAACATATAGAAACGAATGAGTTGAATATTGGAAGTACATCACTCAAGTAATCAAAGGGCACAAAAGAGATATACCTTTGTTGTGTAAAATGGAATGTGTGATGAGTGAAGGGTGAATTTAGTCTCGATACATGTGGGAGACATGTGTGGTTGAGTCAAGCTTGAGGTTGGTACCTAAAAGTGATTAATGTAAATATGTGATGTGAGGTTGAGTTAAGCTTGTGATTGGTACCTAAAATCAATTAATGTGTGTGTATTTGGTGTGAGACAAGTTAATGTGAGATAATAATTAAAAAAAATGAAAGAATTGTACTAGAAAATTATTTGTAGTATGCTAGTGTGACAATTATGTTTATTGTATATTCAATAAGATGTTAAGTTTTATTTTCGATTCTGTCACATAGAATAAGTTATCAAGATGTGAGAGTCAATGGGAGATTAATAATAGTATGTTATGAGATTATGATAGATGCACATAACAACTGGTAAATATTATTACTAATTTTACTTTGTAGGTAGAATGTCCAAAATGGTGTTAAAATTAGAAAATATAACATAAATACTAGTATCTGAATTTGGAATATAAAATTAAATTTTTTTCAAAATGTCTAGTTTTATATGATATGAAAAATGATATATATGATTTATAAATGCAAGCGAGGTGAATTATTAGGTAGGTTATTATTTGAATTCTTTACTCTATTTTCATATTTATTTGATTTGATGGTTAGGATTATATTCTTACGTTGAATATTAGTGTAAAAAAAAATCATTGCACAATAATAATAATATAAAATATATAGATAATAAATATATATTATACATGTATTTTTTTAAATTTGGACTAATAAATATAATTTGTATTAGATAATAGTATTTATATGTATATTATTTAATTTCAGTACTACATTGTATTTTGAAAATAATAATTTATTCAATATATACACATTAACACTTTTTTTCTCCTTTCTTATTATAAGTCGAGTACATTTGAATAAATTTTTTATAAATATTTTCGGAATAAATAAATAAATAAATAAATTAATTAAAACATTTTTTCATAATTTAAAATTAATTTACACACAAATTAAAAAACATTTAATAAAGAAACTAGCCTGACTACGTTTCAACAAATTAAAGTAGAGTAAATTAAGGTGGCCATTTAACAATAAAGTTTTTATATTCAACATACACAAGTTCTCAAGAATACAATATGATTATGTAAAATATATTTTAAAAATTGAGTTTAACGATACAGAATTTAATAAGATTTATTTTACCTATATTGAAAATTTTATAAATATAAGACTAAACAATTTTATTTTCATGAAATTTTTATTTTATTAAATAAAATTACTAAATTTTCTCTAAAAGTAAACTACTTATACGGTAGATATTAGGTCTGAAAATAACAACAAGAAACTAAAAATACAAAATAAAAAATTATTATCGAATTAAAACTTTGAAATAAGTAAGTTATTTTTGTCGTCTTAATTTTTTTTTAATTTTTAAGTTAAGAAAAAATCATTAGTTTGAATTATTTTGATTATGAAGTGTTAATGGCACATTGAAGTGAAGTTATTAAACTCATATTATACAATTATCTAAAAAAGTTAAGACTTTAAAATATATCTTTTATATATATATATATATATATATATATATATATATATATATATAATATGACTATATGTATAGTTTGTAACCTTGAGTTCATTTTAAAATTACATTTTAAATTATATTAAAATTGTAATGAATTTTTAATACATGAATTTGGTAGGTATAAATTGATACATTATGTGGAATGATGTTAGAATAAACTTATTCAGATTTAAAGGTATATGTATATTTCTCTTCATATTAAGTGTAACAAAAGATTTGTGTAATCCAAAACGCATTTGTATATAATTATTTTCTGTTTTAACCACTGAAAAGCAGAGAAAAGGTAAGAGTTCTGGTTCATACAGAACAAAAACTATAATATTCTTACGGAATAACTGCAGCATCAATGATTGCTGGTTGAGATAAGAGCAACTCTTCTAGGTCTGCTGGAGCAACCTGTAATGTACAGAGATATTTTTTTTCAAAAGGGCAAATGATATATCAATAAATATCTTTTATAATTAATACTTGTATAGATGACAAAATTTAGAGGCAATTCATCACAAAAATCTTGCTGCAAGAATGAATTGAATAGAAAATAAAACTTTCATTATTCAGAAGAAATTATAACAAAGAGAAGTTTATATATATATATATAAAAGAAGGTAAAGAAGTTACAGGGATAAAAAATGAGAAAACAGAAAAAACTGAAAAACAAAAAGTGCGTTAAGTGCATTTTAGTGGGAGATGTTATTATTAGGCGCCAATATGTTGCGTTGTACATATAGTTTTGAATTTGAGATTTTCAGTTTTCTGAGTGTCCCGGAAATAAATATTTTTCATGCCAAGCTTGAAAATTAGAGTATGAAAAGTTGAAAGAGGCAAGAGAAGTTCAAGAGGAGGTTCGGACCAGATGGGAAGGAGTTTCGCCGTCCCTTATTGAACTTTCTCCCAGATCACATAAAAATCAATTTCGATATGCTTTGTACGTTGTGATAAATCTTATTGGAAGCAATTTTGATGGTAGATAAATTGTCACACTAACTAGTAGCTGGTTGAGAATGATATAGATGAACATCGTATAAATTAATTTGTAGTTTTCCTATGTTCCTTATTCATTCCAGAAAATTATTCTACATGATCTTTAGATTCATGCTTCTCACATAATAATATATATCATAATAAGAAAACTAAACTTGATCCATGAGAAATATCCAATGAAGATGCATTCTTCAATATATTTGTTCTTCAACCTCATTTTTCCAATCTATCTATTTGCCTTTATTTCTTTTATCACACTTTTTTAGGGTTAACTTTATTGTCAATCCCAATCCCTTTTTATTAACTAATGTCCATAAAGTTGGTTACGTAAGTTTTTACTTTATTTTATCTTTATTTTATTATGACTTCTCATAATAATCAATATGTTCTAATATTTTGTTAAATCACATTTGGACTCATCATTATATTTTACATAATAGAATTAATTTAATTAATTAATTATAACGGATCATCCATGAGATTACTCAATCATTGCAGTTCACAAACGGTTTGAGTAAGAACTCTATACTTAGCCTCAGAGGAACTCCTTGACATAGTATATTGCTTTTTAGATTTCCAAGAGATAGGAGAATTTCCCAAATATACTATGTACCCAGTAATGGATCCTCTAGTATCCAAGCATCTTGCTTAGTCTAAATCGTTGAATGCTTTGAACTTTATTTCGCTGTCAGCATAAAGAAAAATCCCTTAGCCTGGAGTTTGTTTAAGATATCGAAGGATATGAAAGGCAACTTGTTGATGAGCTTTGATGGGAGCAACAACGTACTAACTCGGATGATGAGTTGCATAAGTGATGTCCGATCTAGAATAGTCAAGTAGATGAGCTTGTTAGGTAAAACTAATAAGTTAATTAGTTTTAAAAGATTTATTGGAATGTTTTGTAACTGTTGAACGTTTAAAACTGTTGTTATCAGAACCATTATTGTAGAACGTTTTAGA
This sequence comes from Sphenostylis stenocarpa, assembly GCA_963425845.1. Classification (NCBI taxonomy): domain Eukaryota; kingdom Viridiplantae; phylum Streptophyta; class Magnoliopsida; order Fabales; family Fabaceae; genus Sphenostylis; species Sphenostylis stenocarpa. The sequence continues at coordinate 7,578,065 of OY731401.1, forward strand.
TTATAGAGAGTTCTTGGGAGTGTTTAAATACACAGTTGTAATCCTGATTTCAATATAAAAAATCAATAATATTCAATTTTTAAAAATTCTTTGTTATCAAATTGGTATGAGTTTCAAAGAGCTTAGATTGTTTTTGAGCATCATAAAATGGGAGAATGACTAGTCTGACGAATGTTGCTACAGTTGTGCCCCGAGTGACGAAGGATGTCAGTTATAATAGATGGAGTGCCCAGATGAAGGTTCTCCTCACAGCCCAAGATTGTTGGGATATAGTAGAGGATGGTTATGAAAAATCAGAGACCACAAAAGAGTTGTTGTCCAATACATTCAAAACATTTAAAGAAAAACGATCGAAGAATAATGCAACTCTATTTTTATTGTTTTGAGTTGTAGAAGATTCCAATTTTGAGAAGATTGTAAGAATTACGTCGGCATGTAATGCATGAAACGAGTTGGAGAAGGAACACAAGAAAGATGACCGAGTCACACAAATTCGGTGACAGACACTGCATAACGAGATGAAGAGTATGAGAATGAAGAAATCGAAAAATGTTTTCGAACACATCTTGCGTGTTGAAAATGTGGCAAAATAACTTAATCAAAACAAAGAAGTGTTTTCAATAGAGCAAATCGTTGAAAAGGTCTTGAGGTCATTAACATATACCTTTGAGGATGTAATGTGCGCGATAGAACAAGTAAAAGAGTTGTCCGAGCTTATAATAAAAAAGTTTATTGGTTCCCTTAAAGCCTATGAACACTGAATGAAGAAAAAGAAAGAGGAGACGACTGTGAAATTGCTCTAGACCAAGGAGAAGACGTTATATTCTCAAAAGAATAAAGGAAGAGGACGAGATTGTGGTGGGCCCGAGGTGGCTGATATGATTGAGGTGGCCGAGGTGATGAGAAGGAAGGAGTTCAACAAAATTGCTGAGGTAGAGGACATGGACCAAGAAGTGGTCGATCGACAAACCACTCCAATGTCGAGTGTTTCAAGTGTGGCAAATATGAGTATTATGTGAAGGACTACTATTCGGGAAAATGCTTTAACTATAGAAAAGAGGGGCATTTTGCCAAAAAATGTCAGAAGATGGGTGATACCTATCTCACAGAAGGGTAAGGAGGACCAACACTCATGATGGCTGATCTACAATTGGTCGTTCAGTTGGGAGCAAATTACAGTGATGGAGTTCAGTCCAGTACCAATAACCAATTGGTATGGTATTTGGATATAGGGGTGAGTAATCACTATGTGTGGTGATGAACGTCTTTTCAAAGAGTTGAAGAAGATGACCGTTGGTACTATTTCGTTTGGAGAAGCTTCGGGAGTTTTGGTAAAAGGTCGAGGCACAGTTGGCTATTTATAGAAGGATGGAATAGTGGGGACAATCCAAGATATGTATTTTGTTCCTTGTCTCAAAAGTAACATTTTGAGTATGAGATAATTGATGGAGAAGGGGTACACAATTTTCATGAAAGAGCGAGTGCTCTAATTGGGGGACAAACACAAAAGGCTAGTTACTCAGGTCGAGATGGAGAAGAATATAATGTACAACTTGTAGTTGAAGAATATTCAAGAGAAATGCGTGAAACTCAACATGGAGGACATAACGCTGCTTTGACATCATCGTTTGGCCACCTGAGTTTTGGTGGGCTTGTTCAACTGTTAAATAAAAGTATGGTGTTTGGATTCCCGAATTTAGAGAATGGAAAAAGACTGTGTTCTCTAAAAATTAGCGATGACTCTTTTTTCGAGAAATGTCAAATATCGAGCAAGTAAATAACTTGAGTTGATTCATACTTATTTGTGTGAACCGATTACTCCTGTTTCATTAAGTGATAAGAAATATTTGATGACATTTGTTGATGACTTATCTAGAAAGACGTGGGTGTACTTACTAAAAAAAGAGGAATCCAAAGTGTTTAAAAATTATTCTCTTTTTTTTTCCTCTCCATTTTCTCGGCCATTAGACAAAAAGTATAAATTTTATGTGAAAAGTGTATATATTTGGATGTAGAAATACTAATGTGATTGTTTGACTAGTACCTGACGTCCAATTTCACTGGGTAGATTAAAATAATAATAATAAATAACAATATTTATTTTGAAAATATGAAAAATTTTAAAATGTGAAAAAAATATAATAAATAAAAAACAATAATAAAGAAAGTAAGAAGAAAATGAAAATAGGATTAAAAAAATAGTTTCCTTAGCATATACATTTAAAAAATAAAAATAAATAAAAAATATATAATTTCTTTTCCATAACATTTCTAAAATAAAAAATGATGAAACGAAAAATATTAAAAAAAAAGTGAAAAACAAAATTATTATTAAAAAAAAAAAAGAAACTTTTTTTGTTTTGGGCCTAACCCATTGTGAAGTTTTGGACCCATGAGAATTAAAAACGCAGCTTCTACTTTAGGACAACGACAGCTGGCACTCCCACTCACATTCTTAATTAAACACCTCCACTAATACTGTCCAATGTCTCGTCCCCTCAACCCCGAATCTTCTTTACTCCCAAGCCGCGCACCACTTGTAGCCTTTCTCTCCCCTCCCATTCACGACCATCACGGTGATCCCCATATATCCCTTTCTGTGCATCCCACACAGGGCTCCGAACTTCCTCATCCAAATTTCATACAACTAGGTCTCTATGTAGATTTCCCCTTCACAAAAAAAAAGGGCTCACAACACGATCTCCACACTCCACGTTCCACACCTCACTCTCCTGTCACCATGCTGCGCACCGCGGCCACTCTTCTCCTCTCACCGTGGAACCACCATCATCTATGCTCCCTTTAACCTCCCCAAATCACCAATGCGCATGAGCCACCATGTTGCTCACAACCAGCCACCACGAACCCAGCCACGACCACCATCACCTCCACTTCTCCTCACTCCTATTTCAACCTCATCGAACCTGTCATCTTTTGTAAATAAAGGATTATGTTCGCCGTCAACAGAGGCGATTGGAGCGACACAATAATTGTATTTGACTCGCGTTTTTTAAAGAAATAGTTCAACGCCTTTAGGTTATCCGATAACTGAGCTGTACCTAAAGACAAGATTTTCGAAAAGGTTCGAGGAGTCGTCACCAATATTTTTATCAAAAACATTGGAAAAGGAAAAAAAGACGATGATTTTTAAGAAAAACCAACTTTAGTCATTACAATCAGAGTTAGGTAAGGGAATTAGTTACGTGTGGAGAATGTATTAGCTTCCTCACGACGCCCCTTTCGGGTTCCCTATGATTAACTGTTTTTATAGAGAAATAAATTTACCCTTATTTATTCATTAAAAATTAAGTTATCGACTACATGATCCTTAATAACTAATGCACAGAGATGATATCTAATAAAAACAATAAAATAGAAATAGGGATATGAAAGAACCTTCGAAGCAACCCTTTTATAAAATATTCTCAAAAATGGCGCTTTTTGGCAAACCCCAGCTCTACAATGCAGCTCACTCTTCTCTCGGAGTACTTTAGAACGCTTCCTAAGAACTCTAGAACTCTGGAAATACTTCAGAGGGGTCTTAGAAGAGTATTTTGAGAATTATGCAGTTGGAGAAGTTGTAGAAGGGAGTGAAAACAAGGAGAGGTCCCCCCCTTTTATAGGAATTCACACCTGTTAGGTTGGGACCGCCGTCTCAACTTTCGGGACCGTCGTCTTGCCTTTGGCAAATGGCGAGACGGCGTTCTCGCCAAATGAGATGGCGGTCTCGCCTTTGGCAAGTGGCGAGACGACAGTCTCACCAAACGGGAAGGCGGTCTCGCCTTTGGCGAGTGGCGAGGTGGCAGTCTCGACCCTTTGGGTGAAATTTCTTATTTTTCGTGTACAAAAAACCTTCTTATTCTAGTATGAGGCCTATTGATCAATTCTAGGGACCTTTAAGGTATTGCCCCATCTTCGAACGGAAGTCTTTTGCTCTTTATTTTGAGGTCGGGCAAGATTTGGGGTCTACAACTGCCTCCCATTCACCTGACTAGCCGACTGTTGGCTCAATATGCCAAAAAAGATCAACTGGAGGGTGAAGGAGTTAACCCTCTTGCCAGGTTGTCCTTCGGTTGCTTCCCTTATCGTGATAGCCAACCTTCTGGATGCTAAGTGTGATCCTCCGGGATGCTCCTTTGATGCGGTAGCTGACCCCTTTGGTTGATGAGTACGAACCCCCATCTGGTTGTAAAGTTTGGTTTAAGCCCCCTTTTGTAAGGCTTGATGAGTACGTACCCCCATCTGGTTTGACGAGTACGAACCCCCGTCTGGTTGTTGTAACCTTGGGATGCTCCTTTGATGCGGTAGCTGACCTCTTCAGTTGCAAAGTCTGGTTTAAGCCCCCTTTTGTAAGGTTTGATGAGTACACACCCTATCTAGTTTGACGAGTACGAACCCCCGTCTGGTTGTGAAGTCCACTTTGTAGGATTGGTTCTTTATGCATGCTCATGTTTCATTAATAAAGAGGCATTTTCATAATTTGGTAATGAGAAAAAAAGTAAAAGACAATTTTATTGATATAAGCAAATGGTTCATTTTTACAAAAGGATTTACAAAGGGATTTAGAAGCATGGGTGGCCAAGGTTGGCTAGACTGTATAAGCTATAACAATCATGTCCCTAACATCTGTCTCTCTAGTTCTCCTAGTCGCTTCAGTTGAGATGCTCAAGCCCGGAGTGAAGACTATGCAAAGCTTGCTTGCTTTTGGAAGGACACTACCTTAGTTGCCTTGCAGTTTTCGGCTAAGGTAATCATTGCTCTTTTTTTTTAGAAGAATCTCTAAATTTTGCCTAGGACGTGTCCTAGCGAGGAATATGGACCCTATATTTTTCCCAGGATGTTCTTTGCGAGTTTTCATCCTAACGAGTCATGAACAATGCCTTCAAGCGTAATACTTCTTCACCGCGTCTGAGTTGACCGGGTACCAAAGCTCTTCTCCGTCCATGTTAGTGAGGATAAGGGCTCCTCCTGAGAAAGCTCACTTGACCACAAAGGGTCTTTCGTAGTTTGCTACCCCTTTTCCAAGTTTGTCCTTCTGGGCGGGAAGCAGTTTCTTTATTACTAAATCCCCTTCTTGAAAAGTGCGGGGATTGATCTTTTTATCATAGGCCTTCGTGATCTTCTTTTGATAGGCCTGCCCATGACATATGGCGTCTAGCCGTTTTTCTTCGATCAAATTAAGCTGGTCGTACCGATTTTGGACCCATTCTGCTTCGGTTAGCTTTGCTTCGATAATGACTCTTAGGGAGGGTATTTCGACTTCCACTGGCAATATAGCCTCCATGCCGTATACGAGGGAGAACGGAGTGGCCCCGGTGAAGGTTCGCATGGAGGTCAATATCCGTGTAGGGCGAATGACAACATTTCGTGCCAATCCTTGTATGTTATCACCATCTTTTGGATGATCTTTTTGATGTTTTTGTTGATTGCCTCTACTGCACCGTTCATTTTGGGTCGGTATGGAGAGGAATTGTGGTGTTGAATCTTGAAATCTTGGCATAACTCCTCCATCATCTTGTTGTTCAGATTGGTTCCATTATCAGTAATGAGCTAATGAGGGATACCATACTGACATAGAATATTCCTCTTGATGAAGGTGGTTACCAGTTTCCTAGTTACGTGTGCATAGGATGCCGCCTCTACCCATTTAGTGAAATAGTCAATGGCCACCAAGATAAAATGGTGACCATTAGATGCCTTGGGTTCGGTGAGTTCGATGACGCCCATGCCCCACATGGAGAATAGCCATGGTGTGGCCAAGATGTTGAGAGGTGCAGGCGGGATGTGAACATTATTGGCGTAAATTTGGCACTTGCGGCATCGCTTAGCATATTGGCGGCAGTCACCTTCCATTGTGGATCAGAAATACCCTGCTCTTAAGATCTTATTTACCATGACATGCCCTGGCGCATGGGTCCCAAAAACTCCTTTATGAATCTCCTTTATCAGAGTTTGAGCTTCCTCGTGATCCACACACCTTAACAAAGTGGAGTCGAAATTATTTTTATAAAGGATTTCTCCAATCAATGCAAACCCTGTGGCTCTCTTTCGGATGGTCCTTTTGCCATTATCACTGATTCCTTCGGGATATTCTCCTTTCATGAGGTATTGCTTAATGTCGTGATACCAAGAGTTTTTGTCTTGCTCGCTATTTACTGTCATGCAAAAAACTTGTTTGTCATGCAGCTTGATTTGAATAATCGGCATCTCATGCTCCTGATCTAAAGGGAACGTGGATGATAAAGTAGCGAGGGCGTCTGCGAATTGATTGTCTTCCCGAGGGATGTACTCGAAAGTGACACTTTCCAGCCTCGAAATCAAGTCACGAATGTGCTCTACATATGAGATTAATTTGAAATTTCGGGTTTCCCATTCACCCTTGAGTTGATAGATAACAAGGGATGAATCACCGAAAACTCTGAGTTTGGTCACCCCATGATCTATAGCTGCTTGGATTCCCAAAGCACAAGCTTCGTATTCGGCCATATTATTTGTACAGTCAAAGTTTAACCTGGCTGTTACCGGGATATATTTCTTTTCTGGGGATATCAAGATGGCTCCGATCCCATGTCCAAGCATGTTTGAGGCTCCATCGAAAAACATAGTCCATACATCTTCTTTGGTCTCTTCGTGTTCAATGTGCATGATATGTTTGTCAGGAAAGTCATCTTGTAGGGATTGGTACTCATTTGTTGATCCGTGTGCTAGATAGTCTGCTAAGGGACTACCTTTGATAGCTTTCTGGGTGACATGAATGATATCGAATTATGAGAGGAGCACTTGCCACCTAGTTATTCTTCCGGTCAAGATGGGCTTTTCGAAGAGGTACTTGATTGGGTCCATTTTGGAGACCAACCATGTTGTATGTCAAGCCATGTATTGTCGGAGACGTTGAATTGCCCACACCAAGGCACACCATGTTTCGAATGGCATATAGCGGGTCTCATAGTCTAGGAACTTTTTGTTGAGATAATATATGGCTCGCTCCTTTTTTCCTATTTCATCTTGTTGACCAAGCACACATCCCATGGATTCTTCTAGTACCGATAAATATAAGACCAGAGGTTTTCCTTCTATGGGTGGCACCAATATCGGTGGGTTGGTCAAGCACATCTTGATCTTGTTGAATGCTTGCTAACATTCCTCGTTCCACACCGTCGGTTGATTCTTACGCAACAACTTGAAAATGGGTATACATTTGTATGTTACTTGTGCGATGAATCTAGCAATATAGTTTATTCGGCCCAAAAATCCTCTGATATCTTTTTCTATCTTTGGTGGGGGCATTTCTAAAATCATCTTTGTTTTATCGGGGTCTACCTCAATTCCCCTTTGACTAACGATGAACCCTAGAAGTTTATCTGACCGTACTCCAAAAGTACACTTTGTTGGATTTAGTTTAAGTTGATACTTTCGAAGTCGATCAAACAACTTTTTGAGATATTGAATATGGTCCATTTCGTTCCTCGATTTGACAATCATATCGTCCACGTATACTTCTATCTCTTTATAGATCATGTCGTTGAATAATGTTACCATAGCCCTTTGATAAGTAGCCCCTGCGTTTTTTAGTCCAAAAGGCATTACCCTGTAGCAAAATGTTCCCCATGGCGTGATAAAGGAGGTATTTTCTCTATCTTCGACAAACAATTTGATTTGATTATACCCCGCATATCCGTCCATGAAAGAATAGAGCGTGTTCATAGCGGTGTGATCCACTAACGTGTCAATGTGTGGTAAGGGGTAATCGTCTTTTGGACTTGCTCGATTTAAGTCCCTATAATCCACACATAATCTGATTTTTCCACTCTTTTTGATGAAGGGAACTATGTTTGCCAACCATTCGGGGTACTTGGATACAATCAGGAAGTTAACATCTAATTGTCTTTGCACTTCCTCCTTGATCATTAAGGACCAATCCGGTTTTACTCTTCTAAGCTTCTGTTTTATGGGCCAAAATCCCTCTTTCAATGACAACTGATGCTCTACTATACTCGTGTCGAGTCCAAGCATGTCATGATAAGACCAAGCAAACACGTCCACATACTCTTTCAAAAGGTGTATTAGCCTCTTCTTGATGTCACTATCAATCTGGGTGCCAATGTTTATTTCTTTCTTATTGCCTCCTTGTCCCAAATTGATAGTTTTTGTTTCCTATTGATAAGACTGTATGGAACGAGCTTCCTTTTCTAGCATTCCCTGCATGTCTGGGGAAATAGCCCCCTGCTCACTGTTGGATTCGACCCATTCGCCTTCGACTTCCGGATCCCACAGAGATTCATTATTCACAGACATGATTGTTTTCTTTTAGGTTCTATTTTTAGGCATAGATTTTATTATTTAATTATTTTGGAAGAATAATAAATAGAAGAGGGAAAAGAATGAGAATGAATATGATATGACGAAAAATGCCTCATGTATTAAAAAAAAGATGTATATACATGCCCTTTTAATCGGTGATCCTACGACCACGGGCGGGGACCGTAGGAAATACAAGAAAAGCTTTAAAATAGAAAAAGATCCCTAACAGATAATCCTCCTAATTTGTCCCTCCTCTCCCTCTAGTTTTGACAGAGGCTTGGTATCCACATCGACGGCAGGAGCGTCAAAAGTTATCCACCCGACATCTATTAGCTCTTGGACCTTATATTTCAAGGTCAAGAAGTTATCCGTTGAGTGCCCAAGTGCATCCGAGTGGTAATCACACTTTTCATTAAGTTTATACCACTCGGGGTAGGGAGGCTCCATCTTCTTGAGAGGAACGCAACTTAAGAGCTTGGCCTCCAGCAATGGGGCAACAATTTCCCATAGGAGGTCGAAAGAGGGGTAAATTTTTTTTTCTTTTTTCGTGACTGTCAGACCATCTGCGAAGCAGAGGAAGGAGTAACGAAATTGATTGCATGCACATCCTCTTCCTTTTTTTTTCCAAAGGGCTTTTTGAATGAAATGTTGGAGGAGGAAGATCGCGCTATCTTCTCGCTTCTTAGCCCTTGTTCCACCCTTTCCCCGATGGTGACCATGTCTGAGAAGAGGTTGGACGTGTTTGTTATCGCCTTTCATAATAAGGCCCTGTCAGCGAATCGATGAATTTGACCACCGCTGGGCATATGCCTTGAAGGGCTCTTCGTTAAACTTGCTCAAAGTTCTAAGATCTGACCTATCTGGGGTTAGATCAATATTGTACCGGTAACGACGGAGAAAGGTGTCTGCCAGCTGCTTCCAATTTTGGAATTGCCCCTTCTCTAGTTGCATGTACCAGTTGAGAGCTAAGTCAGCCAGACTCTCCTAGAAGCAGTGGATCAGGAGTTTCTCATTCTCAGCATGTGCAGCCATCTTACGACAGTACATCGTAAGATGATTTTTGGGGCAAGTCAGCCCTGCATACTTGGGGAAGTCTGGGACCTTGAATTTTGGAGGAAACTGGATGTTCTTGACAAGACACATGTCAGCCGCCTCCTTGACGTCAAAGTTGTGCCCTTTGACTGCCTTCAGCCTTTCCTCCAAGCCAGATATCTGCTGTTTGGACACCTCGGGGGTGTGGGTGTGCATTGCCCTTGTGTCAGACTGAATGGGGGCTTTCTGTTCATAAAAGAATTCTTCTTCCTCTTCCTCCTCATGGCGAGAGGTGCGGTCACCATGAGATTCCCCTTTATTGAGGTTTTGCTGGCACATGACCTCCATCATCTGCGCCATTTGTTCTCTTAGGGCGCTAACCTCAACAGTGAGTTTGCGGTTTTGTTCCTCCAAATGCTCCATTGCCTTAGCCTTCTGCGCACGGGTTCAGATTATGGGAAGACCAACCACTTTTTAAGATGCCGAAATGAATTTTATTAATGGGGATGAATGATAGGTGTGAGATTAGTATCTTCTAAGATAATGACTTATGTATCATCCTTAAAGCTTACGCTTTACCGAGTGTCATACCCACTTTGGTGTAATGGTTCCTTCCCCATCATGGATTTGACAAGTATAAAGAAGGTCACCATATACCTTAGCACACTTTTCCCTTCCTTGTGGATGGTTACAAATGTGCTCGGGGCCTCTTTTGTCTTTGTCTTAGAGATAATTAATGCCCTCTAGCATGGATGTGTTTATGTATGATGCGTATGCACACTTACCTTATGTATTTATTTTCTCTCTTGGTTTTTTCACTTATGAAATGATGTTATATGAATGATTTGATTTTGTCAAAATCGTTTTATTAAATTTCATTATTTTATTTGTTTTTATTCGTTTTGTGACCCCTTTATCTCTTCTGTAGGTGAACGTGACTACTTAGCTTACAAAGAACCTGAAACCAGACTAGCTAAAATCAAGACTGTTGGAGATAAAAGTGGTTTATTATGAAAGAATGGTTTTAGCATCACTTATCTCTTCTGTCGAACTGCGTGGCTACTTAGCTTACAAAAAACCTGAAACCAGGCTAGCTAAAAGGCAGACTGTCTGAGTTAAGGGTGTTTATTGTGAAAATATTTTTGAGGGATTTTTCTTTTTTATTTTTTGTTGTATGATTATGCTATGTAACAAACAAATGCACACACAATTCACTCATCCGTGAATAGTAAGACGAGGTTTTTATCACGAGGTAGGGGTATCCTGCAGAAGAGTGCGTATTCAAGGTAGTTCTAAATTTTCTCACCAAGGCCAGACCCCCAAGGTGCCCCCATTATAGGGTCCCCACTCTCCCAGCCTTCAAACCATGCATGGCATTAAGGCCTTGTCAGTCTTTGGGCCAAAAGAGGAAGGTTATCACCTTGAGTGGTGATTTCCGACCATACCGGTGGGCTCATGGCCCTCACTACGGCAAATTGTACAATGCCACCCACTCCCTAAGGTTATCCTACTTGCCCCTGGGTATAGGGGGAACTGTTATGTGCAAAGGTTTGTGTACAATTGTTATTTCAAACAATTTCATAAAGTAAACATACAACAGTTATTAAAGCCAAACAATAAAGCATGTTATAAAGCAAGGAAGGGTAAAAGCGTAATTTCAAGTTTTTATTTCTCAAACTAGTCCATCACTAAATGGGATCAACTCTCTAGCTTCCCCAATGGAATCGCCATCTGTCGTCGCCATCAAAAGAGGGGGTCGGAGCGATGCGATGGTTTTGTTTGACTCGCATTTTTTAAAGAAATGGTTCAACGCCTTTAGGTTGTTCGATAACTGGGCTGGACCTAAAGACGAGGTTTTCGAAAAGGTTTGAGGAGTCACCACCAATATTTTTACCAAAAACATTGGAAAAGGAAAAGAAGGCAATGATTTTTAAGAAAAACCAATTTTGGTCATTACAACCAGAGTTAGGTAAGGGAATTAGTTACATGTGGGGAAGGTATTAGCTTCCCCATGACGCCCCTTTCGGGTTCCCTATGATGGACTGTGTTTTATAGAGAAATAAGAACATTAAAACTACGTTTTTACCCTTATTTATTCATTGCAAAATTTAAGTTATCGACTACATGACCCTTAATAACTAAGGCACAGAGATAGTATCTAATAAAAGCAATAAAATAGAAATATGGATATGAAAGAATCTTCGAAGCAAGCTTTTTATAAAATATTCTCGAAAAGGGCGCTTTTTGGCAAACCCCCCCGCTCTACAATGCAGTTCACTCTTCTCTCAGAGCACTTTAGAACGCTTTCTAAGAACTATAGAACTCTAGAAATGCTTCAGAGGGGTCTTAGGAGAGTATTTTGAGAATTATGCACTTGGAGAAGTTGTAGAAGGGTGTGAAAATAAGGAGAAGGTCCCCCCTTTTATAGGAATTCGCACCTATCAGGTTGGGGCCACCGTCTCACCTGACAAGGTCGGGACCGCCGTCTCGCATTTGGCAAATGGCGAGACGGTCATCTCGCCAAATGAGACGGCGGTCTTGCCTTTTGCAAGTGGCGAGACGGCGGTCTCACCAAACGAGAAGGTGGTCTCGCCAAACGAGACGGCGGTCTCGACCCTTTGGGTGAAATTTCTTATTTTTCGTGTACAAAAAGTCTTTCTATTCTAGTATGGGGCCTATTGATCAATCCTAGGGACATTTAAGGCATTGCCCATATTCAAACGAAAGTCTTTTATTCTTTATTTTGAGGTCGGGTAAGATTTGGGGTCTACAAGGATATTGCAAAACTTAAAACATGCTCCACTAACCTAAAACATGTTCGACTAATCTAAAGGTGCTCCACTTTTCCATGTTTCTAAGCCACAACCACCCATAATATTGAATGTGAGTTTGTTACTCATATTACACCTACAAATAGACTACTTTACACTCTTTCAAAAATCATAAATTTACTGATACTCTCTTCTTTCCTTTTCCATTTATTTTATCTGGGTTTATTTATTCTATTAAGAGTTTCTTGTTAATTTTTTAGTTCCTCATAAAATTCGGAAAGTTCCTGTTATATCTTGGGGACTTACACAAACCTATGCTGATAGTGATTATACATGTCTCATAATCAAATTTTGTTTGTGTCTGTCGATTTTTCCAATATGTTTAAAAAACGGTTTGTTTATCGAAATCCACCTACCTCCGTGAGAACCATCTTCACTCACCGTCAAACAATGACAAATCTTGACCAGTCAGTCTATGGAGACCAATTATAAAAGAAAAATTATATAATAATAAATAAAAAATAAGATATTTATTTAAAATTATGCCTTTCGTTCTTTTAAATGTTTGAACTTATCAATAATGGAATCAAAACTAAAGTTTTCAACTATTTTTTTTTCAATATAAATGATGATATTATCTACAAAAATTTTATCTTCCATTCTATTTCGCAGTCTTATTTTGTAGAAAATGATCTCTCAGTTGTAGATGTAGAAAAAATAAGAGTCAAAATAAGATGAATTAAACGATCTATTAAGTAAAATATATCTGACTTCCCTGTTTTTGTCAAAGATTGACATAATTCATGCATGATAGACAAATTCTTCAAATCTGGATGGTTAGGAGCATCAAGTATAATGATGAAGTTGAAATTTTAAATTAATCTTCTCTTGTTCACTAAATTCTTGTAATTGTTTATCCACTGTAATAAAAAACATGTTCACCCTAAAATGATGTTCTATTTTAGTCTGTAATACAATCTTTTTGATGTTGAGAACGACCATGATGTAATACATAAGTAGAATTAAAATTAGGAATATCAATGTCATGTTGCTCACAAAACAATATCACATCTTTAACAAATCTTGTCAACCCTCCTCTCTTATTTTTTAAATCAAAATTTTAGTCAAATAGTATAATTGCATAACAGTATGTATATCTTGAGATTGTTTCTGTAAAGCTTGACAATGGCAATCAATAATTCCCATAATTTCTTTCATCATGTGTAAAATCAATGTAGACCCCAAATCTTGCCCGACCTCAAAATAAAGAGTAGAAGACTTCCTTTCGAAGATGGGCAATGCCTAAAAGGTCCCTAGGATTGATCAATAGGCCCCATATTAGAATAAGAAGGATTTTTGTACAAGAAAAATAAGAAATTTCACCAAAAGGGTCGAGATCGTCATCTTGTCGTTGGCTAAGGGCGAGACGACCATCTCGCCACTTGTCGAAGGCGAGATCATCGTCCCGTTTGGCGAGACGGCTGTTCCGACCTTGTCAGGCGAGACGACGGTCCCGACCTGACAGGTGCGAATGCCTATAAAAGGAGGGGACTTTCTCACTCTTTTCACACACTTCTACAACTTTCTTTACTGTACTACTCTCAAATTATTCTCCTAGGACCCCTCTGAAGCATTTCTAGAGTTTCTTAGAGTTCTTAGAAAGCGTTCTAGAGTGCTACAAGAAAGAGCGATCATCATTGTAGAGCGTGGAGATTGCCAAAAAGCACCCTCTTTCAAGAACATACTATAAAAGCTTGTTTCGAAGGTTCCTATATACTCCCTTCACTACTTTATTGCTTTTTTTAGATAATATCGTTGTGCATTAGTCATTTAAGGCCATGTAGTCAATAACTTAATTTCCGCAATGAATAAATAAGGGTAAAAGCGCAATTTTAGAGTTATTATTTCTTTATAAAGAACGGTCCATCATAGGGAACCCGAAAGGTGCATCGTAGGGAAGCTAATACCTTCCCTACACGTAACTAACTCCCTTACCTAACTCTGGTTGTAATGACCAAAGTTGGTTTTTCTTTAAAAATCCCTGCCTTCTTTTTTCCTTTTCCAATGTTTCTGGTAAAAACATTAGTGGCGACTCCTCTAACCTTTCGAAAAACTCGCCCTTAGGTCCAGCTCGGTTATCAGACAACCTAAAGGCGTTGAACCACACTTTTAAAAATGCGAGTCAAACAAAACCATCGCATCGCTCCAACCGCCTCTTTTGACGGCAGCGATAGATGGCGACTCTGCTGGGGAAGCTAAAGAGTTGATCCCATTTAGTGATGGACTAGTTTTAAAATTGTGCCTTTACCCTTCCTTGTTTTATAACATGTTTTAACTGTTTGGCTTTAATAATTGTTGTATGCTTATTTTATGAAAATTGTTTGAAATACAAATTGTACATAAACCCTTGCACATAACAGTTCCCCCTATACCTGGGGGCAAGTGGGATATCCATAGGGAGTGGGTGGCATTGTACGATTTGTCGTAGTGAGGGCCATGAGCCTATCGGTATGGTCAGAAACCACCACTCAAGGTGATAACCTTCCTCTTTTGGCCCAAAGACTGACAAGGCCCTAGTGTCATGCATGGTCTGAAGGCTGAGAGAGTGTGGACCCTATAATGGGGGCACCTTGGGGGACCTGACCTTGGTGAGGAAATTTAGAACTACCCTAAATATGCACTCTTCTGCAGGATACCCCTACCTCGTGATTAAAAACGTCGTCCTACTGTTCGCGGATGAGTGAATTGTGTGTGCATTTGTTTGATTGCATTTGATTGTTGCATAGCATAAACATACAACAGATAAAACAGAAAAATCCTCAAAAAAAATCTTTTCACAATAAACACCCTTATCTCGGACAGTCTTCCTTTTAGCTATCTTGGTTTCAGGTTCTTTGTAAGCTAAGTAGTCACACAATCCAACAAAAGAGATAAGGGACGTTAAAACTATTCTTTTGCAATAAACCTTTTTATCTCGGACAATCTGCCTTTTAGCTAGCCTGGTTTCAGGTTCTTTGTAAGCTAAGTAGCCACGCAGTCCAACAGAAGAGATAAAATGTTATAAAATAAAAACAAATAAACCAAATAAATCGAAAAAAGGAAAAATAATGAATTTGAATAAAACGGTTTTGACAAATCATTCATATCGCATCATTTCATAAGTAGAAAATCCAAGAGAGAAAATAAATACATAAGGAAAGTGTGCATACGCATCATGCATAAATGCTTTCATGCTAGGGGGCATTAGAGATCTCTAAGACAAAGACAAAAGAGGCCCAAAGCACATTTGTAACCATCCACAAGAAAGGGACAAATGTGAAAGAATTAATGGTTGAGTTCAAGAGGGGGGGTGAATTGAACTTTTGAAAACTTTTTCGCAAAACTTACTTTCTTTTGGAAGAATGAATTATCTTTATTTAATTCTTGTGTAGGTAGGTTGATTTTAATCACAGCAAGTGTATAGACAGGAAATAAAGGAGATGAAAGAAGAAATTCAACACAACAATTTATACTGGTTCACTCTTCACCAGAGCTACGTCCAGTTCTTGACAAATCTGCCAAGTTCCACTAATACCAAGTGAAAAATTACAACCAGTAGATACTCACCAATCTACCCCAAGAACTATCTTGCAAACCCACAAGATAGACTCTTGAAAACCTCCCAGTAACCAAATCCAGTTACTGTAACACGTGCAGATCCAAAATCCAATCTACACAACCACACTTTACACAAGAGTATGAAAAGAAAAAACCTGGACTGAAGCTTTATCAATACAATTGTCCAGAAGCAAATCTAACTCAGCACTTTCTCTCTTTGATTAACAACAATCTTGATCAAAGCACCTTATGATATGAAAAGTTCTTGAATGCACAGAGAAAGTCACGAATGTGATAGCTCAAAGATTGCTTTCAAATGATTTCTCAAAAATGTATATTTCAAAAGATAGATCAAATTTGTATTTATAGAGTAAAAGAGAGAACCAGACCGTTTGAACTGATAAAAACTGATCCAGAGACATAAATGATCGATCAGAACAACATTATGACCGATTAGAACAAGTTATGATCGATCAGAATTAAATTATGATCGATCAGAACGTATTTCAATCGATTAAAATGTCGATTCAACCGATTGATTTCATTTAAAACTTCATTCAGTCGATTGATTCGTGTTTTTAATGGATTGAAATAGCTTAATGAAAAATGATAGCTCTTTGTTTCAATCGATTAAAAAACTTTTCAACAGATTGAAATCCTGTAGACTCTTAGTCAGAAAAATAGTCTCTTTTGTTTTAACAGATTAAAAAATATTTCACCAGATTGAAGTTTTGAAAAACACTTAGACTGAAAAAGATGGTCTCTCTGTTCCAACAGATTAAAAAATATTTCAACAAATTGAAAATGCGAAACCTGTAATACATGAAAAATTATTAAAACATTTTAACCTGTTGATTCTGTGATTCAACCAATTGAAATTTCGAATCTATAAGAATATTCCTTATGTTAAATGTTTTTAACAGATTGAAATTTCTTTTCAACAGATTGAAAAAAACTTAGTTTGTTCTTTTAATGTTTAAATGTTAGTTTTTCATGCAGAAAAATGATTTCAATGAGATGCATCATTTTAAGGCGCTTATCACAAGATTTATTGGCCTATCAAGAGATTAAGTTCCTATACTTCTAACTTATCCCTCTACACACCCACAAACTAAACTATACCAACACAAATATGTCTTCATCAAGTCTTCATCAAATCCACCAAGTGCTTCAATCTCCCCCTATTTGATGGAGACAAATATCCACTGCACCTGCACAATTCAATAACATAATAGAGACATATATGATTTTGTGGTGTGTGTGTAGTGACGAGTTTTAAGCAAACACTTCTCCCCCTATTTGATTGCATCAAATAAAGTGTTTTAGTTACGAGTCCAATCGTACCACGTAGGTACCAAAAATAAAAAGAAAAGACGAGAGAAAAATAAAAAAATAAGCCTTCATTCATCCCCGTTCCCGGGACCTTGATTAAACTGCAGATCAACAATCCTGTTGTAGATATCTTCCAATTGATTGTCAATGTGTTGAAATCTGGCAATGAAATTTTCATCCGAGATAATGCTGACGAGCCGCAGAGCAACCGTCATCTCCATGTGCCTCCTTTGATTGGTTTGCAGTTCATCCATCTGATGCAGCATGGTTCTTTCGAGCTGTGAGAGAGGCGTGCCACGATCAGGTTGTGGAATATATGGAATCATTTCTAAAGGACATTGCTCTTCCATCGGGTCTGATGATCTTGCTGCAGAAGTACCCTGGACACCAGTATTGACATCTTCCCCTTGCTCTTCTTCTTCAATTTCTTCTTCTCTTCCTGCTTCTTCTTTAGAAATCCATTCACCGTCAATTTTAATGAATCCCATTTTATGAAGGACAGAGTTATTGATCTCATTTGTTGGACGAACAGTTTCAACTAATTCACCTTCCAAATCAACACCAAAATGAGTTAAAAACTTAGAAATTAATATAGCATAAGGATATCTGAAATCACTTAGCCGCTTAGCTTTGATCATGTGGTCCTTGATGACAAAAACCCAGTTCACCCTTATTCTGTGGTGAATGCAGTACATCAGTACCAAATCTCCTTCATTTAGTACTGCATGGTTGCTCCCCCTGGGTGTGAGCTGCCAGGACATAATGAACGCGAGCACCCTTTCCTCAAGCTTCAACCTTCCAGTGTTGAAGGAACTTACGAGTCATGCCTATTCTTCGAGACAAGAACGAAAGTACTTGAACTTTGTTAAATTCTTCTACTTCAGAGGTATACCCTTTGGTGACTTTTACACCTTCATCCTTCGAGTCCAAGCAACCTCTTTCCAGACATTGGAAGTAATTTCAATGTCCACTCCTTTGACTTGAGTTTTTAGAGTAGACCCTTCAAACGACAAGTTGGTGAAAAAGACTTTAATCAAGTCAGGGTAAATCCTACCATTTAGCTCCAGAAACTTCGAAGTTTACGATGTTGCAGTAGTTTCCGAACCCCTCTGAAACCTTCAGCATCAAACCATGAAAATTTTAGAACCTTTGGTATATTGATTTGTTTCCTGCTCATTTCATGAATGAACAAATCCATCTTCTCTTGGTTCCCATTGAACCAGGATTCAATGCGCCCTCCTACCGATGTTCCTTGCACCGCAGCAGAGGACTCTCCTTTGCTGAACTTCTTCCTTCCGGATTTGGTGCGTTTGAGCATGCTGATTTGTGGAATGAACAGAAGAAAAACAGAGAAGAGAGAATGTTTCACGAGGAAAAGTATAAGCTTTTCAAACACTACTGTATGAGAACACACGGTCCCTTCGTCTTCACGGTTTTGTCTTTAATGTATTACTGCTTCTCTGCTTCAGCGCAGTGATGGTAAAGGTGGAGAGAGAGAGTATTTTTACTGTACACCTTAATTACCCTCACATCTGATATCCAATCAGAGTCAATCAGCTTTTATTTGGATAACTCTGATATTTAAGAGAGTAGTTGAAGGAAATCCCGTTGTAAATGCTTTCAACCCAATCTGCAGTAATTGTTTAGAGGCAGAGCATACACTACTATCCCTAGGAAAAATTAACCAATTGATTTTTCATGAAATCAATTGTTTTTGCAATTGTAAATTTATTAGAAGTAAAATAAATCGATTGAGTCAAGGATCTAATCGATTGTTTTTGTGAAGAAAAACATGCAGAGCATCAAAAGTGAAATAAATCGATTGAATCAAAGATTTAATCGATTGTTTTACAACAAAAACATGCAGAGCTACAAGGTTTATTGAAATAAATCGATTAACACCTCATTTAATCGATTGAACTGGTAACATATCATTAATAGAGATAGAGAATCAGAAAATCAACAGATTATTTCGCAAATTCAATTGATTAAAACACATAATTTCAAGATTTTCAGACAATTTTAATCGATTGAGCATGTTATCAACCTATTAAAAATTCATAATCACAATAAAGAATCAGTTATTCTATACTAGTTATATCCAGAATTCCTAATTCAGTTCTAAGCATATTAAGTCTATCTCTAGGAAGTGGTTTAGTGAATAAGTCAACTAACTGTTTTTCAGATTCAATGAATAAAATTTCACAATCACCCCTAGATACATATTCTCTAATAAAATGATGTCTAATTTCAATATGCTTAGTTCTAGAGTGTTGAATAGGATTCTTAGTCAGATTTCTTGCACTAGTATTATCACAAACCAGAGGTACCGTGTTAAGAGTCACTCCATAATCTTTCAGTTGTTGTTTGAGATAGATACTCTGCGCACAACAACTCCCAGCTGCAATGTATTCAGCTTCTGCAGTTGAAAGAGCAACACATGCTTGCTTTTTGCTTGTGCCAGGATATGAGGCTGCTTCCCAGTAAATGACATGTACCGAGGTACTTTTTCTGTCCAATCTACATCCTGCAAAGTCAGAATCGAGAAAATCCAACAAGTTTAAGAGATGCACCTTCAGGATACCATAGTCCGACATTCACGGTTCCTTTAAGGTACTTCAGAATCCTTTTAGCAGCGGTAAGATGTGATTCCTTTGGATTTGCCTGAAATCTAGCACAAAGGCACACAGTAAACATAATGTCAGGCCTACTAACAGTCAGATATAGCAGAGAACCAATCAAACCCCTATATTTAGTTTGATCAACAGATTTCCCTTTTTCATCTAAATCTAGACAACAATTAGTAGACATGGGTGTAGAGGATTCTTTGCAATTGTGCATATCAAACTTCTTCAACAACTCATTGCAGTATTTAGATTGACTTAGAAAAATGCCATTTCTTAATTGCTTAACCTGGAGACCAAGGAAGAAATTCAATTCTCCCATCATAGACATTTCAAATTCACTTTGCATTTCCTTAACAAACTTATTACATAATGCATTATTTGTAGAACCGAAAATGATATCATCAACATACACCTGCACCAAAATAATGTTAGTTCCAGACTTCTTAATGAATAGGGTTTTATCAACTTCACCTCGTTTGTAGCCTTGATCAATTAAGAAATTACTTAACCTCTCATACCATTGTCTAGGAGCTTGCTTTAAACCATAAAGAGCCTTTTTCAATTTGTAGACATGGTCAGGATGCTTGTGATTTTCAAAACCAAGAGGTTGAGAAACATAAACTTCTTCATTGATGAGTCCATTTAGAAAGGCACTCTTGACATCCATCTGTAGTAATCTGAAACCACTTATACAAGCATAAGCTAATAATAATATGACAGCTTCAAGTCTAGCTACAGGTGCAAAGGTTTCATCAAAATCAATACCCTCCTGTTGATTATACCCTTTGTCTACCAACCTAGCTTTATTTCTAGTGATAATGCCGTGTTCATCTAATTTGTTTTTGAATACCCACTTAGTACCAATTACATTGATATCTTTGGTTTTAGGAACTAATTCCCACACGTTATTCCTTTCAAACTGATTAAGCTCATCATGCATGGCACTAACCCAGTATTCATCATTTAATGCTTCTTTAACAGTTTTAGGTTCTACTTGTGAAATGAATGCCATATGATTGCAGAATTGATTAAGAGAATGTCTAGTGGATACTCCCTTATTGATTTGCCCGATGACATTGTCTAGAGACAGATCTCTTGGAACAATCCATTCTTTAGGAAACTCTTCCAGGACATCTTCTTCCTGTTCTTCAGTAATTTTTGGTGGGTCAGCTTTGGCAGGATCAACTGATTGAATACCTTCTTCGATAGTAAGTTGATCTGAGTTACTGGGATATTTTAACTGATAAGAATTATCAGTTAAATCTTCATCATCTGTAGTACCTGTTGATCTATTACTGCAACACTCGAGGAGACTCATTAAAAACAACATGTACTTGATTCTTTAACAGATTTCGAGTCTCAAATTGTAGACTCTATATGCGTGGCCGTTAGTAGAATAACCAAGAAAGATTCCTTTATCAGATTTTTCATCAAACTTGCTAATATTTTCTTTCCCATTGTTTAAAACAAAACACGTACATCCAAAAACCCTGAAATAGTTTATGTTGGGTTTTCTTCCTTTATACAGTTCATATGGGGTTTTCTTAAGCATGGGTCTAATCAAGATTCTATTCAAAACATGACAAGCAGTGTTTACTGCATCTGCCCAAAAATATTTAGGTAAAGAATTTTCACAAAGCATTGTTCTAGCAAGTTCCATAATGGATCTGTTCTTTCTTTCCATAACACCGTTCTATTGAGGAGTTCTTGGAGCAGAAAAATTGTGTTTTATGCCAAACTTTTCACAAAATGATTCAAACTTTTCATTTACAAATTCTCCACCATTGTCACTTTGAATAGATGTAATGAAATACCCTTTTTCATTATGTAAAACCTTGGCAAGCTTTTTGAAAGATTTGTAAGAATCAGATTTGGCTTTAAGAAAGACAGTCCAGGTAAATCTGGAAAAGTCATCAACAATTACCATGATATAAAGATTACCACCTAGGCTTTTATTCCTTGAAGGACCAACCAAATCCATGTGAAGCAGTTCCAAAGGTCTAGAAGTCAAAACAATGTTTTTGTTTGAAAAGTATTTTCTAATTTGTTTGCCTTTCAAACAAGCTTCACAGATTTTTTCTTTCAAGATTCGAAGCTTAGGTAGCCCAGAAACTAACTCTTTAGAAGTCAGTTTGTCAAGATGGTTAAGATGTATATGAGCAAGCCTTCTATGCCACAACCAAGATTCTTCTTCTTTAGTAAGAAGAAAACTTTGAGATGATATAGAATGCTTGATATCTAACATGTATATTTTGTTTAACCTCATACCTACCAACATTACCATGTCAGATTCTGGTTCACAGATTAGGCACTTTTCTGGTTTGAAGATTACTTTGTGACCAAGATCACATAACTGACTTATACTGATTAGATTGTGCTTGAGACCTTCAACAAGAAGAACATTGTGAATGGTTACTGATTCACCATCTCTAATATCTCTAGAACCTAGAATTCTTCCCTTGTTGTCTCCATAAGTCACATGACCTCCATTTCTCAATCTCAGTTTCTGAAATTTTGAAATGTCACCTGTCATGTGCCTTGAGCATCCGCTATCCAGGTACCAAAGGGACTCTTGTTGCTGTTCCTGAAAGATCAAACATCAAGTATTTGGTACCCTTAAGTATTTTGGGTCCTTAGGAGTCAAATTTTCTGTTTAACATGTTTTGGAACCCATCTCTTCCTACCTTGCGGCACAAAATATTTCCTAGCATGACAAAATTTTATAGTATGTCCTTTCTTCATGCAGTAATGACAAGATGAGAAAGGGGATGTTGTAGCTTTTCTAAATGAAAAGAAGTTCAAATATTTTTTAGTTTTTACCCCAATCTTAGGTTTGTACCCGATTCCAGTATGTTCAAACACACAGTTTTGAGACCCAAGGAGTGCATCTAAATTCTCTTTATCTTGAGTAAACTTAGACAAAGTTTTAATCAAGTAATCAACCTTATCTTGCAGAAGAATACACTTTTCACAATTCTTATTAGCAGCAACATTATCCGCAGATGCATAGATTATATCTAGATGTTCTAAATATGTTTTTCTTTCTAATAGTTCTTTTTCCAGAACTTTAACTCTATTTTCTAACCAGTTATTTAAACCTTTCAACTGATTATTTGTATGAGATAAATTTCTGGCTTCACTATGCATTTCATTGAAAGCGTTTAGTAATGTGCTATAATTCATTTCATTCTCTGTGGGAGTTGAACTTACATGTGATGAAGAAGATTCACAGCCAGCCATCAAACATAGGTTCACCTCTTCACCTTCAGATGCAGAACTGGAGGATGAATCATTATCTTGCCAAGCTATGTAGGCCTTTTTCCCTTTGTACTTTGGCTCCTTCTTGTTCTGATTCTTGGTCTTTTCCGGACATTCACTTTTTATGTGTCCCTGCTTACCACAAGAATAACAAGTAACAGTATTTTGAATGGAGTCAGTCTTTTTATTAGTGTACCTTTTAACTTGCTCAGTTTTGTTCTTCCTTCTAAGAAATTTTCCAAACTTCTTAACCAACAGAGTTAGATTCTCAGATTCATCTTCTTCAGACTCATTGTTTTCTTCAATCGTCTTGAGAACAATGTTTCTGCTTTTCTTCTCTGCATTCTCTTGTTCCTTGAACCGATTGATTTCCAACTCATGTTCCCTTAACTTACCAAATAGTGAAGCAGTAGTCATTTCAGTCAAGTCTCTTGATTCTGATATAGCTGTCACCTTTGGTTGCCAAGTTCTGTCCAAACACTTCAAGATTTTGATGTTCAACTCTTCCTTGTCAAAAATCTTTCCTAGCCCAATTAGATGATTGACGTGAACCTTTTCTGTACATCTGCAATTGTTTCTCCTTGCTGCATTTTAAACAATTCATAGTCCCTAATTAACTCATGCTTTCTCACCCTTTTCACATCAGATGTACCTTCATGTGTGACCTCTAGAATTTCCCACATTTCTTTGGCAGAGGCACATTGAGACACCCTGAAAAACTCATCAAGATTTAAAGTAGAGGTAATAATATTTTTAGCAGTATAATCATATTGGGCTCTCCTATTTTCTCGCATCAGTCAATTCAGCCCAATTTTTCTCAACTACTTTACCATCCACTGTATGAGTTGGTTTGTAAGGACCATTAACAATTGTTTCCCAAATACCTCTATCAAGAGATTCAATAAAGATTTTCATTCTAACCTTCCAGAAAGAATAATTCACACCAGAAAAAGAGGAGGCCTGTTTATGGAGGCTCCTTCTGAAAAATTCATCTTTCCCTCAGCCATTCTTGGACCGAATTCTTGAGTAACTTACAAGAACCAGCTCTGGTACCAATTGAAAGAATTAATGGTTGAGTTCAAGAGGGGGGGTGAATTGAACCTTTGAAAACTTTTTCGCAAAACTTACTTTCTTTTGGAAGAATGAATTATCTTTATTTAATTCTTGTGTAGGTAGGTTGATTTTAATCACAGCAAGTGTATAGACAGGAAATAAAGGAGATGAAAGAAGAAATTCAACACAACAATTTATACTGGTTCACTCTTCACCAGAGCTACGTCCAGTTCTTGACAAATCTGCCAAGTTCCACTAATACCAAGTGAAAAATTACAACCAGTAGATACTCACCAATCTACCCCAAGAACTATCTTGCAAACCCACAAGATAGACTCTTGAAAACCTCCCAGTAACCAAATCCAGTTACTGTAACACGTGCAGATCCAAAATCCAATCTACACAACCACACTTTACACAAGAGTATGAAAAGAAAAAACCTGGACTGAAACTTTATCAATACAATTGTCCAGAAGCAAATCTAACTCAACACTTTCTCTCTTTGATTAACAACAATCTTGATCAAAGCACCTTATGATATGAAAAGTTCTTGAATGCACAGAGAAAGTCACGGATGTGATAGCTCAAATATTGCTTTCAAATGATTTCTCAAAAATGTATATTTCAAAAGATAGATCAAATCTGTATTTATAGAGTAAAAGAGAGAACCAGACCGTTTGAACTGATAAAAACTGATCCAGAGACGTAAATGATCGATCAGAACAACATTATGACCGATTAGAACAAGTTATGATCGATCAGAATTAAATTATGATCGATCAAACGTATTTCAATCGATTAAAATGTCGATTCAACCGATTGATTTCATTTAAAACTTCATTCGATCGATTGATTCGTGTTTTTAATGGATTGAAATAGCTTAATGAAAAATGACAACTCTCTGTTTCAATCGATTAAAAAACCTTTCAACAGATTGAAATCCTGTAGACTCTTAGTCAGAAAAATAGTCTCTTTTGTTTTAACAGATTAAAAAATATTTCACCAGATTGAAGTTTTGAAAAACACTTAGACTGAAAAAGATGGTCTCTCTGTTCCAACAGATTAAAAAATATTTCAACAAATTGAAAATGCGAAACACTGTAATACATGAAAAATTATTAAAACATTTTAACCTGTTGATTCTGTGATTCAACCAATTGAAATTTCGAATCTATAAGAATATTCCTTATGTTAAATGTTTTTAACAGATTGAAATTTCTTTTCAACAGATTGAAAAAACTTAGTTTGTTCTTTTAATGTTTAAATGTTAGTTTTTCATGCAGAAAAATGATTTCAATGAGATGCATCATTTTAAGGCGCTTATCACAAGATTTATTGGCCTATCAAGAGATTAAGTTCCTATACTTCTAACTTATCCCTCTACACACCCACAAACTAAACTATACCAACACAAATATGTCTTCATCAAGTCTTCATCAAATCCACCAAGTGCTTCAAAATGTGCTAAGGTATATGGTGACCTTCGTTATACTTGTCAAATCCATGACGAGGAAGGAACCATTACACCAAAGTGGGTATGGTACTCCGCAAAGCGTAAGCTTTAAGGATGATACCTAAGTCATGGTCTTAGAAGATACTAATCCCAAACCTATCATTAATCTCCATTAATAAAATCCATTCTTGGGCATCTTAGAAAGTGGCTGATCCTCTTCCCATCCGAACCCGTGCACAGAGGGCTAGAGCTATGGAGCATATGGAGGAATAGAACCGTAAACTTACTGCTGAGGTTAGCGCCCTGAGAGAGCAAATGGTGCAATTGATGGAGGTCATGTGCCAGCAAAACCTCAATAAAAGGAAAACTCATGGTGACCGCGCCTCTCGCCATGAGGAAGAAGAGGAAGAGGAATTCTTCTATGAACAAAAAGCCCCTGTGTAGTTTGACGCCAGGGCAATGCACATTCACACCCCTGAGGTGTCCAAGCAATAGATCTCTACCTTGGAGGAAAGGCTGAAGGCAGTCGAGGGACATAACTTTGACGTCAAGGAGGCGGCAGACATGTGTCTGGTCAAGAACATCCAGTTCCCGCCAAAATTCAAGGTCCTAGACTTCCCCAAGTATGTTGAACTGACTTGCCCTAAGAATTACGATGTACTATCGTAAGATGGCAGCACACGCTGAAAACGAGAAACTCCTGATCCATTGCTTCCAGGAGAGCCTGACTGACTCAGCCCTCAACTGGTACATGCAATTGGAGAAGGGGCAAGTCCAAAATTGGAAGCAGCTAGCGGATGCCTTCCTCCGTCATTACCGATATAACATTGATCTGACCCCAGATAGGTCAGATCTCAGAACACTTAACAAGAAGAACGACAAGTCCTTCAAGGCATACGCCCAGAGGTGGAGGGAGATGGCTTCCCAGATAGAGCCCCCACTGACAGACAAGGAGACGATGACTATGTTCATTGATTCATTGACAGGAGCTTACTAAGACAAGGCGATAGCCAGTACATCCAACCTTTTTTTGGACATAGTCACCGTGGGGGAGAGAGTGGAACTAGGGTTAAGAAGCGGGAAGATAGAGCAATCTTCCCTCTCTAGCATCTCATTCAGAAAGCCCTCCAGCAAAAAGAAGAAGGAGGTTGTGCATGCAATTAACCTCGCTACTCCTTCTTCCGCTCCGCAGATGGTTTGACAGCCACGCAAAAAGGAAAGAAAATTCACCCCTCTTTCAACCTCATATGGGAAGCTGCTGCCCCAACTGCTAGAGGCCAAGCTGCTGGCCCGTGCCCCTCCCAAGAAGATGGAGCCTCCTTATCCCGAGAGGTACAAACCAAATGAGAACTGCTTGACCCTAAAATATAGGGTCCAAGAGCTAATTGATGCCAGGTGGATAACATTCGACGCCTCCACCTCCGATGTAGATGCCAAACCTCTAACGAAGCCAGAGTGAGAGGAGGGAAGGATTGGGAGGATAAGCTTTTAGGGTTTCTTTTCCCTTTTTCAAAGCTTTTTCTTGTATTTCTTGCGGTCCCCGCCCATGGCCGTGGGAACACTGATTAAAAGGGCATGTACATACACTCTTTTTTTAATACATGAGGTATTTTTCGTCATATCATATTCATTCTCATTCTTTTCCCTCTTCTATTTATTATTCTTCCAAAACCTAAAAACAATCATGTCTGTGATTGATGAATCTCTGTGGGACCCAGAAGCCGAAGGCGAATGGGTCGAGTCCGATAGTGAGAGAATGCTAGAGAAATGCAGAGAATGCTAGAGAAAGAAACTCGCATCATACAGCCGCATCGAGAGAAAATAGAAACCATCAATTTGGGACAAGGAGATGATAAGAAAGAGATAAATATCGACACCCAAATTGATAGTGACATCAGGGAGGGATTGATACAACTTTTGAAAGAATACGTGGACATTTTCGCTTGGTCTTATCATGACATGCCTGAGCTCGATACAAGCATAGTGGAACATCGTCTGCCTTTAAAGGAGGGATTTCAGCCCGTGAAACAAAAGCTCAGGAGAATCAAGCCGGATTGGTCCTTAATGATCAAGGAGGAAGTGCAAAGACAACTAGACGCCATCTTCCTCATCGTGTTCAAATACCCCGAATGGCTAGCAAACATAGTGCCCGTCATCAAGAAAAGCGGTAAAATCAGAGTATGTGCGGACTATAGGGACTTAAATTGAGCGAGTCCAAAGGACGACTTCCCCCTACCACACATTGACACATTAGTGGATCACACCGCTACAAACATGCTTTATTCCTTCATGGATGAATATGCAGGGTATAATCAAATCAAGTTGGCCATCAAAGATAGGGAAAAAATCTCCTTCATCATACCGTGGGGTACCTTTTGCTACAGGGTAATGCCTTTAGGGCTAAAAAATGTAGGGGCTACCTATCAGAGGGCTATGGTCACATTATTCCACGACATAATCCACAAAGAAATAGAAGTATATGTGGATGACATGATTGCCAAATCTAGAAATGAGGTGGACCATATTCAATATCTTAAGAAGCTGTTTGATCGACTTCGAAAGTATCAACTTAAACTAAATCCAACAAAGTGTACTTTCGGCGTACGGTTAGGCAAACTTCTAGGGTTCATCGTTAGTCAAAGGGGAATTGAGGTAGACCCCGACAAAATAAAGACAATCCTGGAAATGACCCCACCAAGAATAGAAAAGGAGGTCAGAGGATTTTTGGGTCGAATAAACTATACTGCCAGGTTCATTGCACAGTTGACAGACAAGTGTATACCCATCTTCAAGCTGTTGTGTAAGAATTAACCTACGGTGTGGAATGAAGAATGTCAACAAGCATTCGATAAGATCAAGATATGCTTGACCAATCCACCAGTATTGGTGCCACCCGTTGAAGGAAAACCTCTGATCTTATATTTATCAATACTTGAAGAGTCCATGGGATGTGTGCTCGGTCAGCAAGATGAAATAGGGAAAAAGGAGCAAGCCATATATTATCTCAGTAAAAAGTTCTCAGACTATGAGACTCGCTATACACCATTCGAAAAAACATGTTGTGCATTGGTGTGGGCAACTCAACGTCTCAGACAATATATGGCTCGACACACAACATGATTGGTCTAAAAAATGGATCCAATCAAATACCTCTTCGAAAAACCCATCTTAATCGGAAGAATAGCTAGGTGACAAGTGCTCCTCTCAGAATTCGATATCACCCAGAAAGCTATTAAAGGTAGTTCCTTAACGGACTATCTAGCACATGGATCGACAAATGAGTACCAATCCGTGCAAGACGACTTTCCCGATGAACATATCTTGCACATTGAACACGAAGAGACCAAAGAAGATGCACGGACTATGTTTTTTGATGGAGCCTCAAACATGCTTGGACATGAGATCGGAGCCATTTTGATATCCCGGTAACGGCCAGGTTAAACTTTGATTGTACAAATAACATGGTCGAATACGAAGCCTGCGCATTAGGAATCCAAGCAGCTCTAGATCATGGGGTGACCAAACTCAGAGTTTTTGGCGTTTCATCCCTTGTCATTTATCAACTCAAGGGTGAATGGGAAACCCGAAATTTCAAATTAATCCCATATCTAGAGCATATTTGCGATTTGATTTCGAGGCTGGAAAGCGTCACTATCAAGTATATCCCTCGGGAAGATAATCAATTTGCAGACGCCCTCCCTACTTTATCATCCATGTTCTCTTTAGATTAAGAGCATGAGATGATGACTATTTGTAGACCCCAAATCTTGCCCGGCCTCCAAATAAAGTCAGAAGACTCCTTATTTGAAGACGGCCAAAGCCTAACAAGTCATTAGGAGAGACTATTAGGCCCCCGTACTGGGATAGGAGGGTTTATTGGCCCGAAAAATAAAGTTTCTCGCCCTAAAGGGACGAGACCGCCGTCTGGAAGGACCAGACCACCGTCTCGCCTAACGCCAGGGACGAGACCGCCGTCTCGCTTGTCCAGACGGCGGTCTCGTCACCTGAAAAAGGCCGAGACGGCGTTCTGGATAGTCCATACGGCGGTCTCGACTTCTGCCTAGTCGAGACGGCGGTCTGGATTATCCAGACGGCGGTCTCGACCCCCTGCCGTGGTCGAGACGGCGGTCTGGATTGTCTAGACGGCGGTCTCGACCTTGTCAGACGAGACGGCGGTCTCGACCTGTCAGGCGCGAAAAACTATAAATAGGGGCTCTATTTCCCCTTTTTCCACACACAACACACAGTAGCTCCTCCTTCTCTCTAGATTTTCTCTCTCTAGAACCCCTCCGAAGCATTTCTGGAGTTTCTGAGTGTCTCTAGGCATAAATTGAGCGTCTTAAATCTTCTTTAGAACCCCTCCGAGGCATTTCTGGAGTTTCTGAGAGTTTGTAGAGTGAAGGGTTGCCAAAAAGCACCCACTCTTTAAAGAGAAATATAAAAAGCTTGCTTTGGAGGTGCACTCTCTCTCTTTCTAATTTTACCGCTTTCATTTAAAATTATGAAATAGATGCTAGGGCCATGTAGTCATAATCTTTAAATACCGCATAATAAAAGGGTAAAAGCGTAATTTTCCAATTTAATTATTTATCCAAAGTAGCCGGCCTATCATAGGGAACCCGAAAGGGGCGTCGTAAAGGAACTAACACTTCCTTTGCACGTAACTAACTCCCTTACCCAACTCTGGTTCTAATGACCAAAGTTGGTTTTCGAAAACCAACGCCTTTTTAAAACTCCTTTTCCGATGTTTCCGGTAAAAACATCGGTGGCGACTCCACGAACCCTTCAAAACCCGTTCTTGGGTTAGCCCGGTTATCAGACAACCCAAGAACACTTTTCGAAAACCTCGTCTCTAGGTTAGCCCGGTTATCGGACAACCTAAGGACGTTGTAACCACCCATAAAAAACGCGAAAGCAAGATGGTCGAAAAACCATCGCGTCGCTCTGACCGCCCCTTCGATTTTGGGAGGCGGCGACAGATGGCGACTTCACTGGGGAAGTCCAGAGAGTTGATCCCATTTAGTGATGGGCCGGCTTAAAAATAATTAAACCAAGAAAATAGCGCTTTTACCCTGCCTTGTATTATAACATGCTTTATTGTTTGGCTTTCAAATAATTGTTGCTTGTTTATACTTACGCAATTGATTGAAATATAAATTGCACACAAACCCTCGCACACTACAGTTCCCTCTATACCCGGGGGCAAGTGAGAAAACCATAGGGAGTGGGTGGCAGGTACGGTTCGCTGTAGTTAGGGCCTTGTGCCCACCAATGTGATCGGAAACCACCACTCAAGGTGATAACCTTCCTCTTTTGGCAACAAGACCGACTCTGGCCCTAGTGCTGAGCATGGTTGGACGGCTGGAGAGTGGGGACCCTATAATGGGGGCACCTTGGGGGCCTTAGCCTGGTGAGAACAGTTAGAACCTGCCCTGACCAATGCACTTTTCTGCAGGAAAACCCTACCTCGTGATAAAAATGAAATCTCGCCTGTTCGGGGATGATCGAATTGTGTGTACATATGATTGTTGCATTTGTATGTTGCATAGCACAAACAAACAACGAGAACAAAAACACAAAAAATATTTTACAAATAAACACCCTTATCTCGGACGATCTGCCTTTTAGCTAGCCTGGTTTCGGGTTCTTTGTAAGCTAAGTAGCCACGCAGTTCAGACAGAAGAGATAAGGGACGCTAAATATTTCTTTCGCATAAAGCCATATTTTATCTCGGACAGTCTGCCTTTTAGCTAGCCTGGTTTCAGGTTCTTTGTAAGCTAAGTAGCCACGCAGTTCCGACAGAAGGGATAAAAGGCTATAAAATAAACATCAAATAAAAATACAAAAACATCAAAAAAATAAAATAAATAAACAACTTCTGACAAAGTCAACTCATCCATACTACATCATATCATGAGTAAAGAAAAACCAAGAGAGAAAATAAAAATGAAAGCGCATTCAACATCATTTAAATAAAATCTCTCATGCATAAGCATACTCATGATTAGTTTAAGCACTCAACATGCATTAATAAAACTTTTGCGGACATTCTAGAAAGTGGCTGGTCCTCTCCCCACTCGTACTCGTGCACAAAAAGCTAAAGCAATGGAAAAGTTAGAGGAGCAAAACCGAAAGCTTGCTGCGGAAGTCGATACTCTCCGTGAGCAAGTGGCTCAACTGATGGAGGTCATATGCCAAGGGCAGAGCAAGGGCGAAGACCAAGCTGAACATGTCCCTCCTCATGAGGAAGAGGAGGAAGAATACTTTTTTGGCGGGAAGGATGCTAAGACTACACGCATCCTTACCCCAGAAGTGTCCAAACAACAACTCTCCGCCCTGGAGGAGATGCTGAAGGCGGTCGAAGGGCATAACTTCGACGTTAAGGAGGTGGCTGACATGTGCCTCGTGAAGGACAACCGCTTCCCTCCCAAATTTAAAAACCTGGACTTCCCCAAGTACGCCGGGATGACCTGCCCTAAGAACCATCTTACGATGTATTGTCGTAAGATGGCCGCCCATGCCGATAACGAGAAACTCCTGATCCATTGCTTCCAGGAGAGTCTGGCGGACACGACTCTCAACTGGTACATGCAGTTGGAGAGAGGGCAGGTCCAGAACTGGAAACAGTTGGCATACGCTTTCCTCCGTCGTTACCGATACAACATCGATCTGACACCCGACAGGTCAGATCTTAGAACTCTGAGCAAGAGGAACGACGAGCCCTTTAAAGCGTATACCCAAAGGTGGAGGGAAATGGCAGCCCAGATAGAGCCTCCTTTGACGGACAAGGAGACAGTGGCTATGTTCATCGACTCACTGACTGGAGCGTACTACGACAAGGCAATAGCCAGTACCTCCAACCTTTTCTCAGACATAGTCACTGTGGGCGAGAGGGTGGAGCAAGGACTGAGGAGCGGGAAGATAGCACAGTCTTCCCAAGCTGGTGTCTCCTTCAGGAAACCTGCTGGCAAAAAGAAGGACGAATATGTGCACGCAATCAATTTCGCCACTCCTTCCTCTACCCCGCAAACGCCCAGGCAGCCCCGCAAGAAAGAAAGGAAGTTCACTCCAATCTCCACTTCCTACGGACTGCTGCTACCTCAACTGCTGGAGGCTAAGCTCCTGACCTGCGTCCCTCCCAAGAAACAATTGGAGCCTCCCTACCCCGAATGGTATAAGCCAAACGAAAAATGCGCTTACCATTCGGGCTCACCCGGTCACTCTACAGAGAACTGCTTGACCCTTAAGTATCGGGTTCAAGAACTAATCGACGCCGGGTGGATTACTTTTGACGCCTCTGCTTCCAGCACGGACGACAAACCTCTGCCAAAACCAGAGTAGCAGAGAGGGAGGACTGGGAGGATCAGCCCTAGGGTCTTTTCTTTTTAAGCTTTTGTCTATATCTCCTGCGGTCCCCGCCCGTGGCCGCAGGAATTTTGATTAAAAGGGGCTTGTACATACATCTTCATCTTCATTAATATACGAGGCATTTTTGTCATATTCTCTCTTTTCCCTCTTCTATTTATTATTCTTTCAAAAATAAAATGAATAATAAAATCTATGACTAAAAACAAAACCTAAAACGCATCATGTCTATGATTGATGAATCTCCGTGGACCCTGGAAACGGAAGGCGAATGGATTGAGTCCGACAGTGAGCAGGAGACCATTTCTCCGGACATGCAAAGGATGCTGGAAAAGGAAACACGCATCATACAACCGCATCAGGAGGAAATAGAAACTGTCAATTTAGGAAAAGAGGATGAGGAGAAAAAAGTGAATATCGGCACCCAAATGCAAAGTAGCATGAAAAAGGGGTTGATACAGCTTCTGAGGGAATATGTGGATGTATTTGCTTGGTCGTACCATGACATGCCTAGGCTTGACACGAGTATAGTGGAACACAAATTGCCACTGAAAGAGGGGTGTCGACCTGTAAAGCAAAAACTTAGAAGAATCAAGCCCGACTGGTCCTTAATGATAAAGGAGGAGGTACAAAGGCAATTGGATGCCAATTTCCTGGTGGTTTCCAAATACCCAGAATGGTTGGCCAACATAGTACCCGTCATCAAAAAGACCGGGAAGGTTAGGGTCTGCGTGGATTATAGGGACCTCAATCGTGCAAGTCCAAAGGACGACTTTCCCCTACCACACATAGATACACTAGTAGACCATACCGCTACCAACACGTTGTATTCCTTCATGGACGGATATGCAGGGTACAACCAAATCAAACTGGTCATTGAGGATAGAGAAAAAACCTCCTTCATTACACCATGGGGCACTTTCTGCTATCGGGTAATGCCGTTTGGGCTGAAAAATGCAGGGGCTACCTACCAAAGGGCTATGGTCACACTATTCCATGACATGATCCACAAAGAAATAGAAGTATATGTGGATGACATGATCGCCAAGTCCAGAAATGAAATGGACCACATTCAATATCTCCGAAAACTTTTTGATCTGCTTCGGAAATATCAACTTAAGCTAAACCCGGCAAAATGTACTTTCGGAGTACGATCAGGAAAACTCCTAGGGTTCATTGTTAGTGAAAGAGGAATCGAGGTGGACCCCGACAAAACTAGGGCAATTTTGGAAATGCCTCCACCAAAAACGGAAAAGGAGGTCAGAGGCTTTCTGGGCCGTATAAATTACATTGCCCGTTTCATCGCGCAGTTAACGGATAAATGTATACCCATCTTTAAACTGTTGCGCAAAAATCAGCCAACGGTGTGGAGCGAAGAATGCCAACAAGCGTTCGATAAAATCAAAACATGTTTAACCAATCCACCAGTATTGGTACCACCCGTTAAAGGGAGACCTCTGATCCTATATCTATCAATCCTTGAAGAGTCCATGGGATGTGTGCTCGACCAGCATGATGAAACCGGAAAAAAGGAACGGGCCATTTATTATCTCAGTAAGAAATTCTCAGACTATGAAACCCGTTATACACCATTTGAAAAAACTTGTTTCGCATTGGTGTGGGTCACTCAACGTCTCAGACAGTATATGGCTCGACATACAACATGGTTGGTCTCCAAAATGGATCCAATCAAATACCTCTTCGAGAAACCCATTTTAACTGGAAGAATAGCTAGGTGGCAGGTTCTCCTCTCAGAATTTGACATCATTCACGTCACCCAGAAAGCTATTAAAGGAAGTCCCCTAGCGGATTATCTAGCCCATGGATCCACAGACGAATACCAATCCTTACAAGATGACTTTCCCGATGAGCACATCATGCATATTGAACACGAAGAGACCAAAGAAGAGATGTGGACCATGTTCTTTGATGGGGCTTCAAACATGCTTGGACACGGGGTAGGAGCTATTTTGATATCCCCCGAAAAGAAACACATTCCTGTAACGGCCAGGCTTAATTTCGATTGCACCAACAACATGGCCGAATACGAAGCATGTGCGCTAGGAATCCGAGCGGCTTTAGATCATGGGGTCACTAAGCTCAAAATATTCGGTGATTCATCCCTTGTCATCTACCAACTTAAAGGTGAATGGGAAACCCGAAACACCAAATTAATCCCATATCTAGAGTACATCCGCGAGCTGGTCTCGAGAATGGAAAGCGTCACTTTCCAGTATATCCCCAGGGAGGACAATCAAATTGTCGACGCCCTCGCCACTCTATCATCCATGTTTGCCCTGGACCAGGAACATGAGATGCCAATCATTCAAGTCAAGCTACATGATAAACAAGCTTTCTGCATGGCAATAAACGGCGAGCGCGATCAAAATCCCTGGTACCATGACATCAAGCGGTACCTCATGAAGGGCGAATACCCCGAGGGAATCAGTGTCAACGATAAGCGAACTATTCGCAAAAGGGCCGTAGGGTTCACGTTGATTGAAGGAACCCTCTACAAAAAGAGCCCCGATTCCACTCTCTTAAGGTGTGTGGATCGAGAAGAAGCTCAAACCTTGATAAGAGAAATCCACAAGGGTACTTTTGGAACCCACGCACCCGGGCATGTCATGGCAAAAAAAGTCCTCAGGGCAGGGTACTATTGGTCCACGATGGAAGCTGATTGTCACCAATATGCCAAGAAATGTCACAAGTGCCAAGTATACGCCGACAATATTCATGTGCCGCCCACACCTCTTAGTAACCTTGCTACACCCTGGCCATTTTCTATGTGGGGTATGGATGTCATCGGACTCATTGAACCCAAAGCATCTAACGGCCATCGCTTCATCTTGGTAGCGATTGACTATTTCACCAAGTGGGTTGAGGCGACGTCATATGCGCACGTAACTCGGAAAGTGGTGACCACCTTCATCAAGAAAAACATTATATGTCGGTACGGCATCCCTCATAGGCTCATTACTGATAATGGGACCAACCTCAACAATAAGATGATGGAGGAATTATGCTAAGACTTCAAAATCCAGCACCACAATTCCTCTCCGTACCGACCAAAGATGAACGGTGCAGTAGAGGCAGCCAATAAAAATATCAAGAAAATCATTCAGAAGATGGTGGTTACCTATAAAGACTGGCATGAAATGCTTCCTTTTGCCTTGCATGGTTACCGAACGTCGGTACGGACCTCCACAGGGGCTACCCCGTTTTCCCTCGTATACGGAATGGAGGCCGTACTACCAGTAGAGGTTGAAATACCCTCTCTGCGAGTTGTCATGGAAGCCAAATTAACAGAAGCTGAATGGGTCCAAAGCCGGTATGATCAATTAAACCTAATCGAAGAAAAACGGCTGGACGCCATATGTTGGGGGCAGGCTTACCAAAAGAAAATCAAGAAGGCCTACGACAAGAAGGTCAATCCCCGCACTTTCCTAGAAGGAGATCTAGTAGTGAAGAAACTGCTTCCAGCCCAGAAAGACAAAATCGGGAAATGGGCAGCCAACTACGAAGGACCCTTTGTGGTCAAGCGAGCCTTCTCGGGAGGAGCCCTTATCCTCACCAACATGGATGGAGAAGAGCTCAGATATCCTGTCAACTCGAGATGCGGTGAAAAAATACTACGCCTAAAAGACATTGCTCATGACCCGTCAGGATGAAAACTCGCAAAGAGCGTCCCGGGCAAAAGATAGGGCCTACATACCTCGCTAGGACACGTCCTAGGCAAAAAGTAGAGGTTTCAAAAAATAATATATATATATATATATATATATATATATATATATATATATATATATAGGGCAATGATTACCTTAGCTGAAAACCGCAAAGGCGACTAAGGTAATACCTCCACAATAGCAAGCAGACTTCGCATAGTCTTCACTCCGGACTCGGGCATCTCAATTGAAGGGACCAGGAAAAACGGGGAAACAAAAATCATAGATATGATTGTGGCACCCTCATACAGTTTAGCCAACCTTGGCCAGCCATGCTTACAAATTCTATTGTAAACCCCCATGTAAAAATAAACCATCTGTTTATATCAATAAAATTGTCTTTTCTTCTCTTTACTTACCTGTGTAAATGCCTCTGTATTAACGAAACATGAGCATGCATAAAACAAGCAATTCGAGAAAGCATAAAGACAAAGACGAACATCACCAACCAGGGTCGTCCCAAGTAACAAAGAACAGGGTAGCCTGCTAGATCGAAAACCCGCAAAGGGCGGTCTAGGCAAAAGATAAGGCTTAAAAGAGCCCACTAAAATACCTCAGACAAAAAATCAAAACCCGCTAGATCGAAAACCCGCAAAGGGCGTTCTAGGCAAAAGACAAGGTTAAAACAAAAAGGGCAAAAAGAATAATCACGAGAGAACAAAAAGAAGGAAAGTACTGGTCACTTTCTAGATGCCCTTAACTAAAATAAAATTGCATCAACAACATCCACACACAAATAGTCGCACAAAAAAGATTTTGCCAAGAGTAAAACAAACAAAAGTACATAAACAAGCATTCAAAAAGATCATTTTCATGTTTACACAAAGGCATCCCGGTACGACTTCACCGACCCTTTTGCCATCCTTCCCAAAGAAGTCAAGCGTAACAAAAAGAGAACTAAGAGAAAAGGCATACGCTCAAGAAAAAGCCAAAATCCAAAATCGTGAGAAAAAAGAGATGAAACCGCGAGAAAAAGCAGGATTAAAACAAAACAACTACCTTAACCAACAAAACTCTGACTACCAAGCAAAAGTCAAACACAAAAAGAGAAGAGAAGAACCCGACCAGCCAGCAAGAGTCGGATGATTACCACAAAAAAATCAGAAACAAAGAATCCCCAGCAACCAACAAAGCTGGATGGACAACCAACAAAAAACCCCGGCACAACCCGGATGAACACATCTACCAACAAACACAGAGGTCACTCCTCAGGGAGACGGCGCATGAGCCACCTGAGCTGTAAGACGCCACCACCACCAGTTCACCAGAGTGAACTGTACCACCCTGATGGGGGGTCCATACCCATCCAGTCCCACACAACGGACTGTAACTACCAGCCTGATGGGGGGTTTATACCTATCAACCAGCATACAAGAAGTGCCTAGCCGGCGCATGAGCTACCCGAGCAGTAAGCCGCCACCACCACCAGTTCAACAGAAGGAACTGTACCAGCCTGATGGGGGGTTCATACCCATCCAGTCCCACACAACGGACTGTAACTACCAGCCTAATGGGGGGTTTATACCCATCAACCGAAGGATCGGCTATGTCAGGAGTAGTATCCGGAGGTTCTACCACGTGTCAACCAAAGGGATCGGCTACGTCAGGAGTAGTATCCCGGAGGTGCACAAACACAACATCTCCCCAGAGGATCATCCGCCACAAGACAGGACATCCGAAGGGTAGCCGGGCGAGAGGGTCAACTCCTTTACCTTCCTGTCTACCTGTCTGGCACAACAAGCCAACAGTCGACTAGTCAGGTAAAGGGGGGGCAGCTGTAGACCCCAAATCTTGCCCGGCCTCCAAATAAAGTCAGAAGACTCCCTATTTGAAGACGGCCAAAGCCTAACAAGCCATTAGGAGAGACTATTAGGCCCCCGTACTGGGATAGGAGGGTTTTTTGGCCCGAAAAATAAAGTTTCTCGCCCTGAAGGGACGAGACCGCCGTCTGGAAGGACCAGACCGCCGTCTCGCCTAACGCCAGGGATGAGACCGCCGTCTCGCTTGTCCAGACGGCGGTCTCGTCACCTGAAAAAGGCCGAGACGGCGTTCTGGATAGTCCATACGGCGGTCTCGACTTCTGCCTAGTCGAGATGGCGGTCTGGATTATCCAGACGGCGGTCTCGACCCCCTGCCATGGTCGAGACGGCGGTCTGGATTGTCCAGATGGCGGTCTCGACCCTGTCAGACGAGACGGCGGTCTCGACCTGTCAGGCGCGAAAAACTATAAATAAGGGCTCTATTTCCCCTTTTTCCACACACAACACATAGTAGCTCCTCCTTCTCTCTAGATTTTCTCTCTCTAGAACCCCTCCGAAGCATTTCCAGAGTTTTTGAGTGTCTCTAGGCATAAATTGAGCGTCTTAAATCTTCTTTAGAACCCCTCCGAGGAATTTCCGGAGTTTCTGAGAGTTTGTAGAGTGAAGGGTTGCCAAAAAGCACCCACTCTTTAAAGAGAAATATAAAAAGCTTGCTTTGGAGGTGCACTCTCTCTCTTTCTAATTTTACCGCTTTCATTTAAAATTATGAAATAGACGCTAGGGCCATGTAGTCATAATCTTTAAATACTGCATAATAAAAGGGTAAAAGCGTAATTTTCCAGTTTAATTATTTATCCAAAGTAGCCGGCCTATCATAGGGAACCCGAAAGGGGCGTCGTAAAGGAACTAACACTTCCTTTGCACGTAACTAACTCCCTTACCCAACTCTGGTTCTAATGACCAAAGTTGGTTTTCGAAAACCAACGCCTTTTTAAAACTCCTTTTCTGATGTTTCCGGTAAAAACATCGGTGGTGACTCCACGAACCCTTCAAAACCCGTTCTTGGGTTAGCCCGGTTATCGGACAACCCAAGAACACTTTTCGAAAACCTCGTCTCTAGGTTAGCCCGGTTATCGGACAACCTAAGGACGTTGTAACCACCCATAAAAAACGCGAAAGCAAGAGGGTCAAAAAACCATCGCGTCGCTCTGACCGCCCCTTCGTTTTTGGGAGGCGGCGACACTATTCAAATCAAGCTGCATGACAAACAAGCGTTTTGCATGACAGTAAATAGCGAGCAAGACAAAAACCCCTGGTATCAAGTCATTAAGTGATACCTCGCGAAGGGTGAGTATCCTGAAGGAATCAGCGATAATGACAAAAGGACCATCCGGAAGAGAGCCACAGGGTTTGCATTGATAGGAGAAACCCTTTATAGAAAGAATTTTGACTCCACTCTGTTAAGGTGTGTGGATCATGAGGAGGCTCAAACTCTGATAAAGGAAATTCGTAAAGGAGCTTTTGGGACCCATGCACCAGGGCATGACATGGTAAAGAAGATCATAAGGACAGGGTATTTCTGGTCTACAATGGAAGGTGACTGTCGCCAATACGCTAAAAGATGTCACAAGTATCAAGTCTACGCCGATAATGTTCACGTTCTGCCCGCACCCCTCAACACCTTGGCTACACCATGGCCATTCTCCATGTGGGGCATGGACGTCATCGGACTCATCGAGCCCAAAGCATCTAATGGTCACCGTTTTATTTTGGTAGCCATTGACTATTTTACTAAATGGGTAGAGGCGGCATCTTACGCACACGTGACTAGGAAAGTGGTAACCACCTTCATCAAGAGGAATATTCTATGTTGGTATGGTATCCCTCATCGGCATCAAGAGGAATATTTTATGTCGGTATGGGACCAATCTAAACAACAAGATGATGGAAGAATTATGCCAAGGTTTCAAGATTCAACACCACAATTCCTTTCCATACCGACCTAAAATTAATGGTGTAGTGGAGGCAGCCAACAAAAATATAAAAAAGATCATCCAAAAGATGGTGATAAAATACAAGGATTGGGACGAAATGCTACCTTTTGCCTTGCACAGATATCGAACTTCCGTGCGGACCTCCACCGGGGCCACCCCATTCTCCCTCGTATACGGCATGGAGGCTGTATTGCTAGTGGAAGTCAAAATACCCTCCTTAAGAGTCATTATGGAAGCAAAGCTAACCGAAGCAAAATGGGTCCAGAATAGGTACGACCAGCTTAACCTGATCAAAGAAAAACGATTGGACGCCATATGTCATGGGCAGGCCTATCAAAAGAAGATCAAGAAGGCCTACGATAAGAAGATCAATCCCCACACTTTTCAAGAAGGGGATTTAGTAATAAAGAAACTGCTTCCCGCCCAAAAGGACAAACTTGGAAAATGGGTAACAAACTACGAAGGATCCTTTGTGGTCAAGCGAGCTTTCTCAGGAGGAGCCTTTATCCTCACTAACATGGACGGAGAAGAGCTTCGGCACCCGGTCAACTCAGACGCTATGAAAAAACACTATGCTTGAAGACATTGCTCATGACCCGTCAGGACAAAAACTCGCAAAGAGCGTCTTGGGAAAAATATAGGGTCCATACTTCTCGCTAAGACACGTCCTAGGCAAAATTTAGAGGTTTAAAAAAAAAACAAAAAAGAGCAATGATTACCTTAGCCTAAAATCGCAAGGCGACTAAGGTAATGTCCTTCCAAGCAAGCAGACTTTGCATGGTTTTCACTCCGGGATCGAGCATCTCAACTGAAGCAATTGGGAGAACCAGAGAGACAGATGTCAGGGATATGATTGTTATATCTTATACAGTGTAGCCAACCTTGGCCAGCCATGCTTTGAAATCCCTTTGTAATTCCTTCTATAAAAATGAACCATTTATTTATATCAATAAAATTGTCTTTTACTTCTTTTCTCTTGACCAAATTACAAGAATGCCTCTGTATTAATGAAACATGAGCATGCATAAAGAACCAATACAAGAAATCATAAGAAAGGAAAATAAAGATAAAAAAAATTATGTTTGCTAGGAGATTCTTAGGCAAAAATTAGGGCAGCCTGCTAGATTGAAAACCCTAGAAGGGCGGTCTAGGAAAAATTTAAGACACTCATAAAAAGGAAAAAGACCGCTAAGATATCCTAGGCAAATATTAAGGCAGGCCGCTAGATCAAAAACCCCAAAAGGGCGGTCTAGGCAAAAGATAGGGCTTAATAAAAAGAAAACGAATAAAAGGAAGAACCCATCAATGTAATCATGAAAGCTCAACAGAAGAATGCCAATCACTTTCTTGATGCATCAAATAAAAGTAGATTGCATATAAGGCATCCACACAATTAGTCGCACGAAACGACTTTGTCAAAATCAAAAAAAAAATCGCTTCAGATAAATAACTAAATATGTAAAACATTCATGCATATAAGGAGACTAGCTCCATGTTTGCGTTTCAAAAAATAGGAAGCACTCAAAGCAAGCATACAAATGAAGCTCTTCTCAAGAAAACAACGTGAATCGAAAGCCTTCACTTCCGATGAAACATCTGCCTACTCAGAGGCATTACCAAAACCTCAATGGATACCCACCTGCTCAGAGGCATTACCCAAAATCAACAAAATCCCCAGCAGATTCCTGCCTATGTAAAAGGCGTTCACCAAAAATCTCCAACAGCCAAACAAAGTTGGATGACCACTACAAAAGATCAAAAAACAAAGAATCCCCAATAATCAACCTGCTGGAAGAAGACCAACAAATCCCTGGTACACCGAAAGACTTCATCAGAAAAGTCAAAAAAATATTTACCAAAGCAAGAATCACTCCCCATAGAGTCGGCGCATGAGCTAGAGCAGTAAGCCACCACCACCACCAGTCCTACAAAGTGGATTGCAGCAACCAGATGGGGGCTCAAACTCATCAACCGAGGGGTCGGCTATCGCAAGAAGGAACATCCTGAGGTTCTACCACTTGTCAGTCGAGGGGTCGACTACCATTTGCTAGATAAAGCCGAATAGGAGATAAGTGATTTTAAGAAGGATAAAATTGTTGTAGCTCAAAATAGTATAAATCATCAAGTTCCTTTGAAAAATTCTAAAAAGAAAAATAAAAGAGTATGGGTAGAAAAAGGAACTAGAGCATCTATTGTTAGAAATGCATCTTATCCTAAAGCTACATTTAATGCATGTTTTTACTGTATGAAACAAGGTCACACTTCAAATAAATGTAAAATAAAACATTTTGGTGTTCCTAAAGGTAAATACATTTGGGTTCCTATTGTTAAATAATTTGTTTGTCTCTAACCCCAAGGACCCAAAAGTTATGGGGGCCTAAGTTTACTATGTTCTTGTTTTGTAAGAAACTTCCAAATCAAAGAAGTCTATGTGGTATCTTGATAGTGGATGCTCAAAGCATATGACCGGTGATAAAACGAAATTTGTGAGTTTCAAAGCTAAAGAACAAGGATATGTAACTTATGGGGACAACAACAAAGGAAAAATTCGTGGAATTGGAAATATAGGTGGTGCAAACACATTGGAGATTAAGGATGTGCTTCTTGTTGATG
This sequence comes from Sphenostylis stenocarpa, assembly GCA_963425845.1. Classification (NCBI taxonomy): domain Eukaryota; kingdom Viridiplantae; phylum Streptophyta; class Magnoliopsida; order Fabales; family Fabaceae; genus Sphenostylis; species Sphenostylis stenocarpa. Next base: position 7,620,949 of record OY731401.1, read on the forward strand.
GACTAAAGCATAATCTCCTTAGCATAAGTCAACTATGTGACAAAGGATTTAAGGTAATCTTTGAAAGTAAATTTTGCACCATACATTTGATAGATTCCGAAAATGTAGAATTAAAAGGCATTAGGCATAACAACATATACTTGATTGATTTGGATTGTTTACATGATTCTAGCATAACATGTTTAGTTGCTAAGGAAGAGAACCCTTGGTTATGGCATAAGAGAGCGGCTCATATAAATATGCATCATTTGAATAAATTGATTTCAAAAGACTTAGTTATTGGTTTGCCTAAGTTAAAATTTGAAAAAGATAGATTGTGTGATGCATGTCAAAAAGGTAAACAAGTAAAATCATCATTTAAATCAAAGAATGTTATTTCCACTTCAAAACCCCTAGAATCATTACATTTAGATTTATTTGGACCTTATAGGATAAAGAGCTTTGGTGGAAATTATTATGGTCTTGTGATTGTTGATGATTACTCTGGATATACTTGGACATTTTTCCTAACAATGAAAAGTGAAGCTTTTAAGGTCTTTAGGAAGTTTGCAAAGCAAATACAAAATGAGAAAGACTTAAGAATTAAAGTTTTAAGAAGTGAACATGGTGGTGAGTTTCAAAATGAAAAGTTTGAAAATTATTGTGAAGAAAATGGAATATTACATAACTTTTCTGCTCCTAGGACTCCCCAAAAAAATGATGTAGTTGAAAGGAAAAATAGGTCATTAGAGGAACTTGCTAGAACAATGTTAAATGAATCTAATGTTCCTAAATATTTTTGGGTTGATGCGGTTAGTACTGCTTGTTATGTTTTGAATAGAATGCTCATTAGGTCAATTATAAAATCAACTCCCTATGAATTGTTAAATGGTAGAAAGCCTAATGTTGCTCATTTAAAAATATATGGATGTAAGTGCTTTGTGTTAAATAATGGAAAGGACAACTTAGGAAAATTTGACTCAAAAGCCGATGAGGGCATTTTCTTAGGTTATTCATTAACTAGCAAGGCTTACAGGGTGTTTAATAGAAGAACCTTAAATATTGAAGAATCTATTCATGTTACATTTGATGAAATTGTAGACCTTGGGGGAAATCCTCTTGAGTCAAATAAAGAACTTGCAGGTGATGATGAGTATATAAGAGAGGCTCTTGATGAATTGTATTTAGAATAAAATGAGTCTTCTCAAACGCCTGAATTAGCAAAAGAATGACAATCACCTAGAGGACTCTCAATGGACAATATCATTGGTGATATCTCAAAAGGGGTAAGAACTAGAAATATGACTAATTTCTGCATGTTTGTAGCTTTTGTGTCACAGATAGAACCCAAAAATGTTGAGGAAACACTTAAAGATGACCAATGGTGCATAGCCATGCAAGAAGAACTTAACCAATTTGAAAGGAATCAAGTCTGGGAATTAATCCCAAGAGAAGAATCACATTAAGTTATTGGAACCAAATGGGTGTTTAGAAATAAACTTGATGAAGATGGAAACATAACAAAGAACAAAGTCAGACTTGTTGCCAAAGGCTATTGTCAGGAGGAAGGTATAGATTATGATGAAACTTATGCTCCTGTTGCCAGGTTAGAGGCTATACGCCTACTTCTTGCTTATGCATCTTTGATGAAATTTAAATTATATCAAATGGATGTTAAGAGTGCATTTTTGAATGGTTTTATTAAAGAAGAAGTTTATGTGGAGCAACCCCCTGGATTTGAAGATTTTAGTTATCCTAATCATATTTTTAAATTAAAGAAAGCATTATATGGGTTGAAACAAGCTCCTAGATCTTGGTATGAAAGGTTAAGTAGTTTCCTAACTTCAAATGATTTTTCTAGAGGAAAAATTGATTCTACTCTGTTTATAAAGAAAGTTAAAGAACATATCTTATAGGTCCAGGTATATGTTGATGATATTATTTTTGGATCAACTGATAATTCGTTATGTGTAGAATTTGCTAAGATAATGCAGGGAGAGTTTGAAATGTCTATGATGGGAGAATTGACATTCTTCCTTGGACTTCAAATCAAGCAACTTAAAGATGGCATTTTCATCTCTCAAACCAAATACTGCAAAGAGATACTTAAAAAGTTTGGAATGGACACCTCAAAGGAAGCTAACACATCCATTGGAACTTCATGCTATTTAGACAAGGATGATTTAGGTTTGGAAATTAATCAATCTATGTATAGAGGTATGATAGGTTCACTATTATACTTAACTGCAAGTAGACCTGATATTATGCATTTTGTCTGTGTGTGTGCTAGATTTCAGGCTTGTCCAAAAAAATCTCACCTAATTGCAGTAAAACACATTTTAAAATATTTAAAAGGAACTACTAGTTTTGGTTTATGGTATCCATCTGATGCTTGTACTAGTTTAATAGGATATTCTGATGCTGATTATGGTGGATGCAAAATTGATAAAAAGAGTACTAGTGGGACATGTCATTTGTTAGGTTCATCCTTAGTATCTTGGCATTCTAAGAAACAGGCATGTGTTGCTTTATCCACCACTGAAGCTGAATATATTGCAGCTGGTAATTGTTGTGCTCAAATTTTATGGATGAAACAACATCTAGAAGATTATAGTATATTTCTAAATAACATACCTGTCGCCGCCGTCAGATGAGGCGGTCGGAGCGACGCGATGGTTTTTTTTTATATGACTCGCGTTTTCTTTGAAAGAAACGGTTCAACGCCTTTAGGCCGTCCGATAACCAGGATATACCTAAAGGCGAGGTTTTCGTATAGGTTCGAGGAGTCGCCATCAGTGTTTTAACCTTAAACACTGAAAAAGGTAAAAAAGAAAAAGGCAGTGGTTTTAGAAAAAATCAACTTTGGCCATTACAACCAGAGTCGGGTAAGGGAGTTAGTTACGTGTGGGGAAGGTGTTAGCACCCCCACAATGCCCCTTTCGGGTTCCCTATGATGGACTAACTTAGAAAATAAACACTTAAGAAATTACATTTTTACCCTATTATTTGATCTACTTGCAGAATTTAAATATCTACATGGCTCTATTATCTAATGCACACAAAGAAAGCGATAAAGAAAGCAATAAAAAAAAGACAGAGAATAGAGAAGGAACCTCCGAAGAGAGCTTTATATTAACTCTTCGAAAACGTGAGGACATTTTTTGGCAGTCCCCGCACTCTACAAACACGCTCCTCCTGCAAGATAAAGAAAGGTCACTCTACCGAGGGCCGAATGTCTCAAAAAGAGACTTCCTTAACCGATTTCAACTTTAATGAAAATCGGAAAGCTCCCTCGAACACTGGAATAATGCTCAGGGTCACTCTCAAGTGCCAAAAGGCTTCCAAGAGAGTGGAGGAGTGTGAAAGGTGTGAAAAAACGGAGAAATGAGACCCCTATTTATAGGGATTCGGGCCTGGAAAAGGTGGACGTCCGTCTGGACAAAGCGGACTGATGTCCATGGCAAAAATTGGCCATGGACGGCCATCCATGCTGTGTGGACGACCGTCCAAGCTAAGTGGACGGTCGTCCATGGCCTTAAAGCTGCCATGGACGGCCATCTGCTTGTCCTGGACGGTCGTCTGCCTATTCTGGATGGCCATCTGCCCGTTCTGGACGGCCATCTGCTGTCTCTGGCAGATTTCCCGATTTTTAATGCCTCTAAAAACCCTTCCTATCATAAATGGAACCTAGAACAAGCTACTAGGGACTTGATAAAGTCTTAATCATCTTCGAAACGGGCGATCTTCGGCTTTATTAGGGGGTCGGGCAAGATTTGGGGTCTACAGTTGCCCCCCCTTTATCCGACCAATTGACCATGGGTTAACATACCATGAGGTCAATTGGCGGGTGAAGGAGTTAACCCTCTTGCCCGGTTGTCTTCTGGATGCTCCTCTTGCTGTGGAGGCTGACCCTTCGGACGATATGCTGTGAGGCTTCAGGATGCTCCTTCGGTGCGGTAGCTGACCCTTCGGCTGACGCGTAGAGAATTTCGGGATGCTCCTTCGATGCGGTAGCTGACCCCTCGGTTGATGAGTGTGAACCCCCATCAGGTTAGATGCCTCAGGATGCTCCTTCGACGCGGTAGCTGACCCTTGGCTGTGGTGGCAGCTTACTGCTTCTGGTCATGCACCGGCTTTGCCTGTGTGCAGGTCTTTGTCTTCAGGTCTTTCCCTTTCCTGAAGAGGTGGTGGCGGCTTACTGTTTCCGATCATGTGCCGGTTTTTGCCTGTGTGCAAGTCTTCATCTTCAGGTCTTTCCCTTTCCTGAAGAGGTGGTGGCGGCTTACTGTTTCCGATCATGCACCGGTTTCATGGGGAGTATTTGTTCTTGACTTTTGTGTAGTCGTCCGGTATGCCGGGGATTCTTCGCTTTTGGCTTTTTGTTTAGTCGTCCAGCTTCTTGGATTCTTGATGAACGCCTCCTAGGTAGGAATCCATTGGGGATTCGTTGATTCTGAATGGTGCCTCTGGGTAGGCAGATACTTCATCTGAAGTGAAGACCTTTGGTTTGCGTAGTTTTGCCTCTGAGTAGGCTGATCCGCTTGGGGATAGAATCTCACTTGGAGATTTGTTTTGGGTTGGTTCTTGTTTTCAAACACAAACATGGAGCTAGTCTCCTTTTTATGTATGAATGATTTTCGTTTTCTGGTCATTCATCTGAGGTGATTATTTTGTTTTTTATTTTTTATTTTGACAGAGTCGTATTGTGCAACTATTTGTGTGTGAATGCCCTAAATGCAGTCTATTCTTTATTTGGTGCATCTAGAGAGTGATTGGCATTTTCTGTTGGACCTTCGTGATTATGTTAATGGGCTCTTCTTTCATTCGTCTTCTTTTTATTAAGCCCTATCTTTTGCCTAGACGCCTTTTTGGGGTTTTCGATCTAGCGGGCTGCCTTAATTTTGCCTAGGGTATCTCAGCGGGTTTTGACTCTTTTTCTTTTCTTATGCTTTCTTGTATTGCATGATCATGATTTATTCAACATGGAGGCATTTTCATAATTTGGTTAAGAGAAAAGAAATGAAAGACAACTTTATTGATATGAACAAATAGTTTATTTCTTACAGATGGATTTTACAAAGGGATTTAGAAGCATGGCTGGCCAAGGTTGGCTACACTGTATAAGTTATAACGATCATGCCTCTGATATCTGTCCCCCCTGGTTCTCCTAGTTACCTTAGTCGAGATGATCGAGCCCAGAGTGAAGACAATGCAGAGGTTGCCTGCTTCTAGAAGGACGTTACCTTAGTCGCCTTTCGGTTTTCGGCTAGGGTAACCATTGCTCTTTTTTATTTTCATCTCTTTTTTTTTTTAGCCTCTAAGTTTTGCCTAGGACGTGTCCTAGCGAGGTGTGCGGATCCTAACTTTTGCATAGGACGTCCTTTTGCGGATTTTCATCCTGGCAGATCATGAGCAATGCCTTCAGGCGTGATACTTCTTCACCGCATCTGAATTAACTGGGTGCCGCAGTTCTTCTCCATCCATGTTGGTGAGGATAAGAGCTCCTCCTGAGAATGCTTGCTTGACCACAAAGGGTCCCTCATAATTTGCCGTCCATTTTCCGATTCTGTCCTTTTGGGCCGGAAGCAGTTTCTTTATTACTAGATCCCCTTCGTGATAAGTATGGGGGTTGACCTTTTTGTCGTAAGCCCTTTTGATTTTCTTTTGGTAGGCTTGTCCGTGACATATGGCGTCTAATCGCTTCTCTTCAATGAGGTTCAATTGATTGTACCGATTTTGGACCCATTCTGCTTCTGTCAACTTTGCTTCCATGATAACTCACAAGGAGGGTATTTTAACTTCCACTGGTAATACGACTTCCATGCCATACACAAGGGAAAACGGAGTGGCTCCTGTGGAGGTCTGTACGGAAGTTCGGTATCCGTGTAGGGCAAAGGGTAACATTTCGTGCCAATCTCTGTATGTTATTACCATCTTTTGGATGATTTTCTTGATGTTCTTGTTGGCCGCTTCTTGTAACCCCCTTTACAGATTACATTTATTAATCCTAATTTATTATCTAGGTTAGTAATATTTTCAATATTCATAGAAGGTTAATAGAAAATATACTAAGTGAACAATTAATTTAGGTAAGGTTTTATATTAAATCAAGCAACAAGTTCTAGTACAAAGTTTCCAAAATATTACAATTCATGAAGTTATACTTATATGTTATACAATTCCCAACCTAAGCTCTGGATTTTTGCATCTGACATCTATCTCTTGGACTATGTATTCCTGCATCATACATCACCAACATCTCGGGATTGAAATATTTATGGGGTTAGACTTTTAATTTTATCCACAACAAATAAAGCAAACATTCATACGATAAAATCAACCAATGAAAAATTCCTTCTAATAAATATACAACCGTATATAATTTAATTTAAAAATTAATTATGAGAAACAAATAAATAAATCATGGAATCATAATAGAAAATATCGTACAAATCATGAATAATTTACAATTTTATCATGCAATATGTTTATGATATGCACATGTGACTCCAAACGTAAAACTTTAAAATCATGCTTTTGACTCGGTGCTCCATGGAGACTCATTTGAGTGTCTAGTGGAACCGAGCTTAACATCACCCTGTCCGGTGATTCGGCAATGTCCCACTAAACGCGAACAAGTAGACGGTAGTCGAGTGTCGGTGCACCGGCAGGCTACCACGGCACGGAATCAAATAAAGACCGGCCACTTATGGAATTGCCCATGCCCAAACACTCCCTAGACCGGAGGTCCATCCCCATAGACCGGAGGTCTGTCTTACCTATTCTACTCCCCATTTACTATCGGAGATTCCGGTAGCTCAATTTTTAATAATTCATTCTCTGTCTCATTTGGCCGGCCATTTTCATAGTCATATTTCACTACCGGATGCTCTTGATAGTAAATTGACTCACAGAAAATGTAAAAATTCTGTTTTACACATCATTATTCCTACCAACCGTCCTTGGTAGCAACTTAAGAGAAATTTCCAAATACTTTTCTCGTAAAAACTTTTCCGTGACTTCCAGAAAACATTTCATGCACTATGTTTATGTCTCGTATGAAACAAAACAATCTATCATCAATTAAATACTTAAAAACATCTCCTTCATATATTCAAAATTTTAATTACAATTCATAGTTGTTTTAAGCAAGACAATTTTTATTAATAATTTATTTCATAGGGTTCAGTGTTTTGTCCATATCTTGAGTTCTAGACCTCATTTTAAGATGATTCCAATTGTGTTGTAAAGATAAGATAATAATCTATAACTTTGATGAAGGCACTATCCTCAAATTCTAACGTTTATTGAGTCATTTTCCTAGTAAACAAAGAGGGGTAATATACTGTTTAACTTTATCTCGATTATACCCTTAACCTTTTTCAAAATTCCATTTATGTCCCTAATATGTGAAATGACTATTTTACCCTTGATCTTTTTCAAAATTCCCACCTAGTCCTTTCTTCTTCCTTTGCTCGCTCAAGCGAGTACACCGGTCGCTTGAGCGAGATGGAACCCGAGAGTCCCCTTTGTTTGCAGGCTTCGTCGCTCGAGCGAGTACAGTTTTCGCTTGAGCGAGACATGACCCTTAGTCCCCTTTGTTTGAAGCTTTCGTCGCTCGAGCGAGTACACTTTTCGCTTGAGCGAGACATGACCCTTAGTCCCCTTTGTTTGAAGCTTTTGTCGCTCGAGCGAGTACACTTTTCGCTTGAGCGAGACATGACCGTTAGTCCCCTTTGTTTGAAGCTTTCGTCGCTCGAGCGAGTACACTTTTCGCTTGAGCGAGACATGACCGTTAGTCGCTCAAGCGATGTAATTATCGCTTGAGCGATAAAGAACCCGAGAATCCCAAAATTTCCAGGTATCCTCGCTCAAGCGACATATTTTTCGCTTGAGCGAGTTTTGCGAATTCTCATCGGTTCGCCATTTTCGAAATCCAAGTTTCAAATTTCTCGGTTTCAATCACTCAAATTTGTTCCAAATCAAAATTAAACCATAAATATGTTCAATTTAAGTTAAAAACAACAATTTTATTATATAATTCATTCTTAATTGAAAGAATTTCAACAATATTTCAATCTTTGCAATTGATGAATAGTAATTTCCAATTACGGACATTCGAATGAATAAAACTAAACGTCTAACCCATACCTGATTCCTCAATATCTTATTACTCTCCTAATTTTGTATGCTCCTCCTTTCCTCCTTTCTCTCGAATTCTTCTTCCAAGAATTCTGGTGTCTCTCGGATTATTCTTCAAGTTGGTCGTGAATTGTGTTGGTGTATGTTTCCAGTTTCCTCCTATTTATAAACTTACTCACCGACTTAATTCTTTCTAGGATTTTCTTCACTTGTCTTTATTCTCCACCGCCTTAATTTAATTCCGATTCTTCACCGACTTAATTCAAATGTATTTAGGCCACTACCGACCTTCTGCTTTCTCTCTTTTTTTTTTTTCTAAATATTTATTTACTCATTTATTTAATTTTTATTATTAAGAATTATTATTAAATTATTATTTGACACAATATTAACCTTGGATTTTATTTTATAATTTTCTTAAGACAAAATTACTATAAAAATCATGTTTTATTTTTATATTAACTCTACATAATATTCGGTACATATTTATAACTTACAAAATTTATTTATATAATTGATTACAAAATTTAGGATATTACAATTCTCCCCTACTAAATAAAATTTCGTCCTCGAAATTTGTAATACATTCTATGTGAATAGATAAGGGTATTCACTTCTCATTTTCTCTTCCAGTTCCCATGTAGCGTCGCCTCTAACATCATCCCGGATAACCTTAACTAGTGGAATATCTTTTCCTCTTAGATGCTTAATCCTTCTTTGTTCTATCTTAACGGGACTTGGTTCAAAGGTGAGGTTTTCCTTCACCTGTACTTGATCAAGTTCTAGGACATGTGTTGGATCTGAAATGTACTTTCTTAATTGTGACACATGGAATACATCATGAAGATTTGAGAGAAAAGGTGGTAAGGCTATCTCGGTATGCAACATTTCCAACCCGTTTTGTAATTTGATAAGGCCCAATATATTTAGGGGAAAGTTTCTTAGATTTAATAGCTACGCCAATTCCCGTAATAGGTGTAACTTTCAAAAATACATGATCTCCTTCTTGAAATTCTAAAGGTTTCCTTCTCCTATCAGACATAACTTTTCATGTCGACTTTGAGCAGTTCTCATCTTATCTTGAATTATTTTTACCTTATTCGTTGTTTGTTGGATTATATCCGGTCCTATTAATAAATTTTCACCGATCCCGATACCAAACTAAAGGTGTCCTACACTTACGCCCATAAAGTGCTTCATAAGGGGCCATACCTATACTAGAGTGATAACTATTATTATATGTAAATTCTACTAGGGGTAAAATTTCATCCCAACTAGATTTTTCTTCTAATACACAAGCCCTTAAAAGATCTTCTAATGACTTGGATGGTTCTTTCGATCCGCCCATCGGTTTGAGGATGATAGGTCGAACCGAGATGCAATTTACTTCCTAAAGCTTTTTGGAATTCTTTCCGGAATCTAGATACAAATCGGGATCTCTATCCGAAACTATACTAGTTGGTACACCATGTAGTCTAACATTTTCTTTGATATATAATAATGCTAATTTATCTAAAGAGTACTTAATATTAATGGGAATGAAATGAGCGAGTTTTTGTTAATCTATCCACAATCACCCAAATAGAATTGAAATTTCTAGAAGTTTTGGGTAAACCCATCACAAAATCCATGGATACACTATCCCATTTCCAAACTGGAATTTCTAATGGTTGTAACATGCCGGAGGGTTTTTGATGTTCTATTTTAATTTTCTCGACATGTTAAGCAACGAGCAACATATTACTGCTACGTCCTTCTTCATTCCAGGCCACCAAAACATTTCTTTCAAATCCTTATACATTTTAGTAATTCCAGGATGTATACTTAATTTACTTTTATGTCCTTCTTCTAAAATTAAGTCCTTAATTTCTTTATTATCCGGCACACATACTCTATGTTTAAATCTTAATATATCATCCATTCCTAGATTAAAATCTCCAGCTTTATCAGTCCCTATTAATTTTCTCTTTTCTAATATAAACTCATCATCTCCTTGTTTGTCTCTTATTTTATATAAGAACTCATTATTAATAGAAATCATTCCTAATTGTATTCTATCATTTTCGCTAATAGTGTATAAATTTAAATCTCTAAATTGTTCTATCAATTCCATCTCTTTAATCATCATAGTTGAAACATGAACAGTTTTCCTACTTAAGGCATCAGTCTACTACATTCGCTTTTTCTGGATGATAAAATAACTGGAAATCATAATCTTTTATAAATTCCATCCACCTTCTTTGTCTCATATTCAACTCTTTTTGATCAAATAAATATTTTAAACTCTTATGATCACTATATACATCAAATTTAGATCCATATAAATAATGTCTCCAAATTTTTAAAGCAAACACTATGGTTGCTAATTCCAAGTCATGGGCGGGATAATTCATTTCGTGCGGTCTTAATTGTCTAGAGGCATATGCCACCACTCTCTTATTTTGCATTAACACACAACCTAATCCTTGATATGATGCATCACAATATACTTCATATGGCTCTATAGGATCCGGCAATATCAATATTGGGGAAGTTGTCAATTTGTGTTTTAACTCTTGGAAACTACGTTCACACCTCTCACTCCAAATGAAAGGCTGATTTTTCCTTGTTAGTTGTGTCAAAGGTCCAGCTATTTTTGAAAATCCTTCTATGAATCTTCGATAATATCCTGCCAAGCCTAAAAAGCTTCTAATCTCGAGTCACATTTTTAGGTTGTTCCCATTGTAATACAACTTCCACTTTTGAAGGATCAACACTTATGCCTTCTTTAGAAATTACATGACCTAGAAATTTTACTTCTTCCAACCAAAATTCACACTTGGACAATTTTGCATACAATTGTTTATCTTTTAAAATTTTTAATACCATTCTAAGATGATTTTTATGTTCTTCTTTGTCTTTTGAGTATATCGAGTATATCATCAATAAATACTACTACAAATTTATCTAAGTAAGATCTGAACACTCTATTCATGTAATCCATAAAAATTGCAGGAGCATTAGTTACCCGAAAGGCATAACTTGATATTCATAATGTCCATACCTAGTTCTGAATGCAGTTTTCGGGATATCTTCTTTTCTAACCCTTATTTGATGGTACCACTGATCTCAGATCTATTTTAGAAAATATAGTAGCACCCCTAAGTTGGTCCATTAAGTCATCTATCCAGAGGTAAGGGATATTTATTCTTTACTCGTAACTTTATTTAATTGTCTATAATCTACACATAATCTTGAACTCCCATCTTTCTTTTTAACTAATAAAACAGGAGCTCCCCATGGTGATACACTAGGTCGAATAAACTGTTTTTCCAACAACTCTTCTAATTGTTTCTTAAGTTCAGCAAGTTCTAAGGGTGACATCCTATAAGGTTGCATTGAAATAGGTCTAGCTCCAGGAATTAATTCAATACTAAATTCTATTTCTCTTTCGGGAGGTAGACCAGGAACGTCATCTGGAAATACTTCGGATACTCATTTACTACTTGCTATAGAGTCTAAGGAAACCTTATTTTCCTTGCCTTCTATAGAGGATACCATGTATTTTTGAATTTCATGTTTAAATGAAATCTCTTTTGGTTTAGCGAGGTTTAAATCTAGAAACATCAAGGTCGGGAAGAATTAAGGTCTTAGAGGCACGGTCTATTAGTATATGGTTATGAGATAGCCAATCCATTCCTAGAATAACATCTAAGTTATGTAAGGGCAAACAAATAAGGTTTACAATAAAGTCTTTATTTTGAATGGTCGATACACAGTTGAGACATATTCTAGAAGTAAGGGTTGGTTCGACGGTAGGCACGAGACACAAGCAAATCATAAGGTAAAGGTGTCACAACTAAGTTCAAATCCTTGACACATTCATTAGAAATAAATGAATGAGTGGCACCTGAATCAAATAGTACGAGTTAAGGACTTACCTCCCATTTTACCTTCACCCTGTATAAGATCTTCGATTTAGAGGCTTCGCACCACTCAAGGTGAAGACTCTTCCACTAGTTACGAGGTTTCCGGAATCCTATCCTTTGTTCTCTAGCTACTGATGTTTTGTTTTGAGGACAATCTCGAGCCAAATGTCCTGGTTTGCCACACATAAAGCACACTTGGCACTGGTAAGGAACAATCTTTGGTTAAATGTCCTTTCCCACATTTCCAGGCATTTCCGAGTTGATTCTTTGAAAGGGTCTATTACTTGCTTTACTAGATTCGGACCCTCTATATCCTTTGAACTGCTGAGGTACATGTTTGCTATAGGGCTTTTGATATTGATTGGTTTTGCTCTTCTGTATTGGCCCTCCTCTAAACATACCACTTTTATTTCCAATGTCCTTGTTTGTATGAGTCCTGTCCATATCTTCTATCACTTTACATCTATCCATCAACTCTGAAAATGATTTAATGCCCAATGGAGTAACTGCCCTTCGAATCTCATATCGGAGCCTTTCTTCAAATTTCCTGCATTTCCATTCTTCATCTGAAGTGAGTTGTAAATATCTGGAATATTTTGCCAAGGATTCAAATCTGGCAAGTATATTCCGAAATTGTCATACTTCCTTGATAAAGTTTATTGAATTCCACCTCCTTTGCGTTCCTTGCACTTGGTGGGAAAATATTTCTCTAAAAACATGGTTTTAAATAATTCCCAAGTAACTTTTTCTCCTTTATTTTCCAACATTTTCAAACTTGCCTTCCACCATATCTTCGCATCACCTTGTAGTTGGAAACTAGCATGAGATACTTTCAGTTCATCCGGACATTCCATAGCTACAAAAATATCATCTAAGGTCTGAATCCACTCTTCGACCTTCTCGGGATCATATTCTCCTTTAAAATATGGCGGATCATTTTTCTTGAAGTCGACTAAAGTTGTTTTATCTACAGTGGCATGATGCTTGGGGCAAAGCCGGTTGAGTCAATGCAGCAACCATTTCCCTTATGGCTTGTGCCACATCGACCATAGGATCACGTCGAGGTGGCATTTCGACCTATAGTTTATTTCACTAAGTTAACGTCTCGGTGATAGAAATTATTCCTATCTTATATTTAAAATTTTTCTATACAAACAACATTTTCCTACTCAACTTGTACTCACAAGCCCTAAAGATGCATAACCAGAGCTCGATACCACTAATGTAACCCCCTTTACAGATTACATTTATTAATTCTAATTTATTATCTAAGTTAGTAATATTTTCAATATTCATAGAAGGTTAATAGAAAATATACTAAGTGAACAATTAATTTAGGTAAGGTTTTATATTAAATCAAGCAACAAGTTCTAGTACAAAGTTTCCAAAATATTACAATTCATGAAGTTATACTTATATGTTATACAATTCCCAACCTAAGCTCTGGATTTTTGCATCTGACATCTATCTCTTGGACTATGTATTCCTGCATCATACATCACCAACATCTGGGATTGAAATATTTATGGGGTTAGACTTTTAATTTTATCCACAACAAATAAAGCAAACATTCATACGATAAAATCAACCAATGAAAAATTCCTTCTAATAAATATACAACCGTATATAATTTAATTTAAAAATTAATTATGAGAAACAAATAAATAAATCATGGAATCATAATAGAAAATATCGTACAAATCATGAATAATTTACAATTTTATCATGCAATATGTTTATGATATGCACATGTGACTCCAAACGTAAAACTTTAAAATCATGCTTTTGACTCAAAATCTAAAAATTTATTTTTTTGACTCAGTGCTCCATGGAGACTCATTTGAGTGTCTAGTGGAACCAGAGCTTAACATCACCCTGTCCGGTGATTCGGCAATGTCCCACTAAACGCGAACAAGTAGACGATGAGTCGAGTGTCGGTGCACCGGCAGGCTACCACGGCACGAGAATCAAATAAAGACTGGTCACTTATGGAATTGCCCATGCCCAAACACTCCCTAGACCGGAGGTCCATCCCCATAGACCAGAGGTCCTGTCTTACCTATTCTACTCCCCCATTTACTATCAGAGATTCTGGTAGCTCAATTTTTAATAATTCATTCTCTGTCTCATTTGGCCAGCCATTTTCATAGTCATATTTCACTACCAGATGCTCTTGATAGTAAATTGACTCACAGAAAATGTAAAAATTCTGTTTTACACATCATTATTCCTACCAACCGTCCTTGGTAGCAACTTAAGAGAAATTTCCAAATACTTTTCTGTAAAAACTTTTCCGTGACTTCCGAGAAAACATTTCATGCACTATGTTTATGTCTCGTATGAAACAAAACAATCTATCATCAATTAAATACTTAAAAACATCTCCTTCATATATTCAAAATTTTAATTACAATTCATAGTTGTTTTAAGCAAGACAATTTTTATTAATAATTTATTTCATAGGGTTCAGTGTTTTGTCCATATCTTGAGTTCTAGACCTCATTTTAAGATGATTCCAATTGTGTTGTAAAGATAAGATAATAATCTATAACTTTGATGAAGGCACTATCCTCAAATTCTAACGTTTATTGAGTCATTTTCCTAGTAAACAAAGAGGGGTAATATACTGTTTAACTTTATCTCGATTATACCCTTAACCTTTTTCAAAATTCCATTTATGTCCCTAATATGTGAAATGACTATTTTACCCTTGATCTTTTGCAAAATTCCCACCTAGTCCTTTCTTCTTCCTTCGCTCGCTCAAGCGAGTATACCGGTCGCTTGAGCGAGATGGAACCCGAGAGTCCCCTTTGTTTGCAGGCTTCGTCGCTCGAGCGAGTACAGTTTTCGCTTGAGCGAGACATGACCCTTAGTCCCCTTTGTTTGAAGCTTTCGTCGCTCGAGCGAGTACACTTTTCGCTTGAGCGAGACATGACCCTTAGTCCCCTTTGTTTGAAGCTTTTGTCGCTCGAGCGAGTACACTTTTCGCTTGAGCGAGACATGACCGTTAGTCCCCTTTGTTTGAAGCTTTCGTCGCTCGAGCGAGTACACTTTTCGCTTGAGTGAGACATGACCGTTAGTCGCTCAAGCGATGTAATTATCGCTTGAGCGATAAAGAACCCGAGAATCCCAAAATTTCCAGGTATCCTCGCTCAAGCGACATATTTTTCGCTTGAGCGAGTTTTGCGAATTTTCATCGGTTCGCCATTTTCGAAATCCAAGTTTCAAATTTCTCAGTTTCAATCACTCAAATTTGTTCCAAATCAAAATTAAACCATAAATATGTTCAATTTAAGTTAAAAACAACAATTTTATTATATAATTCATTCTTAATTGAAAGAATTTCAACAATATTTCAATCTTTGCAATTGATGAATAGTAATTTCCAATTACGGACATTCGAATGAATAAAACTAAACGTCTAACCCATACCCGATTCCTCAATATCTTATTACTCTCCTAATTTTGTATGCTCCTCCTTTCCTCCTTTCTCTCGAATTCTTCTTCCAAGAATTCTGGTGTCTCTCGGATTATTCTTCAAGTTGGTCGTGAATTGTGTTGGTGTATGTTTCCAGTTTCCTCCTATTTATAAACTTACTCACCGACTTAATTCTTTCTAGGATTTTCTTCATTGTCTTTATTCTCCACCGCCTTAATTTAATTCCGATTCTTCACCGACTTAATTCAAATGTATTTAGGCCACTACCGACCTTCTGTTTCTCTCTTTTTTTTTCTAAATATTTATTTACTCATTTATTTAATTTTTATTATTAAGAATTATTATTAAATTATTATTTGACACAATATTAACCTTGGATTTTATTTTATAATTTTCTTAAGACAAAATTACTATAAAAATCATGTTTTATTTTTATATTAACTCTACATAATATTCGGTACATATTTATAACTTACAAAATTTATTTATATAATTGATTACAAAATTTAGGATATTACACTTCTACTGCACCTTTCATCTTGGGTCGGTATGGAGAAGAATTGTGATGTTGAATTTTAAAGTCCTGGCATAATTCCTCCATCATCTTATTGTTCAGATTGGTCCCGTTATTAGTAATGAGACGATGGGGGATGTCATACCGACACAGGATATTTTTCTTGACGAAGGTGGTCACTACTTTCTTGGTCACATGTGCGTAGGACGCTGCTTCTACCCATTTGGTAAAGTAGTCGATGGCCACCAGGATGAAGCGATGGCCATTGGACACTTTGGGTTCGATGGGTCCAATAACATCCATGCCCCACATGGAAAAAGGCCATGGTGTAGTCAGGACATTGAGGGGTGCCGGTGGGACATGAACATTGTCAGCGTAGACCTGCCATTTGTGACATTGCTTGGTGTATTGATGACTATCACCTTTCATCATGGACCAGAAGTATCCTGTCCTTAGGATCTTTTTTGCCATGACATGCCCTGGCGTGTGGGTTCCGAAGGCTCCTTCATGAATTTCCTTAATCAGGGTTTGAGCCTCTTCGCGGTCTACACACCTCAGCAGGCTGGAGTCAAAATTTTTCTTATAAAGGGTTCCTCCAATCAGCGTGAACCCTATAGCTCTCTTCCGAATGGTCCTTTTGTCATTATCATTAATTCCCTCGGGATACTCACCCTTCGTGAGATATCGCCTGATGTCATGATACCAAGGGGATTTGTCTTCCTCGGTAGCTACTGCCATACAAAAAGCTTGTTTGTCATGCAACCTTATTTGGATGATCGGTATCTCTCGCTCTTGATCTAAGGCGAACATGGATGACAAAGTAGCGAGGGCATCTGCGAACTGATTGTCTTCTCAAGGGATGTACTCGAAAGTGACATTTTCCATGGGATTAATTTAGAATTTCTGGTTTCCCATTCCCCCTTTAGTTGATAGATGACAAGGGATGAGTCACCGAAAACTTTGAGCTTGGTCACCCCATGATCTAGAGCTGCTTGGAGTCCTAGGGCGCAGGCTTCATATTCAGCCATGTTATTGGTGTAGTTGAAATTTAACCTGGTTGTCACCGGGATGTACTTCTTTTCGGGGGATATTAAAACAGCTCCTATCCCATGTCCGAGCATGTTCGAGGCTCCATCGAAGAACATAGTCCATGCATCGTCTTCGGGTACATCATGCTGGATATGCATGATGTGCTCGTCTAGAAAATCGTCTTGTAGGGATTGATATTCGTTCGTTGATCCGTGTGCTAGGTAGTCTACTAGGGGACTACCTTTGATAGCTTTTTGGGTGACATAGACGATGTCAAATTCTGAAAGGAGTACTTGCCACCTAGCTATTCTTCCAGTCAGGACGGGTTTTTCAAACAGGTACTTGATTGGATCCATTTTGGAAACCAACCAGGTTGTATGCCTAATCATATACTGCCTGAGACGTTGAGTTGCCCACACCAATGCACAACAAGTTTTTTCAAGTGGTGTATAATGAGTCTCATAGTCTAGGAACTTTTTGCTGAGGTAGTATAAGACTTGTTCTTTCTTCCCCGTATCATCTTGTTGATCGAGCACACATCCCATAGATTCATTGAGTACCGATAGATAAAGAATCAGAGGTTTTCCTTCAACGGGAGGCACCAATACCGGTGGATTGGTTAAGCACAACTTAATTTTCTCAAAAGCTTGTTGACAATCTTCATTCCAAACTATTGGTTAGTTCTTGCGCAACAGTTTGAAAATGGGTGTGCATTTGTCTGTGAGTTGGGCGATGAACCTTGCAATGTAATTAATCTGGCCAAGAAATCCTCTGATCTCCTTTTTAGTTTCTGGTGGGGGCATTTCTAAAATTGCTTTTGTTTTGTCGGGGTCTACCTCTATTCCCTTTTTGTTGACGATAAACCCAAGTAGTTTACCCGATCGCACTCCAAATGTACACTTGCCTGGGTTTAGCTTCAGTTGATACTTCCGAAGTCGATCAAATAATTTCCTCAAATAGAGGATGTGGTCCATTTCGTTTTTGGATTTGGTAATCATGTCATCCACATAAACCTCAATTTCTTTATGGATCATGTCGTGGAATAAAGTTACCATGGCTCTTTGATAGGTAGCCCCTGCGTTCTTGAGTCCAAAAGGCATGACTCTGTAACAGAATGTTCCCACGGTGTGATGAAGGAAGTTTTTTCTCTATCTTCGACGGCTAGCTTAATCTGATTATACCCCACATATCCATCCATGAAGGAATAGAGTGTGTTCGTGGCGGTGTGATCCACCAACGTGTCAATGTGTGGTAGGGGAAAATCGTCCTTTGGACTTGCTCGGTTAAGATCCCTGTAATATACACACACTCTGATTTTCCCATTCTTTTTCATAACTGGCACGATGTTTGCCAGCCATTCAGGGTATTTGGACACGATAAGGAAATTAGCGTCTAGCTGTTTCTATACTTCCTCCTTAATTTTCAAGGACCAATCGGGTTTCATCCTTCTTAGCTTTTGCTTTATTGGCCGGAAATCGTCTTTCAATGGTAGTTTATGCTCCACTATGCTTTCGTCGAGTCCAGGCATGTCATGGTAAGACCAAGCGAATACATCTGCATATTCTTCCAATAACCGAATTAACCCTTCCCTGATGTTACTACCGATTTGGGTGCCGATATTCACTTCCTTCTTATCATCCTTTTGTCCCAAATTGACCATCTCTGTCTCTTCCTGATAAGGCTGTATGGAGTGAGATTCTCTTTCCAACAATCTTTGCATGTCCGGAGAAATGGTCTCCTGCTCACTGTCGGATTCGACTCATTCGCCTTTGCCTTCCGGATTCCACAGAGATTCATCAATCACAGACATGATCGTTTTAAGGGTTCTGTTTTAGGTATAGATTTTATTATTCAGTTATTTTGAAAGAATAATAAATAGAAGAGGGAAAAGAATAAATGTGAATATGGATGAAAAATGCCTCATGTATTGAAATAAAGGAAGAGGTACAAAATGCCCTTTTAGTCGATGATCTCACGGCCACAGGTTGGGACCGCAAGAAATACAAAGAAAGCTTTTAAAGAAAAAGAAAAGACATAACCCTAACAGCTGGTCCTTCCTATCCAACCCCATCACTCTGGTTGCGACAGAGGCTTGACTTCTATGCTGGGGGCTGGAGCATCAAAGGTGACCCATCCGGCATCTATTAAATCTTGGACCTTATATTTTAAGGCCCGACAATTCTCTACCGAGTGCTCGGGAGCGCCTGAGTGGTAAGCGCATTTCTCATTGGGCTTATACCACTCAGGGTAAGGTGGGTCTACCTTTCTTGGCGGGACGTATGCCAGGAGCTTGGCCTCCACCAGTTTGGGCAGTAAACTCCCATAAGAGGTTGGAATGGGAGTGAGCTTCCTTTCTTGCCTCTGGGATTGCCTAGCTGGCTTCGAAGAAGAAGGAGTGCTGAGGTTGATGGCGTTTACGCTTTCTTCCTTCTTCCTGCCCAGGGTTTTCTTGAATGATGCATTGGAGGAGGAAGGTTGCGCTATCCTTCCACTCTTTAATCCCTGCTCCACCCTTTCGCCTATGGTGACCACATCTGCAAAGAGGGTTGACGTGTTCCCTATCATTTTGTCGTAATAGGGTCCAGTCAATGAGTTGATGAACATAGACACGGTCTCCTTGTCCGATAGCGGAGGCTCCACTTGGGCGGCCAGTTCCCTCCACCGTTGGGCATACGCTTTAAAGGATTCGTCGCCTTTCTTGCTAAGTGTTTGGAGATCTGACCTATCGGGAGTCAGATCGATGTTGTACTTATAGCGGCGAAGAAAGGCGTCTGCCAGCTGCTTCCAGTTCTGAACTCGCCCCTTCTCTAACTGCATGTACCAATTCAGAGCTGAATCAGCCAGGCTCTCCTGAAAGCAGTATATTAGGAGTTCTTCGTTGTTAGCGTGGGGAGCCATCTTGCGGCAGTACATAGTGAGATGACTCCTGGGGCAAGTCATTCCCATGTACTTCGGGAAGTCTGGAATCTTGAACTTCGGAGGGAAACAGATGTTCTCAACAAGGCACATATCAGCTGCCTCCTTTACGTCAAAGCTATGCCCCTCCATGGCCCTAAGTCTTTCTTCCAGAGCGGAGATTTGTTGCTTGGAGACTTCAGGGGACTGGATGAGCACCGCCCTTGCTTCAGACTGCATATGGGCCTCTTCTTCTTCCTCCTCATGGTGAGATGCGCGGTCACCATGAGTATCGCCCATATTGAGATTCTGCTGGCGCATTAACTCCATCAATTGCGTCATTTGTTCCTTTACAACGTTAAGCTCAGCGGTGAGCTTACGGTTCTGCTCTTCTAGTTGCTCCATCGCTTTGGCCTTTTGTGCACGGGTTCGGACCACAAAAAGACCAGCCACTTTCTAGAATGCACATGAATTAGGGTTTTTATGAAAAATGAATGATTGGTGTGGGTTAGATATGCCTCTTAGAATAAGTGTATTTATGCATGCATTAGTACAAAAGGGCGACAGATGTTCAAAGTGGCATAACTTTTGACTGGGATGTCCGATTTGGACGCACAACATATCAAAACGAAGAGAAAAGGGTGAAGAACAAGGTTGCAAATCCCAAAAGGGATTTGGCCCAGTAATTTTCCCAAAAAATGCTTCTAAGACCCACTTTCCAAGGGTTTATTAAAATGATGCGTATGTGTACTTTCCTTATGCATTTATTTACTCTCTTGGTTTTTCCACTTATGACATGATGCGATATGAATGATACGACTTTGTCAAAATTCTTTTTATAAATGTCTTGATTCTGTTATTATTATTATCTTTTGTTTATTTATTTTTTTATTTTTTTTTAGTCTTTTATCTCTTCTGTCGGACTGCGTGGCTACTTAGCTTACAAAGAACCTGAAACCAGGCTAGCTAAAAGGCAGACTGTCCGAGATAAAAATGGTTATTGCGAAAGAATGGTTTTAACGTCCCTTATCTCTTTTGTCGGACTGCGTGGCTACTTGGCTTACAAAGAACCTGAAACTAGGCTAGCTAAAAGGTAGACTGTCCGAGATAAGGGTGTTTATTGTGAAAATATTTTTGAGATTTTGTTTTATATATTTTTTTGTATGATTATGTTATGAAACAAACAAATGCCATAAACGAATGCACAAACAATGCACTCATCCGCGAACAAAGTGACGTTTAATTACGAGGTAGGGGTTTCCTGCAGAAAAGTGCATAGGCAAAGGTAGGTTCTAACTGTTCTCACCAAGGCCAGGCCCCCAAGGTGCCCCCATTATAGGGACCCTTCAATCTCCCAGTCTTCGAACCGTGCACGGATGTCCCTGTCGACGTTCTTAGACCAAGAAAAAGAAAGTTATCACCTTGAGTGGTGGTTTTCGACAACGACCTGCTGGCACTAGGGCCATTACCATGGTCGGTCGTACCTGCCACCCACTCCCTATGTGTATTCTCTCTTGCCCCCGGGTATAGAAGGACTGTAGTGTGTAAGGTTTGTGTACAGTTTATTTCATACAATTGCATAAAATAAGCATACAACAATTATTAAAGCCAAACAGTGAAGCATGTTATAAAAGCAAGAAAGGGTAAAAGCGTAATTTCTAGTTTTTATTTCCTAAACTAGTCCATCACTAAATGGGATCAACTCTCTAGCTTCCCCAATGGAATCACCATCTGTCGCCTCCGTCAGATGAGGCGGTCGGAGCAACGCGATGGTTTTTTTTTATATGACTCACGTTTTCTTTGAAAGAAACGGTTCAACGCCTTTAGGCCGTCCGATAACCGGGCTAGACCTAAAGGCAAGGTTTTCGTATAGGTTCGAGGAGTCGTCATCAGTATTTTAACCTTAAACACTAAAAAAGGTAAAAAAGAAAAAGGCAGTGGTTTTAGAAAAAACCAACTTTGGCCATTACAACCAGAGTCGGGTAAGGGAGTTAGTTACGTGTGGGGAAGGTGTTAGCACCCCACAATGCCCCTTTCGGGTTCCCTATGATGGACTAACTTAGAAAATAAACACTTAAAGAAATTACATTTTTACCCTATTATTTGATCTACTTGCAGAATTTAAATATCTACATGGCTCTATTATCTAACGCACACAAAGAAAGCGATAAAGAAAGCAGTAAAAAAAAGATAGAGAATAAAGAAGGAACCTCCGGAGCGAGTTTTATATTAACTCTTCAAAAATGTGAGGACGCTTTTTGGCAGTCCCCGCACTCTACAAGTGAGAAGGAGAAAAAGAGAAAAATAAAAGTGAGAGTATAGGAAAAGAAAAAAATACTGAAAAAGAAGAAAAAAATAAAAAGAGTGAGAAAAAGAGGAAGAAAGATGAGAGTCAAATACCGTAATTAAAGGATTTACCATATCCTCGTCATCCTTCCAAGAAAGATAAAGAAAGACAGTTTGCAAGATTCATGGATATTTTCAAGCATTTACAGATTAATATTCCACTTATGGAAGCTATGGAGCAGATGCCGACTTATGCAAAATTCATGAAAGAGTTGTTAACTAAGAAAAGGAGATTTACTGTAGAAACAGTGGAGCTAGAAGTAGGATGCAGCACTATAATTCAGAAATCATTGCCTCAAAAGTCCAAGGATCCTGGCAATTTCACTATACCAGTCACAATTGGGACATTACAAGTAAGTAAGGCATTACTCGATTTGGGTGCTAGTATAAATCTAATGCCTTTGTCTATGCTTAAAAGAATAGGAGACTTGGAAGTAAAGCCTACAAGAATGACACTACAGCTAGTTAACAGATCTCTAAAGATTCCTTACGGAGTAGCAGAAGATGTTTTAGTTAGAGTGGATAAATTCATATTTCCTATTGATTTTGTGATTATGGACATGGAGGAAAATGAGGAAGTCTCATTGATCCTGGGAAGGCTATTTATGAAGACTGCCAAAGTAATTATAGATGTTGACATGGGCAAGTTGAAAATTAGAAGTGGAGATGATGAAGTTAATTTCAATCTGTTTGAAGTTGTACAACAACCGGAAGACAAAAAAGATTGCCTCAGAATAGATACTTTGTAGGAATTACCCATCTCAAATGAAAAACAAGATTACAAGCCTGTTGCACAACCCCAAAGAAATCTTAGTCTGACTATGAAGGAAGTTATTCAAAGAGAGGTACTGAAACTTCCTGAAGCAAGTATGATTTATCCAATCTCTGATAGTTGTAAGGTTATTCGCAATGAGAAGAATAAATTCATTCCCACAAGGACAGTCAAGGGATGGAGAATGCGTATATATCACCTTGATCACTCACCTGCATGAGCCTTAAAGCAAATAGGCGTCGAGCTGAAGACGTTAAACAAGCGCTGCTGGGAGGCAACCCAATATTTTGAATTTGTTTTTTTTTCTTTTTGTAGTTTAAGTTTTTTGTGCATTTTTCTTCCTTAGGTTCTTTCTTTGCAAGATTACTCCAGGTACACAATGAACTTC
The DNA here is from genome assembly GCA_963425845.1 of Sphenostylis stenocarpa. Lineage (NCBI taxonomy): Eukaryota > Viridiplantae > Streptophyta > Magnoliopsida > Fabales > Fabaceae > Sphenostylis > Sphenostylis stenocarpa. Next base: position 7,644,361 of record OY731401.1, read on the forward strand.
TCCTCAAGACTTTGAAGCCTTACTTCAATGGCCTGGGGACAGATCCAACTTTTCCGAAGGGGATGAGAAAGTCTGCAGCTGAGGCTGAGGCACAAGATAAAGAGTAGATGACAAGTGAAGAAAATGATGGAGAAAACTTACTCTGTTTTTAATATTTTTAATTCCTTTGTTTTTAATTTAATGTTTTTAATTGCTTTATTTTAAATTTTGAATTCCCTTGTTGTCCCATAATTTGTTTTAGAGCCATATATGAGGTTATTATTTATTGTCTAATTCAAATTTGGAACTGAAGAAAACCATTTTGATTGTTCTAATAACAAGTGATTTTGGGATGTTGAGTATGATAGTGAAAAGGAATTGATAAGGAGAATTAGGAATTAACTAAATTGGAGAAGCTAGCCAAAACCTAGGTGAGTAGAGCACCAAAAACAAATAAATTGAGTGTCAACACTTTGCGATTGATAACTGATATTGGTTGATTCTTTGATGTGATTACATGTTGGCAAGACTTGAAAATGATAAAGACATTTTTTATTTGTAGTAGATATAACCCAGAGCCAAATAGTCAACCTTGCATTAATTTTAGGACATCAATTTGAACCCCTTCTGAGCCAAAAATAATATTGTTTCTTAAACAGAACCTTTAAGCCTAAACATTATTTATCTACCTTCCTATATTTGAGAAAGGAAATGAGTATGAATGTCACTATTTTTCCTATTGTTGGGTATTGCATGTTGTCCTACAGGTATTATTAGGGTGTTATTAAAAAAAAGGTGTAAAGGAAAAGAAAAAGCAAAGCTTAAAAATTATGGCAAAGTCAAAAAGGATACATGCAAAAACATGAAAAAAAAAAAGAAGTCAAAAGGGGGGAATAATAACTTGTAAGATCATTACCTCACTGTCATTGTGTTAGGGACAAAAGCATGAAGTTTGAAACCTCACTTGAGGAATTGTTAATAAAAAATCATTCATATAAGTTGAATTTCTCAAATATTTTTGTTTATCCCAGAAAAACCAATAATTTTTTCTTAGCTCAGCCCCATTACAAGCCTCAAAAGACCTTTTGATTTAAGTCTTGCTTAACAAATGTTTATTACTTGAAGATGATTATCAATATTGGATTGTCTAAATGAAGTGATTGAATGAGATAAACACTTACCTGTGAGAATTAGAGATGAGTATATATAACTCTTTTTGAGAGATCATGCTTCTCTGAGGATAATTGAGGACTAATTATTCTTTGTTGGTTTCTATAACTTGAATTCTTATATGTTCTATTTTCATTTGGAATTGTGAGCATCACCTTTGAAAATTTTTATGTTGTGGTTCTGGAAGAGAAAGTGATAATAGGCTATGGTTTTGTTTTGGAAAAATTACTTTGCTTGGGACAAGCAAGATTCTAGGTTGGGGGAGTTGTTAAGTGGTAAAAATTTGATATAATTATGCCTTATATTGTTATAAAACCATTTAACTTATGTTAATTCTAATCTATTTTTCTCCCAATATAGGATGAATTCGAGAATACCTTGATACAAGAGTAAAGAACATAATTGTTAGCATAATTAGAGAAAAATTGAAAGAAAGAAGAACGCTTAAGCAAATGAATGATGCGAGGCCCGACCCAAATTCTCTCATAAAAAGATAAGATGTGTTTTGAGAAAAGGAAGCAATCTTGGAGAAGAGAAGGCACGACTACTATTAGGGTTTCGTCTAATCTTCATCAATTCTTCACTTCTTCATCAATTAGAGCATTGTAATGGCTAACATGAGTGGCTAACTTCATTCTCTTAGGATTCGGTGCACTTCCTATGAACTCTTTTGTATCATGGTCATATTTTGAGATATTAATCTATGCTTTGATGTTGTTATTCTTATCCTTTGTGCTTCGGAATGATTTATTCTTGATGTTTGGGGTATGATTGGAAAATATATCTTGAACCCTAGATCACGGTAAGAATATTTGTTACGTTAATTGCCAGGAATGGAATGAATGTATCAATTGCTTAACACCCTAAACCTAATGCTGGAAAATCTCTTAATTGTGTGAGGAATCAACATTTATTAGGTTTTCTTATGAATTTCATGTGTGAGGAATCAACATGGATGATTTGAATAGGTGGCATCAACATTGTTAGGTTAATTGACGTTCTTAATTGACATAGCCATTACAAAAGAGGGATAAGGAAGGAAGTCAATCCTAAGTGTCTTTAATTGATATTTTCTCAATAATTTACAGTTCTTTGTCATTTAATTTCAATTCAACTCTTATTTGCAAAACCCAATCTGTTTAATATACTTAGTAAGCATAATTGGGAATTTTCATTGAAACTGTTCCTCGTGGGATCGACTTTTATTTAATCGAAATACTATACTGTGATTGATAATTTTGATACGCTTGCCAATAATTCAACACAGGCTTCTACAATTTGTTGTCTCCATTACCCAGGTGTGATTGTTCTTATTTTATTACCTTCCCCTTTTTAAGGTTTAGAAAGTTGATATTAAATTCCCTATTTAGGGTTTAGGTGGTTGTCGTTAAATCCCCTATTTAGGGTTTAAGTAGTTGCTGTTAAATCTCCTTTTTAGGGTTTAAGTGGTTGTTGTTCATCCCTTGATTTGTTCAGAGGAGGTGTTCATCCTTAGTGGGATTCTAAGGAAGTGTTTTCATCCCTTTGATTAGTTCAGAGGAGGTGTTAATCCTTAGTGGGATTCTAGGGAGGTGTTCATCCTTAGTGGGTTTCTAAGGAGGTGATTGTCTTTTTAATTCGTTTACTTTTTATTGGTTCCTCTGTTGAGTTTGTTAGAATCGTGCAGCGGAATGTTCGCGTGGTCGGACAAAAACCAAGAGGGGGGGTGAATTGGTTTCTTAACAAAAATTAGGTTTTCAAAATTTTCCCCAAATTTTACCGATTAAAAAGCTGTGTAAACGTAAATAAGATAGAGATAGAGTCTTACACAGGAGATTTATACTGGTTCGGATCAAAAGACCCTACGTCCAGTTGCTAATCACTCAAACAGAGGATTAACGCTGTCACTATAATCAAAGTTGTTACAAACAGATAACAATTGAAAATACAAAGTAAAGAAAACACCTCTCTTGAAATCCACAAGAGATGAAGAACAGTTTTCCCCAGAGACGGCACAGCACACAATCCACTAACAACTCCACTTAGTGATTCTTATCACTTCTAGCCCACACCAGGTTCCAAAAGCCCCTTTTTCCTCCAACAAACAGTTCTCTGGCACTCACAACACTTAACTTTTGTTTGAAAAATGTTGTTCTTTTTTTCTGAGTGCCATAGAGAAGCTTAAGTAGAGAAATTAGGGTTTGGGAATTGGGATTTTCGGAACTAGGAGTCTTGGGATTAGGGATTTCGAAAATAGGTTGATTTGAAGTTGAAAATCAAAATCTGACTAAAATAATCGATCGATTAAATGAAGTGTTAATCGATTATTACAGAGCCAAAATCAACAGAACCCCAAAACTCACTGTTTTAATCGATTAAAAGCCCTGTTAATCGATTAACAGGTGTGTTAATCGATTATTACGAGTGAACGGATACTGAGAAAATGGTTTTTCTCATCGTAATAATCGATTATTTGACCATTTAATCGATTAAAGCCAAGGAAAAAAGATAAATTTGAGTTTTTGAAGCTTCTAAAGTGCAGACTATGTACCGGCTATCTTAAACTCTAATATTACAGACTCAAACTAATCAAAACAGAGTTATTATACTATAAAACAAGTCTTCAACTCTCTAAGTCTTGTGTTCTTGAATCATCGTCAAAATCAACAAGCTTCATGTCCATGTAAGTTCAACATCAAGTCCTTGAATGTTCAACAATCTCCCCCTTTTTGATGATGATCAAAATTTTCTTTTAAAGCCTTGTAATAACCTGTTTTATCTGTAATACTAATAAACACATTAAACATACCAAATAATATTTAAAATCAATCATAGTAGGCTTTAAATATTTCTCCCCCTATTTTGATTATAATCAAAAAGAATTCTTCTATAACAATCATAAGAGCTCCCCCTCAAAATATGCATAACGTGGAGATAACTCCCCCTCAATCAAAGCAATAAAAGAACACCACATTTTATTTCAGAAATGAAAATACATTACAAATAAAAAGCAAATTTAAAATTCTTCACTATCATCACTATGAAAGTGTGCATCAAATCTATTTTCTAAATGGCACACTTTATCATCTACATCAGATATACGACGAATTATTTTCTCATGCCATACTCCAGAAAGAGTGAAGAATGCCTGCATCCTCTGATTCATATAAGATAACATGTCTTCCATAGATTGTCGGGTTTCATGATGAGCAGAGGAAGTTCCAACACTTTGGATTTGATCAGAGGGAAACTCAGCAGCAGGAGGCATATCTTCATCAGAATCTTCATTATCGTCACCTTCGTTTGGAACGTCATCCTTGTGAACATAAATATCGTTGACACGCACTATTTGAAGTTGGATTAATGTGCTGTCCAACATGCGATTTAAGTTATTCGTTCGTACAGTTTGTTCACCTTCGACATTTACTCCTTTGTATTCAAGAATGCGAGAGACAAGGAGGGCATACGGAATTTTGAAGGTGGGATGGCGTTTGGATTTTAACATAGTCATGGTGACAAGAACGCCCTAATCTAAAGGCTCATTATTCATTATGGCATGAATAATATGAAGATCAATTGAAGAACATTGAGCATGATTCGTAGCTCGGGGACATAGGATCCAGACAAGTAGATGTAGAATCATGCGTTCCTCCTTCTTCAAAGGTCCAGCTAGAAGGAGACGCCCAATCTCCATGGAGGGGTTTCGCAGAAAAGAACGATACGCCATGATCCTGTCAAAATCATCTAACTCACCATACACGTTAATAGCATCTTCTCTAATAGGAAAGTGGGCAACATTTTCCCAAATATCATCATCAAGAATAATTGTGACCCCCTTTACTCTAGAGGTAGCAATTTGATCTCTAAATTTGAACCTAGAGTAAAATACTCTAACTAAGTCAGGATAATACGTACCTTGCATTTGGATGAAAGGGAGAACTCCTTGAATTTCAAGGAGATTAGGAAAGTTGAATCCCCTATTGATGAACTGTTCACCAATAAGGAACTTAGGAGAAATAATACCACATTCCTTCCAATAGGACAAAAATTCTTGTCGGCCTTCTGCATCAGAGATCCATCCTTCTATAGAATTAGGACGGGGATGAGATGAGGGTGCAGATCTTCTTCTAGTGGGGATTTTTACACGAGAAGATGAGGCCATTTAAGGATTAGAAGAGTAACAAGAAGATTTAAGAGGACAAGTTAAGTGAGAAGAAGGAAAAATTGATAGAATGAGGCAAGAAAGCTTGATTTCAAGAGATATAAGTGAGTAGAAGTGAAGTGGAGGTCCCTATTTATAGCCAAGCATCTCCAACGGTCATATGAAAGTGAATAAGGGTCAAAAGAGTCGTTGGCAATGGCTAGGAATCCAAACTTGCCAGGTTTAATCGATTAAAACTTAAATTAATCGATTAAACCAGTACCAGACCCATTTAATCGATTAATTTGAGCTGTTAATCGATTAATACTGATTTTAATCGATTAATGGGCAAATTAATCGATTAATCCAGAGAGAAATGTCATGTTTTGGGTGTTTTGGATGCAAATAATTGTAGACCCCAAATCTTGTCTGGCCTCCAAATAAAGAGTAGAAGACCTCCTATTCGAAGATGGACGAAGCCTAAAAGCCACTAGGAGAGACTATTAGGCCCCATACTAGGATAGGAGGGATTTTCAGCATGAAAATAAAGGATTCTCGCCTTTTTGGGACGAGACCGCCGTCTCGAAATCGAGACCGCCGTCTCGCCTCACGCAAGTGGCGAGACCGCCGTCTTGTTTGGTGAAACGGCGGTCTCGCCACCCGCGAATGGCGAGACGGTGGTTTCGTTTGGCGAGACGGCGGTCTCGTTTGGCGAGACGGCGGTCTCGCCACTTTGGCAAGGCGAGATGGCGGTCCCAATTGATGAGACGGCGGTCTCGACCCTGTCAGACGAGACGACGGTCTCGACCTGTCAGGCGCGAAAAACTATAAATAGGGGCTCCATTCCCTCATTTCCACACAGTTTCTCCTCCTTCTCTCTAGAAATCACCTAAGCTTCTCTCTCTAGAATCCCTTCGACGCATTTCCGGAGCTTCTGAGTGTTTCTGTGAGTTTTTTTTTGGCATTTCGAGAAGTTTCCGACGCTGTGTAGAGTGAAGGGCTACCACAAAGCACCCTCTTTTTTTTAGAATTAATATAAAAGCGTGCTTCGGAGGTTTATATTCTCCCTCTCTACTTTTATCGCTTTAATTTTAAATTATGCAATAGATACTAGGGCCATGTAGTCGTAATTTTAATTCTGCAGAATAAAAGGGTAAAAGCGTAATTTTCACCGGTTTAAATATTTTTAAATAGTTGGTCTGTCATAGGGAACCCGAAAGGGGCGTCGTAAAGGAACTAACACTTCCTTTACACGTAACTAACTCCCTTACCCGACTTTGGTTCTAACAACCAAAGTTGGTTTTTCAAAAACCAACGCTTTTTTTTCCTTTTCCGATGTTTCCGGTAAAAACATCGGTGGCGACTCCACAGAACCTTCCAAAACTAGCTCTTGGATTAGCCCGGTTATCGAACAATCCAAGAACGCCTTTTCGAAAACTTCGCCCCTAGGTTCAGCCCGGTTATCGGACAACATAAAGGCGTTGTAATCACCAAACGCGAAAAACAAGAGGGTCAAAACCATCGCGTCGCTCCGACCGCCCTCGTTTTTTACGGCGGCGACAGATGGCGACTCCACTGGGGAAGCCTAGAGAGTTGATCCCATTTAGTGATGGGCCGGCTTAAAAAATAAATAAACCAAGAAAATAACGCTTTTGCCCTTACCTTGTATTATAACATGTTTTACGGTTTGGCTTTAAATAACTGTTGCTTGTTTATACTTACGCAATTGTTTGAAATACAAACTGTACACACTATAGTTCCCTCTATACCCGGGGGCAAGTGAGAAATCCATAGGGAGTGGGTGGCAGGTACGGTTCGCTGTAGTGATGGCCTTGTGCCCACCGGTGTGATCGGAAACCACCACTCAAGGTGATAACCTTCCTCTTTTGGCACAAAGACTGACTATGGCCTTAGTGCTAAGCATGGTCGGAAGGCTGGAGAGTGGGGACCCTATAATGGGGGCACCTTGGGGGCCTTAGCCTTGGTGAGAACAGTTAGAACCTACCCTCGCCAAATCACTTTTCTACAGGAAAACCCTACCTCGTGATTAAAACGACTTCTCGCCTGTTCGTGGATGATCGAATTGTGTGTGCATATGTTTGTTGCATTTGTTTGTTGCATAGCATAAACAAACAACAGAAAAACCTAAAAAAAAAAATATTTTTGCAATAAACGCCCTTATCTCGGACAGTCTGCCTTTTAGCTAGCCTGGTTTCAGGTTCTTTGTAAGCTAAGTAGCCACGCAGTCCGACAGAAGAGATAAGGGACGATAAATAATCCTTTCGCATAAAAGCCATATTTTTATCTCGGACAGTCTGCCTTTTAGCTAGCCTGGTTTCAGGTTCTTTGTAAGCTAAGTAGCCAATAATAATAAATAAATCCAAAATAAATAATAATAATAATAATAAATCAAAACATTTATAAAAAATAATGTTGACAAAGTCGTATCATTCATATTGCATCATAAGTGGAAAAACCAAGAGAAAAAATAAGTGCGTAAGGAAAGTATGCATACGCATCATTTTAATAAACCCCTAAAAAATGGGTCTTAGAGGCGTTTTTTGGGAAAATTACTGGGTCAAATCCCCTTTGAGAATTTGTAGCCTGATTCCTCACCTTTTTCTCTTCATTTTGATATGTTGTGCGTCCAAATCGGACATCTCAGTCAAAAGTTATGCCACTTTGAACATCTACCGCCCTTTTGTACTGGTGCATACATAAATACATTCATTCTAGGGAGCACTAGATACCCCTAAGACAATGGCGAAAGAGGCCCAGAGCACATTTGTGACCTTTGCGACAAGGAAGGGACAAGTGTACTAAGGTGTGATGGTGATTTCCATTATACTTGTCAAATCTGTGATGGGGAAGGAACCATTACACCGAGGTGGGTATGATACCCCACAAAGCATAAGCTTTGGGGAGGATACCTAAGCCATTGTCTTAAGGAATATCTATCTCATAAATCATTTGTTTTAAACAATAAAAATCTTTTTGAATTCTAGAAAGCGGCTGGTATTCTTCATGCCCTCATCTGCATACAAAAAAAACACACAAAATCCCAAACACTATCATACATCATGTTAGAAAATAAAACATGATAATGTTTAGGGAAAAACAACCACTTGCATACATGCATCCACCAAACTTCATCCTCATAACATGCATCTAATAATAGACAGTCGAAGAAGTGGACATTCCTCAATACCATGAAAAGACGATTAGGGCATTCGCATGCCATGCACGAGAAGTCAAAAAGAAAATAAATAGAAATATTTACCCGCCTATGGGTTCACTTAGGCTTCTCCGCTTTAAAAAAAATGTACTTTGAAACATTGCATTGAGGAATGTACACTGTCTGGATGAAATAAATAAAATTGTTTATTTTCATCATCTCTTCAAACGTCTATCGCATTCATAAATTGCATTTCATTCATTCTCATTTTAATAATAATAAGATAATAAAAAGAAAGGATTAGTCGATGTGCTTTCCACGTCAAGTTCTCCCCAAGGGTTCCACCTAAGGAGGATAACAAGCCTCAACCATTGGATATCCAAGTCAATAAGGAAGAGGGGGCAAGGATGCCGTTACATTTATTTATGTCTCGAACCAAATAAAGTTGTACCATTGAGATACGCAGAAACATCGTCCATCAATGAAGATATCTCTAGCATAGCCAACATTCAGGGGCAGAATTAGAAGTGAAACAATCTACACCCCCAGGAGCTATAAGGCAATGCTCCCAAGAATAAAGGAAAAAATAATAAGACCGAAGAAAAACATAATCCAAAAAGGAAATTGAAGAAACTTTGGATTCACGACGCTGAGGCAATTCACGACGCTCCGCCAAAGAGACAAACTCAGGGTAGGCGACAAGCTAGTCATAGTTTGAGCTAGAGACGACATTCAGATCAGTAAGTCATTTGCCCTACCTTGAATGGATGCGGCTGAAGAGGACATTTGAAATATCTTTTGCCAATATGAAAAAGACTTCCCCAACAATATGAAGGTGACCCACATGATGAGAAAATATGGATATCGCCCAAACCAAGGGCTCATTAAAAACTCTCAAGGAATAAGGGACCCACCAGATTTTAAAGACAATCCTTTAAAGCATGGCCTAGGGCATGACCCTACAAAGGATCAAGCTACATGGAGAAAATGGAAGTCTCCCCTCTGCAGCTCGAATCAGATTTTCCCAAACAGAGGGGTTCAAGCGTCAAAAGCGACTTTAGTCATTAGGTGTTCTCCTTCTGATTCTTAGGGTTTGTAAATCCAATGACTATTAGAGATTACTCCTCGGGGCTAGCCCGACCCCTGAGCATTGTAGGGCACATATTTCCCTATTAATTACAAAGAATGTCATTCTTACTATCTGCTTCTCTTCTTGTTATTCATGTCTAAACCTCATTAATAACCATGTTTAAGCAAACATTTTCAAAGTGCGTCAAAGTAATCAAAATGCGCCATTGACCAAAATAAAAACCAAATCCATCATCACTGATTGACTAGAAACACAAAATAAAGTTTTACCTCGACATAAATAAAGTCGTGTTTCGCCAATGTTGTGCAAAAAGAAAACAAAAATCAAAAGAAGCCCATAAAAGCTAAAGGCCAAAAAGAGAGGGCAAGATACCCGGTAGGAAACCCACAAAAGGGGGCTACGCAAAAGTTAGGGTAAACCCGCTAGGAAACATGAACAACCATAAAGGGTAGCCTAGGTAAAAATTAGGGTTACAAAATAAAGTCTGCTAGGTTTCCAAAGCAAGAAAAAAGAAACCTAGACAAAAGTTAGGACAAAACAAAACACAACATCCTAGACTGAAAACCCAAAGGGCGAACTAGGGAAGTCAATCAGTCATAACAAGCGTCATAGAATAAGATGTCACTCCATAAACAAAAAGTTTGTCTAAACTAGCCTAAACACTCTAACCAACATTGGCTAGCCGTGCTTACAAAAATCATTTTTGTCAAAATAAAACAATTCTAAAACACAAGCCTTTGAATTAAATATCCTCTTCTTTCTCTTCTCTTGACCCTTACTACTACAGCATTCTAGTAATTAGGAGGGAAATGTGGAGATAGTAGTCAATAGGAGGATTGACATCCCCAAGGAAAGGGAGGGGCGCACTGACATGGCAAGTCGCTCTGAAATCAACACAATCATTCTTCGGTCACGGTAAAATCGAGACGGCAAAATTGGTACAACCTATCATGTCGACAAAGCACATAACGTCAGAAGCTCATCAGAAGCTCAAGCACATTGGTTAATCCTTTTGAAAAATTAATTGAAATAGTATTATAGGATGCATGTCGCAAACATTGCATGCATATGATAAGCTCCTATCTCTCGAAAAAAAAAAAGAGAAAGAAAAAATGACAATAAAAAGAATAATGCCTACTAGCAGATTCTTAGGCAAAAGATAGGGTAGCCCGCTAGATTGAAAACCCCAAAAGGGCGGTCTAGGCAAAAAATAGGGCTAAACCAAAAAATGAATAAAAGAGAAGGGCCCTTCATCATAATCATCAAAAGTTCAGCAAGAGAATGTCAGTCACTTTTCCAGATGCATCAATAAAAAAGAATAGATTGCATTTAGGGCATCCACACACAAGTAGTCGCACAAAACAACTTTGTCAATGTTAAAAATGAAAGAAATAAAAATTACTTCAGACAAATAACAAAAAACGAGAAGCATTCATGCATATAAGGATACTAGCTCCATGTTTGTGATTGAAAATAGGATCACTGAGATTGAATCTCCAAATAATGCCCTCAAGAAAACGGAGCAAGTCGTCAATCAAGCGACTTATCGGAATAAGAGCTTCGAAAATTAAGAGCTCCAGCTACCATCCTTCTACCCGGAAAAGAAGGCACAAGAAAGTAATAAGTCTCCAAACATTTCTCTCCCTCAAGAAAGAAGAGCGAGTTGTCAACAGAAGCTTCTAGAAGCCAAAGCTCCAATCATCACCCAATAAAAGAGGGCACAATCATCAAGACATCATAAAAGAAAAGCCGATGGAAAGGCCTAGTCATCCCCATGAGGATCCCTTCCTAATCCGAAGGCAAAACAAAATTACCCCATGGCTCAGCACCACCATCACATGAGTCATCGAGCACACTCACCCAAAGTCTCATCCACACTCCCCAATGGAAAATAAAGGCTTCAAGAGCCCATCATCATCAACAGTCAAAAGAATCCAATCTCCATACCAACAAGGGCTCAACAAAAAGGAAAAAAAGAAGAAAACTCTTGCAGAGGATGTCCAAAAGAAGAGGCAACAACAGAGAAAGCCGAATAAAAATCCTCATCCTCCAGTCTACAAAAAAGTCTACAAAAAAGAATCAGAAATTCCCATCCCCTAGTGGAATAAGACCTTCACAAGTATAGCTCGCATCAACATCAATCAAGGAGCCAAGAATCCATTCCTAGAAAAGAAAAATCAGATCCCCAGGAAGTCAACTAATTCCCTGGTGGATCACTAAAGAAATAAAGCGTCATCCCTAGTGGACCTCCCCCAAAAAAAGAAGGGAAAAAGCCAGCGTAATAAAAAGAGACTAAAAAGTAAAAAGGCTTACACATTATCTCGAAAAAGCCAAATTGCAAATCGCGATAAAAAAGAGGTAAATCGCGAAAAAAGGCGAAATCAAATAAAAATTCTTGCTCCCTAAGTAGGTCTACTCAGAAAAAGGAAAAACCAACGAAAAAGAAATAAAAAATCCCAATGAAACAAGAGTATCGGCAAAGCCATCTCATACCAACAACATCCAACAAGGAGTCAAAACTCCATTCCCTCAAAGGGGAAATCAAATTTAGATCCCCGGGAAGGCAACCAATTCCCCGGTGGATCAATCAAAAAGAGAGATCATCCCCAGTGAGCCTACTGCAAAGGCAAAACTTCATATTCATCCTCAGAATGTCATTTTCCTATGCATAGGCAAGACCTGGCAAGCAAGAGCCAGCATCCCCATAAGGGAATATCAACCTAGTCAGAGGCAAAACAAATGCAGTCAAAAGTCTTCACTTCCGATGAAGCATCTGCCTACTCAGAGGCATTACCAGAAACTCAATCGAGTATCTGCCTGCTCAGAGGCACCATCAAAATCAACAAATTTTTCAATGGATATCTGCCAACTTAAGAGGCCTCACCAAGATCAACAAATCCCCAGAGGATTCCTGCCTACCTAAGAGGCACTCATAAAAAATTCCCGACAACCAGCAAAGTCGAATGACCACTACCAAAGAATCAAAGTCAAAGAATCCCCAGCAACCAACAAGCTGGATGAACACCAACAAAATCCCCGGCGCAGACCAGATGACCATTCCCATAAAAAACAAAAAAAGACAAAGAAAGAACACCTCAAACGCTCGGCGCATGAGCTAGAGCAGTAAGCCGCCACCATAGCCAAAGGATCAGCCACCGCAAGAAGGATCCAGAGGCACCTAACCAGACGAGGGTTCGTACTCGTCAACCAAGGGGTCAGCTACCGCGTCAAAGGAGCATCCCGAGGTTTCACGCCGGCGCATGAGCTAAAGCAGTAAGCCGCCACCATAGCCAAAGGATCAGCCACCGCAAGAAGGATCCAGAGGCACCTAACCAGACGAGGGTTCGTACTCGTCAACCAAGGGGTCAGCTACCGCGTCAAAGGAGCATCCCGAGGTTTCACGCTGGCGCATGAGCTAGAGCAGTAAGCCGCCACCATGGCCAAAGGATCAGCTACTGCAAGATGGAGCATCTGGAGGCTTAACACCAGATGGGGGTGTATACTCATCGGACCTTACAAAAGGGGGCTTACCGGACGGGGGTTCATACTCGTCAAACCAGATGGGGGTTCGTACTCATCAGCCGTAGGGGTCAGCTACCGTTAGAAGGAGCATCCCAGAAGAGCACAACATTTCCCCAGAGGATCATCCGCCACAAAGACGGAACATCTGAAGGGTAACCGGGCAAGTGGGTCAACTCCTTTACCTTCCTGTCAATCTGTTTGGCACAACAGGCCAACAGTCGACTAGTCAGGTAAAGGGGGGGCAGCTGTAGACCCCAAATCTTGCCCGACCTCCAAATAAAGAGTAGAAGACCTCCTATTCAAAGATGGACGAAGCCTAAAAGCCACTAGGAGAGGCCCCATACTAGGATAGGAGGGATTTTCAGCACGAAAATAAAGGATTCTCGCCTTTTTAAGACGAGACCGCCGTCTCGAAATCGAGACCGCCGTCTCGCCTCACGCAAGTGGCGAGACCGTCATCTCGTTTGGTGAGACGGCAGTCTCGCCACCCGCGAATGGCGAGACAGCGGTCTCGTTTGGCGAGACGGCGGTCTCGCCACTTTGGCAAGGTGAGACGGCGGTCCCAATTGACGAGACGGCGGTCTCGACCCTGTCAGACGAGACGACGGTCTCGACCTGTCAGGCGCGAAAAACTATAAATAGGGGGCTCCATTCCCTCATTTCCACACAGTTTCTCCTCCTTCTCTCTAGAAATCACCTAAGCTTCTCTCTCTGGAATCCCTCCGACGCATTTCCGGAGCTTCTGAGTGTTTCTGTGAGTGTTTTTTTTGGCGTTTCAAGAAGTTTCCGACGTTGTGTAGAGTGAAGGGCTGCCACAAAGCACCCTCTTTTTTTTAGAATTAATATAAAAGCGTGCTTCGGAGGTTTATATTCTCCCTCTCTAATTTTATCGCTTTAATTTTAAATTATGCAATAGATACTAGGGTCATGTAGTTGTAATTTTAATTCCGCAGAATAAAAGGGTAAAAGCGTAATTTTCACCGGTTTAAATATTTTTAAATAGCTGGCCTGTCATAGGGAACCCGAAAGGGGCGTCGTAAAGGAACTAACACTTCCTTTACACATAACTAACTCCCTTACCCGACTCTGGTTCTAACGACCAAAGTTGGTTTTTCGAAAACCAACGCTTTTTTTTCCTTTTCCGATGTTTTCGGTAAAAACATCGGTGGCGACTCCACAGAACCTTCCAAAACTAGCTCTTGGATTAGCCCGGTTATCGGACAATCCAAGAGCTCCTTTTCGAAAACTTCGCCCCTAGGTTCAACCCGGTTATCGGACAACCTAACCTAAAGGCGTTGTAATCACCAAACGCGAAAAACAAGAGGGTCGAAACCATCGCGTCGCTCCGACCGCCCTCGTTTTTTATGGCGGTGACAATAATCAATTATAACTCCAATTAATCGATTATTCCAGAGAGTACAACAAATTTTTGAGGTTTATACACATGATAATCTATTAACATCCTGTATAATGAATTATATCCTTACAATCATCTAAAAACTGTCTAATTAAGCAGAATTTTAAGTTATTTCTAATATCCCTAAGTCTCTTCTAAGATCATAGAATCTAGCCTTGGGTAGAGGCTTAGTAAAAATGTTTGCTAATTGATGCTTTGTATCAACGTACTCTATTTTACAGTTTCCTTTGCTGATATGATCTCTCAAAAAGTGATGTCTAATCTCTATATGCTTAGTCCTAGAGTGCATTACTGGATTCTTAGTAAGATTGATTGCACTCGTATTATCACACATCAAAGGTATGTTATTCAGAAATATACTATAATCTTCTAACTGTTGTTTCATCCGCAAAATTTGAGCACAACAATTACCAGCTGTAATATATTCAGCTTCAGTGGTAGATAAAGCAACACATGCCTATTTCTTATAATGCCAAGATACTAAGGATGAACCTAACAAATGACATGTCCCACTAGTACTCTTTCTATCAATTTTGCATCCACCATAATTAGCATCAGAATATCCTATTAAACTAGTCAAAGCATCAGATGGATACCATAAACCAAAACCAGTAGTTCCTTTTAAATATTTTAAAATATGTTTTACTGCAATTAGGTGAGATTCTTTTGGACAAGCCTGAAATCTAGCACACACACAGACATAATGCATAATATCAGGTCTACTTGCAGTTAAGTATAACAGTGAACATATCATACCTCTATACATAGATTGATTAACTTCCAAACCTGATTCATCCTTGTCTAGATAGCATGAAGTTTCCATGGGTGTGTTAGCTTCTTTTGAGGTGTCCATTCCAAACTTTTTAAGGATCTCTTTGCAGTATTTGATTTGAGAGATGAAAATGCCATCTTTAAGTTGCTTGATTTGAAGTCCAAGGAAGAATGTCAATTCTCCCATCATAGACATTTCAAACTCTCCCTGCATTATCTTAGCAAATTCTACACATAACGAATTATCAGTTGATCCAAAAATAATATCATCAACATATACCTGGACCAATAAGATATGTTCTTCAACTTTCTTTATAAACAGAGTAGAATCAATTTTTCCTCTAGAAAAATCATTTGAAGTTAGGAAACTACTTATCCTTTCATACCAAGCTCTAGGAGTTTGTTTCAACCCATATAATGCTTTCTTTAATTTAAAAATATGATTAGGATAACTAAAATCTTCAAATCCAGGGGGTTGTTCCACATAAACTTCTTCTTTAATAAAACCATTCAAAAATGCACTCTTAACATCCATTTGATATAATTTAAATTTCATCAAAGATGCATAAGCAAGAAGTAGGCGTATAGCCTCTAACCTGGCAACAGGAGCATAAGTTTCATCATAATCTATACCTTCCTCCTGACAATAACCTTTGGCAACAAGTCTGGCTTTATTCTTTGTTATGTTTCCATCTTCATCAAGTTTATTTCTAAACACCCATTTGGTTCCAATAACTTGATGTGATTCTTCTCTTGGGATTAATTCCCAGACTTGATTCCTTTCAAATTGGTTAAGTTCTTCTTGCATTGCTATGCACCATTGGTCATCTTTAAGCGCTTCCTCAACATTTTTTGGGTTCTATCTGTGACACAAAAGCTATAAACATGCAGAAATTAGTCATATTTCTAGTCCTTACCCCTTTTGAGATATCACCAATGATATTGTCCATTGAGAGTCCTCTAGGTGATTGTCATTCTTTTGCTAATTCAGGCGTTTGAGAAGGCTCATTTTCTTCTAAATACAATTCATCAAGAGCCTCTCTTATATACTCATCATCACCTGTAAGTTCTTTATTTGACTCAAGAGGATTTCCCCCAAGGTCTAAAATTTCATCAAATGTAACATGAATAGATTCTTCAATATTTAAGGTTCTTCTATTAAACACCTTGTAAGCCTTGCTAGTTAATGAATAACCTAAGAAAATGCCCTCATCGGCTTTTGATTCAAATTTTCCTAAGTTGTCCTTTCCATTATTTAACACAAAGCACTTACATCCAAATATTTTTAAATGAGAAACATTAGGCTTTCTACCATTTAACAATTCATAGGGAGTTGATTTTATAATTGACCTAATAAGCATTCTATTCAAAACATAACAAGCAGTACTAACCGCATCAGCCCAAAAATATTTAGGAACATTAGATTCATTTAACATTGTTCTAGCAAGTTCCTCTAATGACCTATTTTTCCTTTCAACTACACCATTTTGTTGGGGAGTCCTAGGAGTAGAAAAGTTATGTAATATTCCATTTTCTTCACAAGAACTTTCAAACTTTTCATTTTGAAACTCACCACCATGGTCACTTCTTAAAACTTTAATTCTTAAGTCTTTCTTATTTTGAATTTGTTTTGCAAATTTTCTAAAGACTTTTAAAGGCTTCACTTTTCATAGTTAGGAAAAATGTCCAAGTATATCTAGAGTAATCATCAACAATCACAAGGCCATAATAATTTCCACCAAAGCTTTTTATCCTAGAAGGTCCAAATAAATCTAAATGTAATAATTCTAGGGGTTTTGAAGTGGAAATAACATTCTTTGATTTAAATGATGATTTTACTTGTTTACCTTTTTGACATGCATCACACAATCTATCTTTTTCAAATTTTAACTTAGGCAAACCAATAACTACGTCTTTTGAAATCAATTTGTTCAAATGATGCATATTTATGTGAGCCGCTCTCTTATTGTTATGCCTAATGCCTAATGCCTTTTGAAATCAAGTATATGTTGTTATGCCTAATGCCTTTTAATTCTACATTTTCGGAATCTATCAAATGTATGGTGCAAAATTTACTTTCAAAGATTACCTTAAATCCTTTGTCACATAGTTGACTTATGCTAAGGATATTATGCTTTAGTCCATCAACAAGAAGCACATCCTTAATCTCCAATGTGTTTGCACCACCTATATTTCCAATTCCAAGAATTTTCCCTTTGTTGTTGTCCCCATGAGTTACATATCCTTGTTCTTTAGCTTTGAAACTCACAAATTTCGTTTTATCACCGGTCATATGCTTTGAGCATCCACTATCAAGATACCACATAGACTTCTTTGATTTGGAAGTTTCCTACAAAACAAGAACATAGTAAACTTAGGTCCCCATAACTTTTGGGTCCTTGGGGTTAGAGACAAATAAATTATTTAACAATAGGAACCCAAATGTATTTACCTTTAGGAACATCAAAATGTTTAATTTTACATTTATTTGAAGTGTGACCATGTTTCATACAATAAAAACATGCTTTAGATGTAACTTTTGAATATGATGAATTTTTAACCATAGATGTTCTAGTTCCTTTTTATACCCATACTCTTTTATTTTTCCTTTTAGGCTTTTTTAAAGGAACTTGATAATTTACACTATTTTGAGCAAAAATAGTTTTATCCTTCTTAAAATCACTTATCTCCTTTTCGGATTTATCAAGTAGATGATTAAGAATATCTATGTCATATTCATACTCTTACAAGTTTCACATGCTAAGTTCTTATCATCATTCTCATCTAAACATACGATTTTCGTTTCTAAGGATTCCTTTTCTTCTAAACATGTGATTTTCGTTTTTAATGAGTCAATTTCCTTTTCGGATCTACTTAAACTCTTCTTCGCAACTTTATATTCATTTTTCAAATCCTTAAAGGTAGTAAACAATTCATTGTAAGCATTTTGCAGTTCATCATAGTTATTTTCATCATCACTTGAAGATGAGTCGGAATCACTTACCTCAAAGTCGGAAGATATGTTGTCATTTGCCATTAAGCAAATATTGGCTTCTACTTCCGAGTCACTTGATTCCGAACTTGAATCACTGTTGTCCCAAGCAATATAAGCTTTCTTCTTGAAGAACTTTTTGCTTTTGATTTCTTCGTTCTTCTTATTTGGACATTCGGTTTTTACATGTCCTGCTTCACCACAACCATAATATTTTATATTTACGGAAGTACTTTCTCTTACCTTTCCCTTACCTTTGAATGGATGCCTTCCTTTAGCTTTCATGAATTTGGTGAACTTCTTTATCATAAGACTCAATTCTTCTTCTTCGTTCTCCGAGTCTTCCATTCTTCGTTCTCCGAGTCTTCTCCGAGTCTTCGTTCTCAATTCTTTATCATAAGACTCAATTCATCAAAGTCAAAGATTTTACCTAATTCGGTGAGATGGTTCACAATATGAGTGAAACGCTTTTGAACGTCAAATATCGTTTTGCCTTGTTGCATACGGAACATCTCGTATTCTTGGATTAGGGAATTTTTTCATACTCTCTTAACGTCGTCGGTACCTTCGTGGGTCACTCTTAGCATTTCCCACATCTCCTGAGCACTTTTACAAACAGAAATCCTGTAAAACTCGTCAAGGGTTAAAGCAGATGAAATTATATTTCTAGCCCTAACGTCAAATTGTGCTTTTCTGTTTTCCTATGTTGTCCATCTAGAAAAAGGTTTAAGAACGTCAACACCGTTCTCAGTAACTTTAGGAATATAAGGACCATTTAAAATAGCGTCCCAAACGCCTCTATCAACAGACTCTAAAAATATTTGCATTCTTACTTTCCAGAAAGGATAATTTTGACCCGCAAAAAGTGGCGGTCTGTTGATAGACGCACCTTCGGCAAAAGTTTTATTTTGTCCGGCCATTTTCGAAAAGTTTGAATGACTATCAAAGCAAGCTCTGATACCACTTGTTAGAATCGTGCAGCGGAATGTTCGCGTGGTCGGACAAAAACCAAGAGGGGGGTGAATTGGTTTCTTAACAAAAATTAGGTTTTCAAAATTTTCCCCAAATTTTACCGATTAAAAAGTTGTGTAAACGTAAATAAGATAGAGATAGAGTCTTACACAGGAGATTTATACTGGTTCGGATCAAAAGACCCTACGTCCAGTTACTAATCACTCAAATAGAGGATTAACGGTGTCACTATAATCAAAGTTGTTACAAACAAATAATAATTGAAAATACAAAGTAAAGAAAACACCTCTCTTGAAATCCACAAGAGATGAAGAACAGTTTTCCCCAGAGACGGCACAGCACACAATCCACTAACAACTCCACTTAGTGATTCTTATCGCTTCTAGCCCACACCAGGTTCCAAAAGCCCCTTTTTCCTCCAACAAACAGCTTCTCCGGCACTCACAACACTTAACTTTTGTTTGAAAAAGGTTGTTCTTTTTTCCGAGTGCCATAGAGAAGCTTAAGTAGAGAAATTAGGGTTTGGGAATTGGGATTTTCGGAACTAGGAGTCTTGGGATTAGGGTTTTCGAAAATAGGGTTGATTTGAAGTTGAAAATCAAAATCTGACTGAAATAATCGATTAAATGAAGTGTTAATCTATTATTACAGAGCCAAAATCAACAGAACCCCAAAACTCACTGTTTTAATTGATTAAAAGTCCTGTTAATCGATTAACAGGCCTGTTAATCGATTAACAGGTATGTTAATCAATTATTACAGTGAACAGATACAGAAAATGGTTTTTCTCACTGTAATAATCGATTATTTGACCATTTAATCGATTAAAGCCGAGGCAAAAAGATAAATTTGAGTTTTTGAAGCTTCTAAAGTGCAGACTATGTACCGGCTATCTTAAACTCTAATATTACAGACTCAAACTAATCAAAACAGAGTTATTATATTATAAAACAAGTCTTCAACTCTCTAAGTCTTGTGTTCTTGAATCATCATCAAAATCAACAAGCTTCATGTCCATGTAAGTTCAACATCAAGTCCTTGAATGTTCAACAGAGTTTATTTTAATTTGTAAATTGAATTTGAAATATAGTGAATTGGAGTCACTTTTGTGATTAGAGTTGACTGGGAACTAGATGTAGGATTGGCTATACCCGAACCAGTATAAATTATTGTGTGCTCCTCTCTTGTGCTCTTTTCTTTTCCCTATATATCTATGCTTACATCCTTCTTTTTATAATTAAAATTGAATTAATAAATTATTAGACATCTTAAAATAAATTTTTAATTTGGTATCTATTTTAATTTGTGCATTTATTCACCTTCCCCCCTCTAGATGTCATTTGTCTAACATAATTTTGGTCATTCAATTTGTGACCAGTGATAGGAAAGCAGGTCCTTTGACCAAACTGGTGTCGAACCTCCTGCCTTGTTCTCTTCCATGGTTGGTTGCACTAGGTTAGGGATGGTCCATATCGAGCTCTGATATCATGCGAAAAATACGTTGTGTATTTCTTATTTTGGAAAAGATACAAAGGAGGTATAAATAGAATACAAGGTAATAAACCTATACACTAATCTATCCCCGAAAATCAAGAAAATATTCTTATAAATGTTGTACATAACTGTACATTAATAATGAAATAAAACTGATTATATTATCATTAAATCCTATCATAATTGAATTATTCTAATTAATAGTGTTGATCTCTAACAAAAATTTTCTACGATTTTTTTTTGTAAAGAATTTCGCATGAAATTTCTTATAAACATTATTTTTCCAAGTAAGTCATTATCCACGTGCAAATTACCCAAAAAATTGAAATTTGTAAAAAAATTCGTAAAAAATATATTTCCTACAAATTTAATAAAAAAATTATAAAAAAATCCCATGAAAAATGGAAATTTATAATAGTGAAAATATACTTTTGAAAAAAAATATTGAATGATGCTTTTTCATAAGACCACTTCAAAATTAGTAAGTCAAATTGATATTAATGATTATTCATCTCATAATGATTGAACGAAATCATGTTGAATTTGAATTAAATTACACCTCGTGATTTAGATATTAATGATTTAATTGGTGAAGGAAATAATACTAATATAGAGTTGAAGTTCTCTTGAGTGATTATAATTTTGACTTACAATATTCTATTTTCTTTAGATGAATTATTATAACTAGGATGAAGTGTTTATTATGATTGTTGAGAATTTAAGTGTGAGTTGAAGTCTCATATTGGGTAGAAAGATGAGAAAGTTGAGTAACTTATAACTGAGAAAGTCTCATAACCTAATGTCTTAAGGTTTTTGGTTGAAAGTGGTGTCATATTCTTTTATATGATTGACTCGTGTCCAATTTGTGAGAATCTCCCTATTATTAGTCCCCCTCGAAATATCGAACAATGATATCAGAGCATGGTTGGTTTCTTGTTTATAATATTATTCTGTTGTTATAGTCATTAGAATAATGTTAGAGAAAATTCTTAGTATGTTTTGTGGTTGCGGTTAATTTGATCTTCCACATTAGAAAAGAGTTATTCTAATTACTGGATATAAAGTGTAGTATTGTGACAATGCATGTTTAGGAAAAATTATGACAAGAAAAGATTTGGTATCTAAGCATGTCCATTAGTGACACACCTCTCTTTCCTAGGTGTTTACTTGGTGTACTAGTTATGGTATACGTCGTTGTTCCAATGAGTAATACTATTCACAGTGAAAGGTGCATAATTGGCTAAAACCATACAACAAAATATGAGATAGAGAAGTTCAATGGGAATAATTTCTCATTGGAGAAATTGAAGATGAAGGAAGTTTTGGGAAAAGATAATTGTGTAAAAGCAATTGGAGAAAGACCTGTGGGTATCACAGATCGAAGGTGGGAAGAAATAAATAACAATGTTATAACAAATTTGTGGAGAAAGGTACGAATAAGGGGATTTGGGAGTCCCTTGTTAAATTGTATCAGGAGGAAACACATTTTAGACATGGTTTATTATGATAAGTTGGAATCACCAATATTATCCCTACGAGACACTAAATATTTTGTATTAGAGATGATGATTACTCTAGGAGATTACGGGTTTACTACATCAAGAGGAAATTTGTGTTTTCAAAGTTCAAGAAGGACAAATTCTTGAACTATGCTAACAATATAAAAGGTATTTCTTATGGATCCCACTATCCACAAGGTTATTTTTAGCAGGGATACAAATATTTTTTTTTTCAAGGTGAACTTAGAGGTGTGCTCCAGCCAAAAGACTTAAAGAAAAAGAAACTTGGTTTGCACGTTGATCAAATATTTGTATGGTTTAAACCAGGTGTCCAGGTCTTAATATAAGAGATTTGATTCTTCATGATTAGCTTTGGTTCAACAGACTGAGTTCAGACCATTGTACTTATTACAATAGGTTTGGTAATAATGTTTTTGTTATCTTGTTGTATGTGGATGACATGTTGGTGGTAGGTTGCAACAAAGTTTAAATCTAGGTTTTGAAGACATACTTGGCTAGGAAGTCTAATATGAAGAAATAGGGACCAACAAACAAGATCTTAGGGATGCAAATTCACTGGGAGATAAAAGATAGGAAGTTTTGACTTTATCAAAAGAATTACTTATTGAAGTTCTTGCAGTGCTTCAACATGCAAGGGTGTAAGCCAGTTTATACCCCATTTTCTATCAAGTTATCCTCAAATATGAGTCCTAACAATGAAGTAAGGAGGAAAGAAATATCTCGAGTACTGTATGCATCGACGATGGGAAGTCTTATGAATATCATGATCGGTACACGACCAGTAATTGCACAAGCAGTGAGAGCGATTAGTAGATTTATGGCAAATTGTGGTGGAGAGCATGTGTATTATCAAGAGAATTCTTATCAAAAGAACCTTGGATGTTGTATTATGTTTTTGAGGATCAAAACTAGTTGTCAGATACTATGTTTGTTCAATTTTTGTAGGTTATCTTGATGAGTTTACCTTTGTTGGAGAGACAATAACTCATATCTAAGTTATAGGATGTTGTAGCTCTGTCTATCACAAAAGCTGAGTACATGGCAGCCACCTAGGCATGTAAGGAAGTTATTTAGATAATTGAGGAACTCGAGCACAAGTAGCAATAGATTGTTGTGTATTGTGATAGTTAGAGTGTTTTACACATTGCAAGAAATTCTGCCATGTGTTTCAAGACAAAGAAAGAAGAACCTAATAGATGTTATGACAGCCTGTTAGTAGTGACAAGTTTACATAGAGGCGATCCTACTGAAGGTCTATTGTAATAACAACAAAGAAGGAAATAATAATGTATTGTGAATATCTGATTAATTTAATAAAAATCTTTAAGTGAGAGAATGTGAGAAGAGAAGTCTTACATAAGGGAAATTATATGTTGGTACTTATTTTTCTTATTATAAAAGGAACACAATGTTTATCTTGTAAATTGCCACAAATTCTTCCTTCTTATTTATACTAATGTGTTGCATAATAATTGAGTTCTCTTATTACTTAGAGAGGATATTGTTATTGTTTTCTCCTAAGATTTAAATATGGTATTGTAATTTCTTTTGGTAGTAAAATCCTATTATTGCCTATTATTGGTTTTATTTCTCTTTTCTCATATATTATTTTAGTTTTTAGTTTTTATGCGGTTAGTCCGATTCCTAACCATAATTACACCCATTATATTTATATCTATTAAATCATTGTTTTATGTGTTTATTATATAGTTTTTTTAATTATGTTGAATTGAAGTTCAATTATATATATATATATATATATATATATATATAATAATAATAATAAATTTTATTATTGGTATTACAATATACCTATTTATGATTCATGTTGTGTTTGAATAAGATCACATCAATGGTAGAGGTGTCAAAATAGGCTAAATTCAATAGAGCTGCTAGAAGGGCTCAAAAAAATAGGACATGTTAAGCCAAAAAGTTTATGACCTAAATAGAACCATACTAATTTTGGCCTGACCTAAATGGGCTTAGGTTAGGCTAGCCCGTAGACTTATGAGCTAGCTCTGTTTTATAAAATAATAATTATTTTTAAAATAAAAAAGTAATATTATTTTATTAAAAAATATATGTATAATAAATTAATTTGATAATATATTTTATATTATATATATATATATATATATAATTTAGAAAGAATAATAAATCCTAAAGATAAACTTTATTTCTTTTAGTCATCTCCTTTCTCTTTGTTGTTATCATCACATTTTCTTGTAAAGACCAATAATTTAAGACAACATATTCCTAAATATAGTACATTTCCAAAGTATCATGAAATATGGGTCTTATGTTGGATAATAAGGCTAACTTGTTGAAGTAATGAAAATTGATTCTAAAGTTTATCGAGATGCACTTGCTAAATGCATTATTAAACATGATCTTCCATTTATGTATGTTAAGTATGAGGGAGTTTAGGAGGTAAATAAACCAATTCCTATAAAAACTCCAATTACAATGTTTATAACTTGTATTCAGTTATTTAAGGATTTTGTTGATTGTGTAACATTTTAAGAGCATCTCCAAAGGGAGTTTTTAACAAGAGTTGTTTAAGAATAAAATTAAATATTTTTTATAGGTCCGACAGTTGAGTTGCTTAAAACTTGGTCAGAGTTGTTTATTCAAGCAACTTTCTTCCAATTTTAAGCAACTTTCTCCACTTTTAAGAACATCTCCAAAGGGAGTTTTTAACCTGAGTTGCTTAAGAATAAAATTGAATATTTTATACGTTGAGTTACTTAAAACTTAGTCAGAGTTGTTTATCCAAGCAACTTTCTTCTAATTTTAAGTAACTTTATCCACTTTTAAGCAACTCAGATATGAGACCCACAATAAAATATTCACTTTTATTCCTAAGCAACTCTTGGTAGCAACTCCTTTTGAAGATGCTCTAAAAAAACTCAAATGCGGGCTCCACAATAAAATATTCACTTTTATTTCTAATAAACTCTTTGTAGCAACTCCCTTTTGAGATGCTCCACTCATTTTATTGATTTTGTAACATGCATTTCAATTACAAAAGTAGCTTCAGAATCCTCATTTAGCATTGGTGGTTGTATTTTAAACTAGTATAGAAATTGTTACTTCTAGGAAATATACAAAGTCTCATTTGTAGTCATAATTGGTTGCATGGTTATGATCAAGTTGAACCTTCTTATATCCTCAAATTAATATTCAATATTTTATAATCTTTATATTATGCAAATTTCAATTATTTAATATTATTTTATTTACTTTTTGTTGTCAACTATATATACAAAAGAAGTTTTATAATTTTATACAATAAATTTTTGTGTGATAAAATTTTGTATGAATATTTTATGATTATTTTGTCTATAGAGGTTATAAGTTAATTTTGAGTAAAAAAAATGAATGATATATTATTTTTTTCAAACAAAATTAAAAAATATATAAATAAAAGATTTTTTATTTTTAATTAGATTAAAAATGTCTTGTTAACCTATTGGCCTAATATAAGATAAGACTAAGCCAAAAAAATTGACCGATTTTAAAATATAGAACAGGCTAAACTGAAGCTGGACTGCGTCGCTTGTTTTAACAGCCCTAATCAAAGGTGGGTGAGTTCAACATATACTTTATTTTCAAAATATTTTGATAAAAAGTGAAGATTTACCCTTAGTCTACAACAATTATTTGAAACACCAAATAACTTCTCAAACATTTCAAATTTGGCTATTATATATGCAATGGGAAATCTTGAAATAATATTTTATTAATAAATAAATAATAAAAATATGAAAAAAATATAAGAATATAATTTTTATTATTTAATATATATTAAGAATTTATTTTAATATTTATTAAAAGACATTATATAAGATATTAAAATTATAAATATATAAATAAATATATTTAATGAATAATAAAAAGATTACAAAAATTTTGAAAAAAATACGTAAATTTTTTAAAATATAATATATTAAATTATAATATTTTAGATAATTTAAATAATTTTATAATAAAAAACTCATTTGTATAAAAAATACTATTATTATTATTATTAAACTATTATTAAAAAACAATTTTTAAAATAATAATCATAATTTAAATTATTTAAAATAAATAATAATTATTAATTATTAAAATAAAATTAGTTAATTAATTATTGATTATTATAAAAAAAATGATTATAAAAAGAGAGAGATAAGATTCCTTATCTCTTAGGGGTATAGATAGGGAAAGTGGTTTACCATAGGTGCAAAATTAAAGAGAGAAGGGAAAGGAAAGACGGAGAAGGAGAAAAAAAAAGGAAAAGAAAGAAAGAAAAATATTTATACGCAATATTTATAAAATTTTAGTATATTATTTATGGTTATCAAAATCGGATCGAACTGGCCGGTTGAACCAAGAACGGGGAGTTCCTTAAAATCGATTAAAAACTAAATAAACTTGTTAAAAACCAGAAAAATTGGTAAAATTGGACAAGTCAAAGGATTATCCCTTTTTTTTCTTTTTTTAAAAAAGAGGTAAATCACGTCATTTTGTCCTATGTTTTTCTTTTTTTAGTTTAACACAAAGACATACAAAACTGAATAGAGAAAGTTGTTTTGTGTATTGGTGGTAATATTTTTTTTTTTATTACAGACTTTGTTCTTTATAATGTTGGCAAATTTTGGGTCATGTATATATATGATACATATTTAAATGTGTTAGGGTCATTATTTATTAAGCCAAATAATAAAGTGATCTAACTAAATTAAAGTTTTGGCTAAAGACATATATCATGAAAATAAAATAGTGTAGAGACCATAGAGCAATTTCTAATTTGATGAGGGGCCAAAATGGAAATACTAAAACTTAAGTAATTAACCTAATTCTGGTTATCTAAAGGGTCATGGTCCCCTTCTGAGAGCACACACACGAATGTAAGTATCGATCCCGTTCCTTTCTTTCTATCCCCATCAAGAGAGAAAATCAAGAGGGAAATACGAGTGCTCTTCGGGTGGAAGACCATAAGATCAATATAGTGCTCTACAAAGACATCATCGTTATGGCTAATTCGAGTACGCTTTCGCATTCGGTTTACAGCATGTTTATCGGTATGGGATTATGTTTATGTTTGATTGTTAGAATTAAAATCGGGATTATTATTATTGTTATTGTTTTTCCAACAATTGGTATCGAGCCGCCCATATTTGATTCATGTCTCGTTTAATTTATAGAACCCTAATTATGAAAATTAGGATTAATTTTGTTTTAAACAATTTAGATTACCCAATTTTATGAACCCTAAGTGGAGGATAATCTCTAATTTTTGTGAACCCTAAAATTTAAATTTGGGGGTAACATCCCCAATCCGATTCTCGCTTGCTGATGGAACAGTGGAGGAAGCTATGAATTCTTCTTCTTCTTCGTTTTTCACTTTTGTTTCGAGTTTAAGTTTCAAGTTTTACTGAGAAAGAAACAGTGTTTCATATTTCAAATTTTCTTGTATTGGGTTCTCTCGTTCTTTTTTGAATCTTTTGTTTTTATTTAATTTTATGGGTTTGGAATTGGGGGTGGTGTTTGTGGAGTTCCCAACACAGAGAATCTTAGGTAAATGATGAATGTTTCCACATGTTTGGTCGTTATTATTTTATTGCCTCTATCCCCTAGGAATTTAAGGAAAATTTGATGTTAAATTAGGGTCCGAGTGATTACTTGTTTAATTCCCTTTTAGGGTTTAGAGCGAGTATGCTAAAGAGACTCGGAACTATCTCTGTTTCATCCCTAGTGTGATTTTAGAAAGATGTTCATCCTTTATGTATTGGTGGAAAATGAGGCCTTTTTTCATCCTTTGATTTGTTCAAATGAGGTGTTCATCCCTAATGAGATTCTAGGGAGGTGTTCATCCTTAGTAGAATTATAATGAGGTGATTCTCTTTTGAATTAGTTTGCAAATATTAAATATTTGGTTTTGTTATATAAATAAAATATTCAATTTTTGGTAGTTTAATATTTTTTGTGAGCAAATTGAGTCAAGAAGTCACCAAAGTAACTTCTCTTGAATTGGGAAGTTCATGAAAAATATTGAATGTTAGTGTTTGTGTATATTCATGCGAGTATTAGTCGGCCCAAAGGAAGATTAATATTTGGCCGAATTGCATACACATTTGTAATGATAAACATGTGATAATTATAAGGATTTGCTTTGTCAATGATAAATCAATCCAAAGACTGGTTTGTTGTTGGACGTGCTTTATTGTCAATGTTTGATTATTACAACAAGATACCTCTAGCAGTTAATATTACTCGTCCAAAGACTTGATATTGATGGTGCATTGGGTGTCTTGAGATGGGTTAAACCATTATTTGAATATATATTTTATTTATAATTTTTTTTATATAATGTGAGCATAATTAGTTTATTTCTTTTGTTCTAATCCAGCTACAATTGCTTCCGTATCTGCCAATTTAAATTATGTTCCGATCCTCAAAAGTATGTTTCCTACTTTGGTGCGTTACGAAGTCAATTTAGCGTCAGTACCTAGTAACACTTGGTGGTTAGACTCAGGTGCAACTACTAACATCAGTGTTTCTATAAAGGGTTGCCTAAGCTACCGGAAGCCAATTGATTGTGAAAGATGGATTTATGTTGGAGATGGCAAATCAGTAGAGGTGGAAGCTATAAGTCATTTTAAATTATTATTAAGTACTGCTTTTTTATTTGGATTTGAAAGACACTTTTGTTATGCCGTCATTTAGACGGAATTTGGTTTCAGTTTCTTATTTGGACAAATTAGGTTATTTATGTTCATTTGGAAACTATAAGTTCAGTTTGTCTTTTAATTCAGATATTGTTGGAACTGGTTCACTTTTGATATATGATAATCAGTATTTACTTGATATTGTGGCCACCTATAATGAAACCCTTAATACAGAATCATGTGGTACTAAACGTAAAATTGAAAATACTCACTCAAGTGTATTATGACACAAGTGCTCAGGTAACATCAAATTGTGACGTTTGGGCTTGTGTTACACTCTTAAAGATATGGTAGAGAGTATGATTTGTCATTCCACCTTACTAAAATCACTTTGGGGAGAGACACTAAATATGACAGCTTATATTCTAAACAGAGTACCAACTAAAGCAGTTACCAAAACATCTTATGAGCTTTGGACTGGGTGACAGCCTAGTCTGAAGCATTTCCATGTGTGGGGTTGTCCAGCTGAGGTAAGGCCTTATAAGCCAAATGAAAAGAAATTGGACTCCCGACCAGTAAGTAGTTATTTTATTGGTTATGTTGAAAGATCCAGGGGATATAAATTTTATGATCCCACATTAAAGACAATTTTTGAGACGAGAACTGCTACGTTTTTTTGAGGATATTGAGTTTGGGGGGAAGAATAAGATTAAGAATTTTGTATTGGAGGAAGAATCGACAATAAATCCATAACCGATTCAAACAGTTACTTTTGATAAAGTAAGTTCGGAACCTCCACAAGACATTGATGATAAACCCCATATTCAAGATGATTTCATTGTTCGTCAAGACCAAACTCAAGATCCTCAAGAACTTGTGCGTCATGTGCCGGGGATACTCCAGTTACTAAGGGAGACAAGTTTAGTCTAAACTAGTGCCCAAAGGGGAATTTGGAAATTGAGGAAATGCAACATATTTCCCATGCATCAGCTATCGGGAGTTTGATGTATTCCCAAATATGTACGTGTCCAGACATAACATACATAGTTGGGGTTCTAGGCAAATATTTAAGCAATTCAGGAATAGACCATTGGAAAGCAGCAGAAAGGGTCATAAGATATTTAAAGAGAACAAAAGATTATATGCTCACATACAGGAGGTCAGACCAGTTGGAGATCGCTGGGTTTTCTGACTCAGATTTTGCAGGATGTCAAGAATTTGTAGCATGCTATGAGACATCAAATCATGGAATATGGCTGAGAAATTTTGTCACGAGGGCTGCAAATTGTGAAAGGCATTGAAAGACCACTTAAGTTATATTGTGACAATAAATCAGTCTGTATTGTTAAGGAAAGAGTACAAAGTGGACAGATTTCCATAGAACACTTAAGGACAAACTCCATGATAGCATATCCTCTAACTAAAGGACTTCCGCCCAAGGTCTTTCATGAGCATGTTGCTCACATGGGTGTTTTACAGTTTGAGGAATTTGTGGTTTAGTGGGAGTTAGTCATTTTCATATATTTTATGTTCTATGTTTAATTTTATATATGTATACATTGTTTTTTGGACATATTTGGTTATCTATAGATATGCGGTTTTTTCGTTCATTCATTACACTTTGTACATTAAGGATATTATATCGATCTCAATAACTTAAAGTTTGGACCAGTTGAAAATAGACGTGTACAGATCACCTTCACGTAATTTTTCATGCTACACATTTCATGATGAATCCATGTCATTTGGTTATGTCAGGATGAGTAATCTTGTTGGTTTTAATTGCGATGATGCAATGAAAAGTTGGTTTGGTTCTATATCCTGATATGATTAATGGACAGGACTTTTGGAATATGCTAAAGGAATATAATGACAATTTTGAGCTCATAAAGTCTAACACATTTGTAAGGTTGTAAAGACATATATATTTGTGACCAGTGGGAGATTGTTGGCAAATTTTGGGTCATGTATATATATGATACATATTTAAATGTGTTAGGGTCATTATTTATTAAGCCAAATAATAAAGTGATCTAACTAAATTAAAGTTTTGGCTAAAGGCATATGTCATGAAAATAAAATAGTGTAGAGACCATAGAGCAATTTCTAATTTGATGAGGGGCCAAAATGGAAATACTAAAACTTAAGTAATTAACCTAATTACGGTTATCTAAAGGGTCATGGTCCCCTTCGAGAGCACACACACGAACGTAAGTATCGATCCCGTTCCTTTCTTTCTATCCCCATCAAGAGAGAAAATCAAGAGGGAAATACGAGGTGCTCTTCGGGTGGAAGACCATAAGATCAATATAGTGCTCTACAAAGACATCATCGTTATGGCTAATTCAGGTACGCTTTCGCATTCAGTTTACAGCATGTTTATCAGTATGGGATTATGTTTATGTTTGATTGTTAGAATCAAAATCAGGATTATTATTATTGTTATTGTTTTTCCAACATATAATTGTCATCGCCACCGTCACTCACTACCTTTGATTGTCTCCTTTCGATGTCGCTCTTGTTCTCGTTGTTGTCTACTATTATCATAACTATAATAATTCATTGAAATACAATAACACGTAAGAATTACAATCTCTTAATTTTGAAAATGAATTTATTGAGTGGGCGAGTGAGTTATTCTTGTGTTCAATAATCATACATTAAAATAAAATAAAATGTATAAAATTTAAAGTTAGATGCAATGGAAGATATGATGCAATTTTGCACCTTAATTATTTTCAAGTTAGTTGTAGTTTTTTTTCCTAATTATTTTCAAATTAGGTGCAGCCACAATTTTTTTTCTCAAATTGCTTTCTATTTCAAGTGTTTAATAATATGTTTATTTATATTAATTTTCTTTATGTATTCTGCATATTATTTTTAGTATTATATAATACTTTTTCAAATAAGGATTGAAATTGTTATTATGTCGTAATAAGTTTATTTTAAGTTCAATATATTATTATATTATTAAAATATATTATTTTATTAAACTCGGTGCAACTCTCGTTTAATTCCTGATTAAACCCTAGTTAATCTTAAATTCATACATTCACCCATCCGGTTTTAAGAACCATGATATTATCTATCATTATTAAGGTAAAAGAAGAATGCATTTATTATTATATTTATTTTATTTTTAATTATGATTGTTTATTAAGGTGATCTTAACATCATTCTATATATTATTTAATATTTATTTATCTTAATTTATGCATTTATTTATCTTAATTTATGTATTTATCATCTTTTATATTTATTTACTTATCTTTAGTAGCACTGGTCCTCTATTATATTTATTTATTTATCTTTAATTATGCACCAGTCTTATTTTATGTATATTTAATTTCTCACTGACCATATTTTATATTATTTATTTATCTTCAGTTACACATTAATCCTATTATATTTATTTATTTATTTTCAGTTGGTCCTTAATTTGTTTATATTTATATTATTTAATTTTAAAAAAATAATATTTATTTATAAATATTTGATGACATTGTAGATAAAAAGTTAAACCTTGGGATTAAAATGAGTAAATATCTTGAATGATTAAATTTAGACTAATTTATCCTAATTAGTCAATACAAATTTAATTTAAAATTTCATAATATTAAATAAATAAAATATACGAAGAAGTTGAAAAGTTAATTTTATATATCATTTTAAGATTATATTATTTTATATTATAACTGTTTTCACTTTTTATTGTTATTTCTTGTGCATCTTACAACTAAAAATATTAATATAAATAGATGAAAACTTTAGGAAAAAAATAAATACAATTAATAAATCAATTATTTGAAGAAAAATAATACTTATCAATTTTAACAATTATTTCTAATATAGAAATAATTTAAATATTTATTTTATGTCTTATCTTTATCAAAATTTAATAGAAAATATTCATCTTTTAAAATATAATTAAATTAACAAAATGATAACGTAGTATACCAACCTATATAATTAAATTAACAAAATGATAAATGACTTCACGTAGTATACCAACCTATCCCACTGCACGACACCTTCAATGTCAAAATCCACCCCATCCAATATGGCATTGCCGAAAGGCCTAGACTTCGATTTCCCTCCCAATAAGTGATTTCCCTCCGAACACTGAATTTTTCTGTTAAATGACAGAGCAACTACCCATGTTTTATTTCTATTATTATTATTATTATTATTATTATTATTATTATTATTATTATTATTATTATTATTATTATTATTATTATTATTATTATTATTATTATTATTATTATTATTATTATTATTATTATTATTATTATTATTATTATTATTATTATTATTATTATTATTATTATTATTATTATTATTATTATTATTATTATTATTATTATTATTATTATTATTATTATTATTATTATTATTATTATTATTATTATTATTATTATTATTATTATTATTATTATTATTATTATTATTATTATTATTATTATTATTATTATTATTATTATTATTATTATTATTATTATTATTATTATTATTATTATTATTATTATTATTATTATTATTATTATTATTATTATTATTATTATTATTATTATTATTATTATTATTATTATTATTATTATTATTATTATTATTATTATTATTATTATTATTATTATTATTATTATTATTATTATTATTATTATTATTATTATTATTATTATTATTATTATTATTATTATTATTATTATTATTATTATTATTATTATTATTATTATTATTATTATTATTATTATTATTATTATTATTATTATTATTATTATTATTATTATTATTATTATTATTATTATTATTATTATTATTATTATTATTATTATTATTATTATTATTATTATTATTATTATTATTATTATTATTATTATTATTATTATTATTATTATTATTATTATTATTATTATTATTATTATTATTATTATTATTATTATTATTATTATTATTATTATTATTATTATTATTATTATTATTATTATTATTATTATTATTATTATTATTATTATTATTATTATTATTATTATTATTATTATTATTATTATTATTATTATTATTATTATTATTATTATTATTATTATTATTATTATTATTATTATTATTATTATTATTATTATTATTATTATTATTATTATTATTATTATTATTATTATTATTATTATTATTATTATTATTATTATTATTATTATTATTATTATTATTATTATTATTATTATTATTATTATTATTATTATTATTATTATTATTATTATTATTATTATTATTATTATTATTATTATTATTATTATTATTATTATTATTATTATTATTATTATTATTATTATTATTATTATTATTATATTATTATTATTATTATTATTATTATTATTATTATTATTATTATTATTATTATTATTATTATAATAATAATAACAATAATAATAACAATAATAATAATAATAATAATAATAATAATAATAATAATAATAATAATAATAATAAGTCAAGGAATAATTGTTTGTACTTCTCGAAGCAGGGTTGAATTGAAGATATTAAAAAGAAAGTTAGCTTATGTTTGGATTTAGGAGTGTATTTGATAGAGATAAAAAGAAAAAAAAAGAGTTTGTTTGAATTGAGAAAAAAATATAGATAATATAAGATAAGATTGATTAAAAAATATTAAATAATAAAGGAAAATGATGAATGAATAAAATATTTTATACATGATTTTATTAAAGAATATAAATTAATATTAAGGTAGATATAATTTAATATGAAATAATTATTGATAAAAATAAAGTTAATTTATATATAAATTATAAATAATTTAATTATTTTTATATTATTATCTTTTAAAATAAAGAAATATATAATTTATTTTTATATATTATTATATATACTTATTAATTTTTTTAATATTCTAATAATTTCAATTTTAATATTTATTTAAAATTACACATTATATAAATATATATTAAAATTAATTTATTTTAAAAATATATATTAATTAACGTATTCTTATTATATAATCGAAAAAATATATTATATTTTTTTTACAATAAATTGAAAATATTATTAATGAATCATTGTCAAAATATTATTAAACATATATTTTTTTAATATCTATTATTAGATAATGTTATTGATAAAAACTGTTATCTTGAAAAAATAAAATTGGTTAAATATTTACGTAAATTTTATTTATATTATTAAATTATATATAATAGGTTAATTTTTAAAAGAAATAAAATTTTATATAAGATAATTTTTATAATTCTTTAAGGATATATTAATTTTAAATAAAAAAAATAATTTATTTTTTATAAAAAATTATCAAAATAAACTTAATATAAACTTATTATATAAATATTTGTAGTTTGATAATACATGTAAAAAAAATATTTATATAATTTTTTTTTAAATATTCACGTAAAAATCATGTTCATAGTCTATGTGACCATACGCATAAGCATAATCAAATATACAAAGATTTATAATCAATTATATGAAGATAAAAATGTTTTTCTATGTGTGATACATGACTTTTCACTTCTTTTTTCACATATGAGAATATGATTTTTCTAGTGTGGATCCCATTATTATTTTCATGCAAATCAGCTTAAAATCACATAATCAACCATAATTAATTCCTTAAGGTTCTCAATGAATGATGGAAACAATTAATGGAAACAACCAACCTTATATTCATCAAGTCCACACATTTTAAAACCTTTTGTAATTAAATAATGTGATGTAGAACTTACTCTCCTGGGCATCACCATTGACAAGGTCCAAAATCCATTTTAAAAAAAGTTCTGGCAATGTCTTGACATATAAACCTTATGATGAATACAGACATTTTTGTCCGTACGCTGGAAAAAAACTGAAGAACATCACTTTGGAACAGAAATTATAACCTAGAGAGCGCAACTTTACGTAATTCCTTCCTCAGTATCTTTCCGGAAGCATTCTTGGGTATG
The DNA here is from genome assembly GCA_963425845.1 of Sphenostylis stenocarpa. NCBI lineage: Eukaryota > Viridiplantae > Streptophyta > Magnoliopsida > Fabales > Fabaceae > Sphenostylis > Sphenostylis stenocarpa. The sequence goes on from OY731401.1 coordinate 7,680,204, forward strand.
GAATCAACAAATGCCACACGCCTTATTTTCTTGTATGGCGTAACCTGAAGCCAACACAATCACATCAAATTACATATAACTCACAATCTAAATGTAAAGAAGAAAGCAAGGAAGAAGGGAGAAGGACCTGTTTGGCAACAAAATCAATTACTTCTGCTGCGCCAAGGGAACTTTGAGGTTGTCTTACAACAAACGCCATTGGCACTTCGCCTGCTTCCTTATCAGGGTATCTGTTCATCATTTCTCAACCTTACTACTTCTTTCATTTATTTGAATATTTATTATTCTATTTGGAAGAGTATTTTGTTTTCCTTTTATATTTACACTTTTCAAGAGTTTTAAAAATATATTTTGAAAATTAAGCAAATTATATATATGCACTGATGTTTATTTTGAATATTTATTATTTAAAAGGAGTTATTTTCTTTTTATACTGATAAGTTTTAACAACGGATCACTGTGAAAAATGTCTCTAGACAATATTTCATATTAAGTGTACACAAGATTTGTGTCTTGAACAGCGCATTATGCAAAACTATTTTCTATTTTAACCACTAAAAAGCATAGCAAAAGGTAAGAATTTTGGGTCGTAAGAGACTAGAATCTTACGGAATAACTGCAGCTTCGAGTATGTGTGGGTGAGATAGGAGCAACTCTTCTAGCTCTGCTGGAGCAACCTGCAACGTAGACAGATATTATTTTCGAAAGGACAAATAATATATCAAGAAATATTTTATATAATTAATACTTGTAAATGACAAAATTTAGAGGCAATTCATGAACTAATTCATGTGTGATTCATCCACTGTGAGAAATTAAGTTTGAGCTAAGTGCTCAAAGTTTCAATTATATATTAATACGTTAATAAGGCCAAAATGGTTACCTGGTAGCCCTTGTATTTGATCAACTCTTTCAATCTGTCTACAACATACAAGAAACCGTCGTTATCGAAATAACAAAGGTCCCCTGTCCTTAACCACCCGTTCACCAAAGTTGCTGCAGTTGCTTCTGGGTCATCAACATAACCTGCTCAAACATAGTCCATGCATGGTGTAAGCAAATAACAAGTGAGAAGAAAAGTCTAACGAGAACTATAATTTAGTGTCTATTGTTACTGTTATAAGATGTTTTCTCAGTAAAATACACTTGAATAATAATAATATTAACAAACATCTAAATGATACAAATAATAATATTAACATTAACATACATCTACATTTTGAGAATGTTTTTAAAATTATTTTAAAAAAGAATTTGGACGAAAGAATAAAATAATGATGAAAAGTTTAAAGCATGTAAATAATTTAATGATGATGAGATATAAATCAATAAAATGTGATTTTAGTGGGAATCAAAATCAGGTAAAAATCATTAAGAATGAAGATTCTTAAATATTACCAATTTAGCAAAAGTGAATATATAAAGAACGATGGTTGATATAGGAAGAATGAAGGAATTTTTTTTTTTTTTAAATATTAACCTCACAAGGTTCTATTGTTATATTATGGTTAAAGAAGCACTAATAAGATATAATGGTGAAAACCAATTTCAGGATGGATAGTAGATTTGGGTGCAATTTGACTCTTATAAACCTAAATTTTAGAGGATCCATGTTTATGGGAAACAATCATGTTTTAGAATGGAGTCACTATTAAAAATAAAAATATATGATAATTTAATATATATATATATATATATATATATATATATATATATATATATATATATATATATATGATAATAGTTGATGCATAATTCAAACGATATGACATATGAAAGACTTCAACAAGAATGTATTATTTATTAACAAATTAGATGACAGATTCATATTAAATCTTAAAGGTGGTTAGAGAGAATTCGTAGTCATGAAAGAGATGATGACAAATTTGTATATGGTTTGAGGGATATGTTGCAAGTAGGGATGGTAATGCAGTTGGCTCCCCCCGTTTATACCACTCATGTTTGGTCCGCAATAAACAAGGAAAGGCGAGCTAGCCCATAAAAGAATTATGGGTTGAAAACCTTGGCCAATCATGCATTAGTAAAGGCTTGGGGGCCGACCTGCATAATAATTAAAAAAAAAAAAATGGTACACTACATAGTGGATACAAACTTTTTGTCATATTATCTTCTTTAAATTTTAATTCATAAAATCAAAATAAAATATAATAATTATCTATGTAAAGGAAAAAATTTAATTATTATAAACTTTAATGGGATATCTCATTTTATTTTTCCTTTTTCTGTTTGCTGAATTTCATTCTTGATTCCATAATTTCTCTACTTGTATTCTATATTTATTTCAAATAATTAAGGTCAAGATTCACTAATTACAATTGATTTGAGATTAAATTAAAATCTGATTGTAACCTAAAATTAATAAATAATGGTATACTAAATGAACCTAAACAATGAAAATGAATAAAATCACAAAGAAATTAAGAGTGAATTAAACTTGAGAATGTGAAAATATATAATAACATTAATTTAAACATTTAAGAAAAATATAAACTATGCAAGTTAGTTTATCATGTCCTGTAATTTAGCCTATGCATGTGACTAGTTGTGTGAGGTGCACTTAAACAGATTGCAAGTTGAAAATGTTTATTCTATCCTACGTTTTTCATGGTGGGCTTTCAAGTCAACCCGCATCACTCGCCCCACATTATCACTCCTAGTTGCAAGAAGTAGATATATTTATTGTAATAACAAGTGAAGAAGAAGCAGTATTCATATGGCATTGCAGACTTGGTTATATATTAGAATGAGATTTAAAAGTTTTTACAAAATGTAATCTATCATTTAGCTTAAATAAGTTATTTTACCTTTATGCAATATCATAAACAAACAATATAGATTAAAATTTTCTTATGATCATAAAAAACATATATTAGACTTCATTCATTTTAATGTGTGGGAATCACCAATAGTTTTTCTCAAATGAACAAAATATTTTATATAATTTATTGATTATTACTCTAGGAATTGAAAGGTGTGTCTCATTAAGAGAAAATCATGTGTTTCTAGTGTCGAGAGAATTCAAAGGATAAGTATAACTTAAAAACAAGATTTATATGCTTCAACAAGAAGTAGTAGTTTACAAGTTTACCAAATCTTTATAAGATCTAGACCACAACTTAGATGTTAGTTCAAGATATTTGATTTCTTTATTATTATCCTTAATCACATAAGATTGAGTTCAAATCATTGTATCTATTATAAGTTTGATGAGAATAATTTTGTCATGTTGCTATTATATGTGGATGTATGTTAGTGATAGATCTCATTAAAGTTCAAATCCAATAATTAAAGATATATTTAGATAGAAAATTTAATATGAAATACTTGGATCTAGCAAACAAAATTTTATAGATATAAATTCATTAAGGCATAAAAAATATGAAATGTTTGATTTTATCAAAAGAGTTACTTATTAAAAGTCTTGTAGCGCTTTAATATAAAGTGTTATATGCATTAGTGGTGGAAAACTTTATGTATGTTGTATAATATCAAATATTTTACAAGCAAAAGTGGGAATAGATTCATGACAAATTCTTGTAAAGAGCATTGAAGTGATACTAAGATCCTTATTTACATCAAAGGAACCTCAAATATTGTATTATGTTTTGGAAGACAATGAACTATTTGTTATTGGCTATATTCATTTAGATTTTGTTAGTAATCTTGATAAAAGAAAATATATTATTTTAGTAATCTTGATAAAAGAAAATATATTATTGATCATGTGTTTACATTTGTAAGAGAGATAGTAAGATAGTTATCCAAACTACAAAATGTTGTAACTTTGTTTACAAAAACTAAGAACATGAACTATCAAAGCATGTAAAGAAACTTTAAATTCCAAGATAACAACAGAATTGTTGAGTACTCCGATAATTAGAGTCACTTTTACGTTATAAGAAATCTTGTATTTTATTTTCATACAAAATATATAGGTATCCAATATAATTTTATTTAAGAAGTAATAGAAGAATGTCTTCTTACAAATATAATTAACATTAACAATTTTATATGAAATCAATTTTGTTGTCAACTATTGAAAAATAAGTAACATAAATAATAAAAAATAAAACATAATGTAAAAATTTAATTAATTTAATCAAAATATTTAAACGAAAAAAAGAAAAAATAATAGAAATTATATTTTAATATTTTATTTTTATTATTATAAAAAAACGTTTTAATATAATACATCAAAATCATTTTTTTCTTTTCTACTATTTTACTGGAGAAAATTTGAGAGAGAAAAATAATATATCCTTAAAAGTTTTTAGTTGTATTTTCTCACTTAAAAGTGGATGTTATTGTTTCCTATTTAAGTTTAAAATAAAGAAATGTTGTAATCTTCTTATATTTTTTTTATGTTAGTTGTAAACTGTTATATTATTGTCCGATACCTAATACAATAATTATATAATAAAAGTTTAATTTTACAAATTAAATTAGGAGTGACAAAATATAGTCTATCTATAACTTCATCTGGCCTTTTCTAAAATTCAATAGATTTTTCTATAAATATTTAACAAAACAAATTTATTCTAATCAATTTCTTTCATTATCAAATATTTCATAAATTTATCTTTATAAAATATATTTTTAATTTGTGTTACAATTTATTTTTGAATTATTGTTCCTGGGGTTAAATATCCATTCATAAAACAAAGATTAATAGATAAATTAGATATTTTTGTTGATATTTTTAATTAAACTTGATGAACTAAAATAAATTAATGATTTCCTCTAATTCAAAAAAGAAATTATCGGATTAAGCTCGTTTGTGTTTCCTAAATTATATATAATAATACACAAAAACCCAACATGGAATCAAACACTCTTGTTTAATTAATTGTTACTTAATTAATTAATTACCTTTCATGACGTAAGGTCCTTTGATCCACAGTTCTCCCTTTTCACGTGGAAACATGGCTTTCCCTGTTTCTGGGTTCACAATTTTGGCTTCAATGTTTGGAATCAGTCTTCCTACTGTTCCCACCTGATTAGCCTCCTCCGGGGTGGTTCGGGCAACCGCAGACTCAGTTAAACCGTATCCCTACATTATTTACATGAATTCATTGAAAAAACCATAAATGCTGTATAAAAAAATTAAAATATTATAAAACAATTGTGACACAAAGTAATAATGGTATCATTCACGATGCAGATATATGTTTCTATGCTGTCGGTCTGGTGGTGATCGGCACGTTGTCTCCATTACAGTGACCCAGTATGACTTAACTTTGTGATGTTTTAAGGTTGGGAGAATGTGATGTAACCGACACATTGTCTCTCATCACGTAATTGATTTCAGACTTTTTTTTTCTAATACAGTTTCATATTGAATGACTTCCATTTAAATTAAAAACCTTAATTTTCAGTTGTTTTTTTTTTATTTAATTTTTAATTTTAATATAATTTTTCTGGCATGATAGATAAAAATAACGAAGCGCATATGACTACTCTTCTTGGTAACATATTTTTCATTCTCTATAAAATATTTTATTCATTAAAATAATTCTTATGAAAACTCATTTTAGTTTTACTCTCTCTCTCTCCTTATTACCGCAGCTATATGTGTTTCAAGATTTTAAAGATTCCTCCTGTTCTGCTCTACCGTTTTAAGGGTTTTACAATTGGATAAAAGTGAACAATCATTTATATATTAATAAAATAATTATTGTACTGCTATGCCACGATTTTTTTTTTTTTTACGTAAAATCGGTCGAATTTATTATGATATACAAATACACAATTAAGATAGGGCCCAGAGCTATCATAATAGAATGTGAATAATTTAAAACTGAATATCAGATAAGTGCAAAACACATATTTATATTTTGATATGTTTTAAACTATTCCACTCAAAATATTAAGATAAAAATTGATTTAAAACTTAAACAAAAAAAAATCAAACATCCAAGATAAATAAATTAGAAGTCAGAAAAAAGTTTAATTTACTTTTTATTAAGACTAATAAGAGGAGAAATTAAAGGGATTCATCCGTGTCATTTTTCTAGAATATTTGGTATCACTAAAGTTTCAAATTTTCTTCTACGATACTCAATTGTTGGTTTATATTTTGATGTATACTCTTAAATTTTATATTATTTAAAAATTAAAATTAAGAATAATTTATATACATTTTTATCTATCAAAATATATTTTAAGAACAAAATCGTGACAATATATGTAATAATTAAGTATAATGATATCACATTGAACATGAAGATAAAATTTTTTATAGACTAAACAATTATAATATGATTTAATAAAGAAATTAAAATTACTATTATTATTATTATTATTATTATTATTATTATTATTATAAAAATAAATTGGATGGTTAAATAATTATTGTTCTAGAAGAAAACCTTGGATCAAACCTTCTTTAAAGTACTCCATATCTATTATCCCATCATGAGGCCTAAATTTGTATTTTATAATATTCCCTGTAACTCCTGTGAGTTTTATGTAGTAATTTGTTAGTTGAGGTCCTTCTACTTTAGTGGATCCATAGCTACTAGCTTGTTTTGCGGGTAAGTTGGTGAACATGGAATCTGATATTGGATAGTGAGTCACAATTGGCACCATGGTCGGTCTTATGACCAAACAGATATGTCGATCATGTGACTAATGTATAATATAACAGTACAAAGTCTCAAATCGAAGATACTAATGCTAATGTAATAGGTTAGTCTTATGACTAAAGAGATACTCAGTCATGTATTTGATATGTATTAATATGACACCATACAACCCTCAAGTCCAAGATGTTGAGACTAATATAATAGGTGAGTCTCATGACCAATGAGACATGTGGGTCATCTGTCTAATGTATAGTATGACATTGTACAACCCTCAATCTCAAGTCCTATGTAGTAGATCGGTCAAAATAGTCAAGTAACTGATAAAGATCATGGATCACATAGAATCATGTATGGGATCTCATTAAGATCACATGTCATGAGAGAGCGATTATGATCACATGCCACGGGGTATTGATTAAGATCACATACCATGATGGATCAATTAAGATCATATGTCATGGGATCGAATAAGATCACATGCCATGGGAGATTGGTCAAAATCACATGCCATGGAGGATGATAAGTGACATGGCAACGGGGCGGGGCAGGGGAGGGTTTTGCCTCCCCGATCCCCGATCCCCGCTCCCGATCCCCTCCGAGGTTAGAAATTAAATCTTCGTCCCGTCCCTGCCTGGGTTTTGGGTTCCCGCCCCGTCCCATCCCCGATCTATATTATTTTTAAAAGATAATTACATTTATAATAAATTAATTTTACTATCTATTTTTTATATATAAATAAATATTTATAATTTTATAATTTATAATTATTATTAATTAAATATACATTTTAATTTATTATATTTATATTAAAATATGTATGCAAAAGATATATTTAATCATTTTTTATTTATAATAATATTATTATCATAACATCTGTATTCAAATGTTTGAATACTTATAACATTATTATTATTATAATATTGTATTCAAACATTTGATTATATATATAAGTTAATTCATTTTTAAGTTGTCATTTAAAAATATGAAATATTTAATAAATTAATTCTTATTAAATTAGCTCAAAGTAATAAAAGTTTAAATTATCAATTCCTTTAATAATTTAAAATACAATTATTTTATTAGGATAAAATTTGATATATGATAAATAAGAATAATAAGATAAAAAAATATGACATAATAAAACCTAATAAATATAAATTATAAATAAAATAATATTAGTTACTACTAAGATTTATATAAAATATTTAGAAAAAGATAATGAATAAAAAAATTAACTTTGTGTTCATCAAATTGGTTGAAAAGATTGAAAAAAAAAACAAATTGATGGGAGAGATTAAGAAAATGTGAAAAAATTGAAAGGTAAGAGAGAGAATAATGTAATAAATTAATTGATATAAAAGATTAAAAAAATTAAAAGGTGGGTAGAAGAAAAATAAAAATTGGTGAAATATAAAAAAATGACATTATATGTAATAGAAAAAGAAAAAGAAAAAGAAATACTTTTAAAATATTAATATTTTAAAATTTAAATTTACATATAAAGTTAGGGCGAGGATGGGGTCGGGGTGGGGATTGCATTACCCATCCCCGCCCCGCCCCGACTTTTAAAGCGAGGAAAACCCGAACCCATCCTCGCTCCCGGTCAACTCGGGTTTTCCCAGTCAAATTCGGGACGGGACGGGTCGGTCCCCACAGGTTCGGGTTTAATTACCATCCCCGACAAAGCTTCGTCAGAGGTGAGGAGGACCATGGCTCCCCCAACATTTTATAACTTGGATTAATATTTATAATTTTGGGTCCTCAAACTTAATTATTATTTCCAAAGTTTTGTAATTTATATTAATATTTATGATTTTGACTCCATAAACTTAATGATTATCAAATATACTGCTTATATATTTTCAAATTTGACTTATCATCCTTTCATATTCTTTTATCTTTTTATACTTATTTATTATTTATTGATCATATTATTTGCTCTTCTTAGATCAATAATTAAGATCTGTCACTGGATGATCAAGATTGCATGTTAAGGAGGATTAATTAAGAACATGTGTCATGGAGATCAATTGAGTCACATGTCATCGGGAGTTAGTTAAGATCATATGCCATGAGAGATCGGTTGACATCACACGTGATAGGGATCAATTGAGATCACATGCCATAAAAGATCAATCAAGATCACAAACCATGAGAGATCAATTTAAATAACATGATAACAAATATATTCATGTCGATTGGTAGATGTCAAAATGTTTAATATTTATGAAATGAATATGATAATTTCTCCTTTGAAAAACATCACGTCATCTTTTAGATATGATATTCGTTAGCACTATGAAGATCATATCAAATCATCTTTTAACTTATGCCACTAAATCTCGGATACTAAAATCTTTAAGAATCTACCAAATTATATGCATATAAAATTAATGTTTGTAAATTAATGTTTATAAAATATATTAATTTATTGGATAAAGAGTTTGAATTTAAATAATTTATAATTAACTTTATTTGCAAAAATTATATATTTAAAAACAAATAAAAAAATAAAAATATATTAAATAATAAAATTAATTTTAAAAATGTTCATATAAATAATTCAAAAATATAAAATGAAAATAGAATTTATTAAAGATTATAAATAAAAAATAAAACTGAAAAATGTAATAGATACTATAATTTATTGTGATAAATATAATATTTTATAGGCTAATATGTTATTTTAACAATACGAGAATTCACATGAATTACTTAACTTTTTTTTTTAAGTATAAAAATTTGGCATTTTTACTTAAAATTATCATACATAAAATCTATAATTATTGCTACCCAACAACTCTAATTTTGGTCGTCATGATTTTCATGAATATAGTCGTAATTTAACATAAGTTCCTTTTTAATGAGTTGTTTTACTTTGGATCTATAATTTATGGGTCATGACCCAAAATTTTATTATTATGTTTATTAAATAGTTTGATTCTTATTATGTAGGATTTATGGTGATAAATCATAATTTTTGATGAAGTTTTCGAAATCGAACCTCTAAGGAAGAAGATCGCGTCGTGATTGAATTGTTGTATCCGTCACATAATAAGATAATTTATTTAGACACCACACAACCCTCACTCTCAAGCCATAGATATTCGGGTTTGAAATAGGTTAAATGATAACGTTATTATGTCATCGTTCAATTATAGGATGAGACTCTTCATTCGGATACCATATAGCTCCCAACTTCAAGTCACGAACGTTGAGGCTTAGGTAAATCATTAACGTACACTATTGTTGTATCTTGGGTCATCGTGTCATTTGATCTCACAAGATCATTGTATAGAACCGTCTAACTTCAAAGGGTCATCATGTGGAGTTATCCGACCTCACATGGTCATTATGTATAGTCATCTGACCTCAAAAGATTATCGTGTAGACTCGTCCGACCTTAAAGGGTCATCGTGGTAGATTGTGTCAAAATCTTAGGAAGAAATTTTCCAAATTTAATCGAGGATGAAATTACGTCTACAAGGTGGAATAACAAGAAACACGATCGACTATCAAATTCAAGTAAGAACATTAAGACATTGCCAATTCGACAAAATATTGATATATACCAATTATGAAATATTTCAATGAAAAACCACTTGACAAAAAAGTGAGGATGATGACAAAGTTAGATTTTAAGAAATATTCTAATTCTTCTTCATTTCTTCTCTTTGGTGTAGTAGAAACACTTTACCATCTTGATAGACACGCCAAATGTTAGTACAAAAAATTTGCCAGATTTTGATTAGTTAAGATTTTCATAAATTTATAATAATAAATTATAATTTTAGATGAGATTTTCTTAATTATATTTCTAAAAGAGAAAATTACATAATCAAATCATTACATGATTATGTAACGAGATCATTTATTTAAACATCGTGATAACACATTAAATTTAAAACTTTTAAAAAAGAGATGTCTAAAATGTTAAATTCATTACCCAAAAGAATTTTTTTTAATATTATAAATTCTATAATATAATAAAATGGATGAATAAAAATCATAAATGTTTTAAAATAATGGTTAGAAATATTATTTTCATTGTTTATTTTATTCATATGATATATATAAATAATGAATATGAATAGCTAATTTAACATAATTCTATAATGATTTATTTATAGTATCTTACTCGGCTCATGGGAGCAGGTATTCTCTGGGTTTCGGAACTTCGTTGCCGCTTTTAAGGCATGATGATTATGGGTCGTGGAGTTCTCAGGAGGACGCGACGTTATTGAAATTGGTGAACGAGCACGGGGCGCAGAACTGGTCCGTCATCAGCAACGACATTCCAGGATGCCGCTAAAATCGGGGTGGGCGGACTGGGCAGATATAACGGATTGTAGAACTTGACCTGCTTCATTCATCCATCATAATTTAAAAAAAAATAATTTATTTTTTAAAATAATTTTTTAATAAATTTAATAATAAGATTATTATTTATTCAGTCAATAATTTAATATATATATATATATATATATATATATTATTTCAATTTAATAATATAAATCAATATATTATTTTAAGAAATTATAATTTACAACAATAATAAAATTTATATAATAATAAATAATAACAAATATATATATATATATATTAAACGTTAAAACTTATAAAATTTATATTTTTTATATTGAAAAATTCAAATATCTATATTTTTTTTATTTGATAAAACTTCACATTATTATTGATTGAGTAATTCATACATCTTTAATTCAAGTCATAAAGAATAAAAATAATCAGTATTTAAGATGAACAAGGAGAATAGGAGAGAAGGTTGTTTCAAGTAAGGAAAATATTTTATGTGAGAGTAAAACTTTTTTAATTTTCTTTTTAAAATTTTTAACTTTATATATTATCTTTATAATTAATTTTTATTACAATAAAAAATTATTTTTTTATTAATTAGGCAGTGCATGAGCTGGCCGCCACTGTCCAGTGGATTGGCCCAACGAGTTGGCGAGGTTTGATCAGGCGGGTCAAAGCGGACTGGTGGCTGAAAATACCAACCTGTCTCACCGGACTGACCTATTTTGCCATTACTGACATCTTATGGAGGTGCACAATAGCATATCTTAATAACTTATTATAGGAAAAAAGATAAAATATGAAAAGAATAAAATTATAAATATATATTTAAATATATTAAATCATCGTAATAAAATTATAAATTATATAAAAATTAGTAAATTAATAAAAAATTAAAAGATAAAATTATAAATATATAATTAAATATATTAAATATTTATTAAATTTAGAAATCATAAATTATATATTGAAATTACAAATTTTTGGGATACTGTTCTCTCAATTTCCAATATTTCCAAGAAAATCCGAGTCGCGCGTCATTAACGGGAAGAGGCGGATTACTTAGAATTAATAAATAAATTAATTGAATTATTTCATTTTGTTAGGAAAAGTTTTAAGATTAATGTATCTCTAAATTATATAATATGAGAAATTATTTAATTTAACAGATAGTAATTACGGAGATTTATCCAATTTTATGAATAATATGAGAGATTATATTTTAAATTGATGATAATCAACTTTATAAAGAAAACAAGAGTTTAGTTGATGACAGTGTGATGTTAATTGATGATTGCATGCAACTTTTCATATTTTAAATTGACAGTGGGTTGTTAATTCAGACCTTTTATTATTTAGTAGGTCCACAATTATTAACTTATTTTATAATTGATTAATGAATTTGAACTCTGATCTTAAATAATCAATTAAGATTAATATTATGATCGATCCATGATCAACCAGACACGTGGATCATGTGATCAACGTGATATCACATATATAAAGGAAAAATGTATTGGATAATTTTTTCTTAAAATATAAATAATGATTCATAAATAATCATGAAAAAAAACACAATCATGATAAAAAAAGAAAAAGACAATCATTTAACAATTTATATATTAATACAATAATTATAAGATTCCTCTGCACCCAAGAAAGATTAGAAAGTTAGACAGTTTTTATTACTTTTAATTTTATATGAAAATTTTGACAGCTCAACACCATAACCTAATTGTTCAACATTAATGCTAAAAGCAGTCACTAATTTTTCATTTATCATATAATTCCATTTTCACCATGTTACTTTTTTATTTGTCTATTAGTCCTAATATTCCTCAATTATATCAAACGACATTTATTCTTATTTTAAAAAATAAAACGTTAGTACTTAATGCATAAATAATAACATTAAAGATTTTTTTATATATAAATTAACAAAATTTCATTATGTAAACTTTTAATTAATTTTATGATAATTATTTTAATATTCATCACCATACATAATTGCTAATTTACTTTTCTAAGTCAAATTATCAAATATTATTATGAATTAACTAAATAATTTTGTTTGATTAACAGTGAGTAGAAAGAAAATTTTAGAGGAGAAAAAAATTAATGAAATTGGAACAAAAAATAGAGGCAAACTTGACCTGCGTGACGAAAACGTTTGGAAACTTGGCTTTGAAAGCTTCATCGGTTTCCTTCCTCAGTGGGGCTCCACCGCACACGATCCCTTCCAACGACGTCAAATCGTACTCGTCTGTAACACTGTCTTGTGTCAAAGCCAACATCAGCGCCGGTACAACCGTAAGTTGCGTCACTTTGAATTTCTCCGTGGCGCTCAGCATTGCCCTCAGACTGAACCTCTCCATTATCACCACCGTGTGTGACAGCACCATCGCCCCCAGGCTGAACGTGAATCCGTACACATGGAAATACGGCACCGTATATAGGTACACGGCAGGCTCCGCGCGCTTCATGCGAGCGGCGTCGAATCCTGCGACTATCGCGGTTAGGTTACGGTGCGTCAGCATCACGCCCTTCACCTTCCCCGTCGTGCCCGACGAGTACAGAATCGCTGCCACGTCGGACTGAGTCACCGGCGTGGGGGGCGTGAGTGGACTCTGAGACTGAATCTTAGTTCGAGTGAGCGACTCGAACTCGGGCGAGCCGAGGAGGACCGTTCGGACATGAAACTGGCCTGTTTTTCCCGCGATTGAACTCACTGCGAAGACAATCGTGGGTTTGCTTAGATGAAAGAGGCGCTTGAGCTCGGAGCCCGTGGAGAGAGGGTTCGCGGCGGAGATGACCACGCCGAGGGAGAGGAGTGCGAAACTGAGGATCGGAACTTGGACATTGTTTGATGAGAGAACGAGCGCGGTGTGGGATTTGGAGAGTTTGAAAACTGTGGCGAGGTTCGCGGCAAGGGTTTCGGCGCGGTGTATTAGTTCGCCGTAGGAGAGGCGGTTGCCCGAGGTGGAGTCGATAACAGCGGTGGAGGAGTCCGGAAAGTGCGAGTTGCAACGGAGGACATGGATGTAGGAAGCGGCAGAGATGGCGACGTCGGGAGGAGGGAGGAGGAGTGGTGGCTTGAGGCTGTGGAAGCTTCTGGAAGCGGGGTTGAAACCGCTCCTTGGATCTGTGACGGGTGGGAACGTAGTTTTCAGCTTCTCCATGTGAAGTTGCTTAATGATGTATCTTCCCTCAAACTATTCTTATTGTCAACCTCTTTCCAATGGAAAATGATAGAAAACTCAAATTTATTAAACTCTTTTGCATCACTCTTTTTTAATAATAAAAATAAATTATTTAAAAAATTGTATGATTTTTCGTTAAAATATCACCACTCTTTTAAATTAATTGAGGCGTTTGAACGTACCTACCACAGAAACAGCTTCAAAACTCCTTCCACCTATTAATCGAGTACTTTTATAGCAAAAAGAGGAATATGAATTACCTCTCTTTCCCTTCTAAGGTTTATACACATATATATATATATATATATATATATATATATATATATATATATATATATATATATATATATATATATATATATATATATGGGTTAAAAAATTTAAATTTAAATCGAAAGATTAAAAAAAAAAATTAAGGACCAAAATTGTGTTTAAAAACACGATTTGATAATGACAAACTTGTGCTACATATGAGATGAGTTTAGTATATAAATGAAGAAATAGTACAATTTTACCCCATTTCAAATGAGTCAATTATTTGTATTGAACTTGTCTAGCTAGAGTTCAAAAGAAAGAAAAATTGTGTGAAATCGTGCAAGATTACTTGATTTCTTTGCTAATATATTGTGAAATTGTGTTTCTAAACACGATTTGACTCTCTTTCATTAATTTTTTTTTACATTCCACCCTTTTCCATAAATTTGAATTTTCTTTTTTGTTGAAATATACAAGGATATGAATGTTGAACATACATGGTTACGAAGTTTGTAGATTTTGATGATAATTTAAGAACAAAAGACTTAAAGATTTGAAGACTTGTAATGTTATGTAGTAACTCTGTTTTTATGATTTTTAGTCTGTAATATTAAAGTCTAAGATAGTCAGCACATAGTCTACTCTTTAAAGGTTCTAAAAACTCATTTTTATCAAAAACATATTGGATTAATTGATTAAATGGCAGGATAATCGATTATTACAGAGAAAAAAACCATTTTCTGTATCAGCTCTCTGGAATAATCGATTAAAGCCCTTGTTAATCGATTAATAGGGTTGTTAATCGATTAATTGCTCAGATAGTCGATTAAACTGCGTGGATTTGGGTTCCAGGTGAATTTGGCTCTATAATAATTGATTAACACTCAAGATAATCGATTATTTCAGTCAAATATGTGTTTTGAATTTCAAAATTGGACCAAGTTTTGAAAACCCTATTCCCAATTCACCAGGTTTCGAAAATCCCCAATTCTCAAACCCTAATCTGTCTACTTAAGGTTCTCTAAGGCTCTCTGCAAAAGTTGAGGGTTGTGACTGCCAGAGAATTGTTTGTTGGAGGAAAAAGGGGCTTTTGGAACCTAGTGTGGGGTAGAAGCGATAAGAATCACTAAGTGGGTTTTCTTGGTGGATTGTGTGTTGTGTTGTCTCTAGGGAAAGTTGTTCTTCATCTCTTGTGTGACTCAAGAGAG